>VZTB01017517.1:382920-502301 GCA_013397245.1 Thryothorus ludovicianus | reverse complement strand
CCCCCCCCCGCTTGTGTGTGCTGCAGAGGAACACCTTACTGTGGTTAAGCAGTAACTTCCAGTCAAACTACCTACAGCAATATATAAGAGTCAGAAAGGGAAGGTAAAATGGGCTTCAGACTGGGGTATTAGTCACAGAAAGCACCCCAGCTAACCTAAAAGTGGTAAGGAAGCAGAAGCTTGGTTAACTTCAGTCATAAAACCAATGTTATACACACTGACTGACCATCTTGCCTCTCATGAAATAGTCGCTTATCATTTTGTCAGTTATAGCATGGACTTCAAAATACTCAAAATGTCCATTCTGGAGCACAAGGCTTGTGTAGGATTGTTCTGACATTTCCACGGGGCAGACCACCCTCAAAATGAACAAGAGCCTTTCCTTGTTCAGGAAGAGTGGAATCTTCCTGACAGAATGGGCTGGAGAAGCCACAACAGTAATGTTTAAACTCTGCAATACTTACCATCAGCACTGCTCAGGGGCATCACATTTGACTCAAAGCAGAAACATTAAAATACCATAGAATAGATTTATTCTGTGCATTTTACAGGACTAGTTGTACATGAAAAAAAAAAAAGCAAATAAACCACAAACCCCAGAAATTATTCATCCAGACAACACTGCTATGCAGAAGAGATAAACGCAGATTCATATACGCATACTGCAAAAAGGACTACGTGAAGAGAGATTTTTCTCTGTAGTGAAAATCTAAGTCAATATGAATGATGACACTTCCTGAGTATCCAAAACATGGGGCTAACCCAAATACACACCTGCATCTTTGTTTCTGAGAAAAAGATCAAGTACCTCCAGTGTGGCATCCAGCATTACTCTACTGCAGCATTACAGCATTACATTCTTTCTACTGTCACACTCAAAACATTTTACCAAGAAGCCAAATGCAAAATAGAGAGGCTCGTAGCCTTTAGTTCTAATATCTCAATGAGTTAAACAGGAATGGGACACTGAGAATACTGTTGTCTCAGAGATAAAGTTATTACTGTTTACCAAAGAGATGAGAAATTTTCCTTGATGAGACATTTTCTTCTATTTTCTGTGACTTGCAATCATCTCTCAATATCTTGCTTACACAGAATTCATAAAAGGTAGAACAAAACTGCTTTTATCAGGCTGTTTTTTAAAATGAAAAGAGCTAAGAGTTGCTCTTTCACATTTAACTGTTTACACTGTCACTGAAAATGGCTTTTATTTTAATGATCTAAAACATGCAATAACTTGCAGGCCAAGAATTTCTCCAAGTTTACTTTTTCAATTCCATACTCTTCAATAAAAGTGGAAGACAAATGTGTTCATATTTGTACAATGTTATTTCACAATAGACCCATGTTTGTGCTCACACATGCATGTAAATCACTTGGGCAGTATTTTGTGTAGTAAGGATGATTTTAAAAGGGTGAAAACATGCCTGCAATAAAAAAAGGAAAAATAACCCAGTCAGTCCCAAAATCAAAAAAGAAATTATAGGTCAACTTCTCTTTTAAATCATAGTTCTAATGAAATCTGAAAGAATAGGAAGCCTGACACCTGATGATCTCATACATCTCTAAAGCAGATGGCTTCATTACCATTTGCAATTGAAAAAGCTCAATGATCAAAGATTTAATGAGTATCTGGAAAGAAAAAATTTGAAGGTTTGCTGCTGTAGCTATAAAATTAGCCTAATATCAATTTTCTGTTGCATTAAAATCTGAAGTGAGCCCAGTTTAAATCTGAGGAGTTTGAAAATAGTTCTACAGCATTGGCTATTCTATTGTAGATCAAAATAATTTCACTATATGTCCTATGTATTTGGGTTCCTTCATTGTCCTCAGTCACATATAAGGGGAATGAAGTCTGAAGTCTTGATGCATTTATTACTGGAGTCCAGCTGTGATAAAGAGCTATTAAAATCTCATTGGCTGCATAATGTTATACTTAAAACACAGCAGAGGCATTTTGTACCAGCCAGATACATTATAATACCTCCCAGACTGGTGAGCATTGATAGTATTCAACATAACAGAGGCTAATGCGTTAACTGGAGTATAAAAGACTGTAAGAAAATAACCAGAAAATTAGTATTTAATCTATTCTGTTGCTGTTAACTGAAATCTGCATCTGGAAATCCATCAGTGAGATACCCATCACTGTGATCCTTCAACCATTTTTTGTGAGTATAAGAAGCAATTTCAGGACTTGAAATCTCCTGATATATGCACAGATAGAAGCGGAGTAATGTCCCCATACACTGTATCCATAAATTTCAGGAAAAAAAAAAAAGAAAAAAAAGAAAAACAAAAGCCAGCACAGAAATTTAGGTAGAAGACTCTCAACATGGAATGGAAGGAATGACATGTCCTTAAAACATGAAGAAGAAATAAGAAGAAATAGCTTCTATTACCATGGCATAGTGGCAACATCATTCTTACTGGTTGTGATCACTCTGATATATTGTGATATCACTGTACCTAACTTTAGATAACTGTGACATGCATCTAAGAGGCTGCATCTTCATTTCTTGTATAGTCAATAGAGAAAAGGAGCCACTTGTAAGATGTATTCACCTAACCCAATCTAAATTAGGAAATACGCTGCACCCCGAGAGTTCCTATTTCTCTTCACTGACTACCAAGGGAGCTGAGACAATTTGCTCAGATGAAGTCATCCATGCACTGGCTGACATCCCTATTCAGGAGAAAAAAAAAAATAAAAGAGAGGGGAGAGAGAAAGAGAGGGAGAAATGGAGATAGAAGGAGAGGAACCAAAGGTACAGAGGACAAGGAATTAAGCTAAATGGAAAAGATCTGGTGTTAGAAGGGTGACTGTGAGAGACTGGACTGCTAGTGATTAATGACTCAAACACACTTGTTAGCAACCACCCAGGTTACTCCCTCCCCTCCCACCTACAGGGACATTCACACAGGCTGAGGGTGCTCATCTCAGCTGACAGGGTGTTATAGGCCATGATTTACTCAACTATGCTGACATAAGAGATGGCTCCAACATCTTAGCAGGGCTCATAGACTCATGGGGACATTTTCCACCTACCCTCACCATAATATAAACCCTACAGACCTGGTGTTGAGTGCACTGTCCTTCTACCACTTCATGCCCAGTCTGCAACCACTGAGAAGACTAGAAAAGGACCAATGGGATGTTAGAATTTATGGAGGGGTGATTTTTCTTTTTGACTTGATCTGTTTCTCTGTTGATCTCTTTCTTTCTCAGTTCTTGTTTTTTTTCCCATCTATCTCTCTTCCTCACATTTATAGTTATATAAAAATCTGTACTATTGAGTTTGGCATATAGTCTCATTTATACCTTGAGCAAAGACATTTCTCTAATAATTTTAATAATGAGATCTTAACACTAACCTTTAACATTTAAGTTTCACATAAAGAAGAAAGAGAATCATCAGGAAGGGGGAACAACAGCAACCAGTATAAATACCTTAATTAATAGAAAGTGATAAGCCAATGTTTGAACAGCTTCTGGGAAAAGTGTGGACAGGTTTGCCATGATAAGCCTTTGGACTGAAGTTCAAATTCCTAATGACAGCCATTTCCCTTAACTTTGTGCCACATAAAGGTTTGTTCTGTGGCACCACCGAGGTCGCAGATGAACACTAAGGGCTCCAGCACACGTCCCCTAGCGTGTTGGGTACCCTCTCTTCAGCAGCTGCCTGCTGGCCATCGAGCCACTGATCACTGCCCTTGGAGCCTGATAGCCCAGACCATTTCCTACTCACACCGCAATCAGATTAGGCAGCCAGGGTCTCCTCAGCTATCAAATGAGAACACTGTGGGAGATAGTGTCAAAAACCTTACCAAAGTCAAGGTATATTACCTCCATGGCTCTTTTCTCATCTGCAGAGCCAGTCATTTAGTTGTAGAGGCAATCAGGTTGCTCAAGCATGATTTGCCCTTGAATGCCTGCCGTGAGCACTCGCGGTGCCTGAATGCAGCTGGTCTCACAGTCTTTTAAATTTAACACCTGCAAACTGACAATCTCAGTCCTGCAAGGCTGTTGAACCCCAAACTGATGTTGAAATGACACAGCCAACACCTGCTGCACTTCAGGACATCCTAGATTTGTATTCTTCCTTTTTTTTGCAGAGTGCTGTTTCTAGGGATAGTAAAAGACTCTGAAAATCATACTTGCAAATTAACAAGCAGCAATAGAAATACTAAATTCTTTAATATCTCCACATCTCATTCTTTGTGTCTTTTTATTTCCAAAATCAAGCCTTAAAACCAAATAAAACTAACTTGAAATTACTCAGTAATAAAGATAGGAAGCTTTTTTAGAGTCATTCAGATATTCTAAATATTAGTTAATATTAGGTGTATGATTAAAAGCATTTCTTGCTGCAATTTTCTGTGAATGATGACAACTGTTCATGTTTAGAAGACTATACAACTACACGCAATTTATTTACATCTGGGACAGTTTTCAAGGCCACATAAAGGTATATTCAAGTAATTACTGTTGGCATTTATGCTAGTGCCATCACTTTCAGTAAGATATGCCTCATGGAGCATTTTCAAATACCAGGTTTCATTGTTTCCATTTAAATAGCATGTTTTGAGATTGTGTCAGGGCTACCTTATAAGACATACATTTCTGTGTTTCAGAGGCAAAGAGAAACAGATCAGTAACTGAACAGTAAAGGTCAAAGCATAAATCAATCATTTCACTAATAAGCCATCTTCAAGCTGCACAAGAAATAGAGTAACATTTAGCTTTGTATTCTCTGCACAGACATTTAACGAGAAAAGGCTGAAAATGACATCTGATTCCCATCAGTCCTCTGAGAACAAGGCTTTAAGATGCTGGATAGCTCAGAGCTAAGTGCTGTAACAGGCAGGTGCTAGCCCAGCCAGCAAACTAATAACACGTATTTTATGGTGTCAGTTGAAGGAATGGATGTTTAGGTGTATTTGTAGTATCTCCAAACAAATTTCCTATCATCTTCATCTGTTGAAGACATAGAATACATGTATTTTTCCATATTTCTGTTTGTTTATATTTATTTTTCTTAAGCAATTCTGACCATAGGAGTAGGTCACCTGTGCTTTTCCCTCCAGACTCACTTGTGGTCCTAAGGAGATGAAATACTTGGTTTATGCTTATCTATTCTTTCTTTCTGTAAATATTTTTGTTTGCTGCTTTGTCTGTTTGTTTTACACAGCAATATAAAAATGTGTATGCAATCACAATTATTTATATTACACCAAGAAAAAAATTAATGTAATAGTTAATTCTCTCAGGTAATGTCCTTATCATTCAAAAAACATTATTTAGCAACAGCTGCCACTTTTCAGTACCCGTGGTATAGGAATACATTCCTTGAGAACAAATAACATGTCATAGTTACAGAGGAGTGAGAAAGAATAAAAGCCAGAATCTGCTCTTTACTAAGTGCACAAGTAATACCCTTCTTCCACCTCTGAAATCTATGGGTAAAGCTGGATCTTGGAAATCATGCACCTGCCAGAAGATAGCAGCATAAAAATCTCTCTCCAACTTAGAAGGCAGGTCTCTCTTGCCTTTATGAAAAAGACAATCTTAGGAGGAGTAATAATTAGCTACCACTGATCTGAACTTTTCACTGTTTTTAGATATAACATTGATTTTCCAGTTCAATATAGTAATATGGTAAATATAAAGAATTTGTCAGCTGAGCAAAATTTCTAGAAGAGAAACTATATTTGTAGTCCTTACCTACAGAGCTGTCATCAGGAGGTTCTGTCTAGCAGATAAGAAGTGCTGAAAAATATGCTTAACTTCAATATTCCTAATTTACAGTTAGCTCTCTAAAGAATGGTGTCTTAGTGCCTTGGGTAGAATACACCAGCTAAAATCAAAACCCAGCCAGTCCTGGTGAAATAATGCATTTATTTGTTCATTTTGGAGAAAGCTTGAAGAAATCAAATGAGTAGCCTTTTACTGTTTTAGAGATACACTAAGCACTTTAATAATCAGAGTGGTCAATGCAGTAATGGTACTCATGGAAACATTTTTAGTGACAGACAACCTTAAATGTTTTCATGAGTACAGAAACCTGAAAGTCTACTGCAATTTGGTAACAGATCTGAAAAAAAAAGCTTGCTTTGTTTGATAAATAACTGGGGTTCAATGATCCACTTCAGCTGTGGGAAGCTGTCATGAAGTTGCAGAGTAGAAATTTGATATGAGAGTAGTGTTGTTTTGAAAGATCAATGATGAGAGGAGGTTATGGCAGAATTTCAGCAAGCTAATTAGAGATGTTAGTAGTATATCCCAAAGAGCTTGTGTGAGATGAAGAATAGGGTTTCTTTTTGCAAATGAATCATCTAATAATCACCTGGATGAAGGACTTAGCAGTACAGTAATTAAATTTGTAGATTATTTCAAAATGGGAGGTGTTACAACAATTTGCATAGAGGGAAAACAAAAAGCCTGTAGTAACTGAAAATAAAAACTGGCAGTCATTTGTGAAGTAGGTTCTATCTAGAAAAATTCAAGTGAATGCATGAAAGACTAATGAGAAAAAAATTCAACAGGAATACCTGTGGGGAAATTACCTAAATGGAATGTGAAGGTGTAACACTGTTGCAGCATGGAAAAAAACCTGTTTCATTCCATAAAGTAAAAGATATTATACACAAGAAACCTCTTTTATAGGAACATGGTACACTCACTGAATACTGTGTATAGATCTGGACATTTCTACAGCAACAATCTGAAAAGAAAGGAATTTACTAAAAAATAATAAAAGGTGCCTATGAAAGAAATTCAAACTTACAAGAGGAAAAAAAAAGAACATTTGCTTACAGCAAAAAGCTTGGATCAATGAAAATTATGAAAAACTATGTCGTTCTCTAAAAAAATTTATGGCATGAACATCAAGAAGCCTGAGAAAATGCAGATGAAAAACAGACTTTGTTCCATTTGCAATTTTGTCAGTACCAAATTTTATGACATCAATCAAGTCAGATTGCCTTTAGGTGCCTCAGTTTCTTTATCACCTCTATAATTATATGAACAGTATAAGAATTTTTTTTAATTTCACAGAGAAGTTAGAAGACTTTAACTAATCTTGCTTTAGATTATTTTGAAAATGTAAAAGAAAATATAAATACTAGAATGAAAACAAATGAAGTGAAAAAATATGTCTGAGATACTTTCATACACAAAAGAACTGTCAAGATCTGGGTAGGTTTAACTGTTTGAAAGTTATCATCCTCATGGTCCAAAGATTTAGAGATCTCTGATTTACATTCTCATTTAACACCTATGATTTCCATCTCCATCACTCTGGAAAAATGATCTTTTACATATTCATCCTTCTGTGAATAATCTGTACGAAGTCTTTTGACGGGACTAAAGAGAATTATGTATTTGGTTAAAATATGACAATGCAGCACAGCTCTGCAAAATCTGACCACAAATTTTCTTTTCATCAAGGTGTTTTGAGTCTAATTTCAGAAAGGTTGAAGTGGATGCAGAGTTGAAAGGGAGCCCTGTTGTTCAGAGAATGGATATACAATTCATAATGGTCTTTTTTGATAGTGGGTAGATAGGGGGTAGTAATTTTCAGACAACATTTCTTTAGCTACTGAATTATAATTGCCAAATCTATTTTCATCCTTTCTTTGTATTTCACCAAAGAAGAGATTAAGGCATTAACAGGAAATCCTGACAATTCACAAGCATGGTCTCTACTCAACAGTTAAAATATTACAGATAGATTTACAGCAGCATCAGAAATAGTTCTGTTTCTTCACTATCTGTGTGACTAAACTCAGAAGCATGCTTTCACAAGAAATGAGGCCTTGGCAGTGCTTTACTGTGCAGACATTTCTAAAGTGATCTCTAAATTTCTTCCCAAATGACACTGAATTCTTTGGAAACAAATGAGATTATTTCCTTTCCCCTAGTGACATAAACTGGCATCATTATACCAAACTTTGAGCTGCTCTGGCCTGGGCTTACTTGATACTTAAGTTGGCCAAAAAAGAGAAATGAGACTTATTTGAAAGATAACTGTCTTCCAAGAAGGAACAGCATAGTAACATAGAGCATATCAAATATGATTAAGTATAACAAATAAGACTATTGTCTTATTAGAAAATGTGGGCTGTTCCTATTGTAAAGCTCAGTGCATCTACATAAAAAGCCTAGATCTATTTCCTGAAGAGACTCCAGGTCAATGCCCCAGCACCGTGTGAATGTGATACTCCATTAACTCACACATGTTTTGCAAACAGAAGCTGAGAAGAAACCTTTTAGCTGTTGCAGAACTTGCTGCACTTGTTCGCAGATGGTCTGTTAGAGAATTTGATAGTGTGCTGTTTTTCTGGGTAGTCTAATGAAGTCTTTTAAACAGACTAAGTGCTAAGGCATTGGTGGGAGCAGTGTCTGGCCCTTTCCTAGGAGCTTGAAATTTGCTGTTTCGGTTTGGTTGGTTTAAAGTTGACTGGTGGTATGTGTGATCATTGCAGTAAGGTGGCCTTGTGGTTGACCCCAAGTTTCAGCATCTACAAGTCCTGAACAACAGAAGTTTAACTATAACCAGACTACACATGTTTACAATATTAATGAAGGAAATTTCAAGTAGGGACAATATCAGGTCTGAGTAGCAAAAGATGTTAAATAGAATTTTCAAAAACTCCGTAAGTTTTAGGCAAGGAAAACAAAGGCCATTGGCTCAAACAAGAGTAACTTCAGGCAGTATCTTACAAATCTTTGCAAGTAAAAATAATTTTAATTTTTCCTTTTTAATTGGAAGTTTATTATTTTAAATTATTTCTAATGTTTTGTTTTAAAAATGTACTTGTAACAAGATTACTTGTTTCTCCCTTTTATCTGTGCAGCCTTTAGCCATCAGAAAATTATCTTACTAGCTGTAGGTCTAGTAATGATGCAACAATGAAAATGAAAGATCAATATTTATCTCCTTATGTAAAATTAACAGAACAAACTCACAAGCAATATTATCAGCTAAGTCTTAGTTTGAAAACTATAAATCCTTTGTCCAGGGATATCTTGTTTTGCACAACTATACCTCTGCACTAGGGATGCACAGATCATCCCTCTAAATGGTCACTGGTTCTGTCCTTTCCCCCCCCAATGTTGTAAATGTTTTTATTCCAGAGATTACATAAAAAGCATCTCACATCACTGCTATTTCAAAATTAAATATGGATTAGAGCTTTCCTGGCTACCAAAAAATAAATAAATACAATACAGAGTATCAATAAGGGCATTGTCAGTCCGCAAATTAACACAGATTCTATTTAGGGAATTTTCAAAAAGCATCATTAGAGATGCAAATTAAGGAGATTAAGTCATTTAGAAATTTTAGTCAAACCAGGGAGGTGCTATTGTCTTTATGCTGTGCTAAGATTGTTTCCTTTCAAGCTGTGCCTTTGAAGGCCTAATTACAGATACTTGCATTCTGCAGTCTCTTCCGAGTTGAAGAGGAAAAGCAGGTGCCAGGAGGGGGGCAGATTTATGTCCTAGATAATATTCCATAACAACTACAACTCCCCGCTGGTAAACAATCCTCAGGCAACAGCCACCTACTCCTCTTCATACCTTTAGACTATTCACCAGATCTTGACACTTTAAACAAATAAATCCCTAGGCTGCAAGAGCAATAAAGCCCTGTGGATTTCCCAGTGAGAGACTTTTGCTGAGGTGGCCTTTCAACATTTTCCCATCCTTTCATGGGATTAAGGACACCATAAAATTATCGTTAAGTCTCATCTGTCCCTTTCTCACCTCTGAACTTCTCTTCTTCCTCTGCATTGCTCCTCTTCCATGCACCTCTTTAGAAACAGATGAACAAAACCATTTCCTCCTACAGCACAGCACTACAACAGCGATAAAGTTTCAGCAAGCAACTTACTGATGCGTAAGTAGAAAACCAGATCACGCTTGAGAAACGCATCTCTCAGCAGCACAGCTACATAAATCACAGGCATAGCCCAGGTGAAGGTGAGGATAAGGAGTTTCATTTCAAAGGGCTTTTTTTGTAAATGGTGGGCACAAGGTTGCTTTGGCTTGTTGCATTTTATTTTATGCATTAGCTGAAAATGCAGTTGATCCCCATGCAAAGTCCTGGCATTAAGCCTGCGTATACTTTAGGCCCAACGCAGGCTTATCCCTGGGCTAAGAACAGAACAAGGATTTCTCTAGTTTTATGTAGATGTGGATTTCCATGCATATGAAAGAAAGCAGTTCAAAAAGCCACTCATATTAAGGAAGAGAATGTAGGAATGTAAGATGCCAGAAAATCCAAATAAATCACTATGCTTTTATGGTTCCCTTTGAACAGTTGAGAATGATATTATCCTGGCATGTATAGTACCGTCTCTCTGGCTCTGTTGTTAGAACTGGCTGATTATTACTTTGAACAAACAGAAAAATTTCTTTCTTTTCAAAGAATTATTTAAAATTAAAGAAAAAGAGAATTCAAGTACACTCAGATTCCTGAGACCAGTAGTACCTGCCTTCCCTTCACAAGGAGCATTGCTGATGAGCCATTGGGAAACTTTTTTCTAGTTCTCTTGCATTTTCTAAAATCTGTCTTATTTTTATCATATTTTGTTTTGGCAGAAAAAGAAGTTGTTATACAAGGGTATGCAGACAGGCCCCGATCCAATGATTCCATTTGTACGGAGATTATACGACACTGAAACTGCTAAAAATATTAAAGATATGCCCATATTTACTCAAGGAGTATGATGCTATAAATGTGGGGGGGTAGAAAAGTCTGTTGGAGGGTAATTTCTAATCTAAGCTGTTTAAGTTCTTAATTTAAATTTCCTTAATGTTCACTTGATATTTAACTTCTCATTGATATACAATTAGGCTAGAATGGTTCAGCCTCTATACCTTCCTTTAGACTTAAAATTCAATGTGTGAATAAATAAATCACAGATTTCAGAAGCTGAATACCAATATGCTTACAAGTACACAGTGGCCTTTTAAAATGTCGTATCATGTATGCTTTGGTATGAAAACAGGAAGCTGAATTCCAAATATCAACTACATGTAGGGAAAGGATGTCTCTGGGCATTGAACTGAGAAGCAGAGTAATTTCAAAGCTGTAGCTCTCCACTAGCTGTAGCTCACTAGACAGCAGATCCCACCTAGCTGGGTTTGGGCAGAGCCCAGAAATGATTCTGATATGTCTGAGGCTCTGGAATCCATTCCTCATAGCCTAAAAGCATCTTCAGCTCGTGGCCTGTACTGAAACTTCACTATGCACTCTAGGTGAGACAAGGCTCCCCCTGCAAGTTATTTAATGAGAGATTAAATTAATTTTTTATTTACTTGTAGGAGTGCCAGGAAAGTTATGGAGTTATATACAACAGTAGATACTGAAAAACACACTGCTTTCTTGGGAGTGTTTCAGATTTGCTTGTAAAGCTGACCAAGTGTTAACATTTGAAATGTAAAAATTAAAAATGCAGTGCTGATGTTTTTCAAAAATTCACAGAATCTCACTGTACCACAAAAATATACTATTGGAAAAGATTTGAGGTAATTTGTTTCTTCATTTTTAATTGCAATATGTTTGGTTTTTCAGCTGAAAATAACTTTAGCATACATTTGAAATCTTTCAAAATACCTAATTTTATTGAAACTCAAAACTAGTATTTTGTTAACAAGAAATACATACTTCAGCTCCAAATCTTATTTCTTGCTTTGTGATGATCGTAACAAGGTGTTTTCTTCAAAAATTGTTTCCAGCTTTTGAAAATTAAACAACCCAGATTGTTTATATTTCATTAGTCTCAATAGCTACAGTAGACTTCCTAGTCTGCATACCTTCACATGCATTCATTTCTTTTCATGCTTTGAAAGCTTGTTGCATTTTTCCCCTTCAGAGATTTTACATGCTCCAAAAACTAGTTCACACCGAGCAGAAATCATCTCGTCTTCCACCTACCAAACTTTGCTTCAACTTTTATACAAGCTTGTATAAATTGATGTCTTCCTTAAGCTGTGCATCCCTGTGAAACTGCTTCAATGTCAGAAGAAGGAAAAAGCAGATAGCAACAGAATTGATTTCCTCAGCACAGTTTTAGCACCTGTGCAAACCAGTTGCTCTTATCAGGGTAAAAATTAATTCGCATATATTGTACCCACTCACTGATGTTAGCGTTCAACAAGTACCTGCCGTTGCCTTTTCCTGGACACAATCTTGATGAGATTTCATTGACTGAAGATGTCCTACATTTCTGAAAAGAGTTGTTTTCACCTTCTTCCTGCTTTACATATGTCTAATGTTTTCACTATGAGTATAGCACTTCAAGAGCAAGGACAGTCTTTTAGCTGTGAGTTGATGGATTTCCTAACTCAGGAGTAGTGAATGGCTTTTAGATGCTCCCACAATAACACAAAAGAAGTATCAATTTACAGTAAATTTCACCCAGAAATGTTAAATTTAAGAGCTTGCCAAATATTAAAGAAGATATATTTCAAGCCCTTAGGTTTGGTTTTCTTTTCATTAAGAGTCTTGGTAGAGAGTCAAAGCAGGTATCAAGCAGCAATAGTGTCTCCCCACCAGTGCGAAGACTCTTCCAGAAATGCTGCATCATTACCCCTCTCAGACTGTTCCTGTAAACCCTATACTGTTCTTTACATGATTACAGTCTAACAGATAGCTCATTACAGTATTTTTGATCCTCTCTCTCTCTCTCTGTCCCCCTCCCCACCACCCTTTGCCAGTTCATTTCCTGCTTTATGTTTTTATACTTTGCCCATCTGCTGTTAATGACAGGTTACTGACCTGTCCACTTCTGAAACACTTGACATTTTAGTGCTGTGTCATTCTGAATGCATATAGCACACGGGTTACAACTAGAAGAAATTAAAGATTTTATTTCTGATAAAGCTTACAAACCAACACATATGTATCTCAGAGTAAACGTGATGCATATACAATAAAGACATTAAGAAAAACCATTTCAGTATTACTTTGAAAAGATGAGAAAGTTGAAAATAAAGATTCCTATTTATGTAAAAATCCTAAGAAGTGAATGAATAGGAACTGTATCAGAAATATTCAGAAAAAAAATCCACAAAAAAACGTTATTGAGAATCAGAGAAATTCAGAGTTGCAAGGTATTTAGGAAAATTGAAATATTTCAATAATATAGGTGCCATGCATTGTTTTAAGTTCAAAGTTTTCAGAAACAACACCTGAATGTCTATGCACAGCAAAACAAGCAAGAAACACAGCAGTATGGATAATCTGATGGGATTTGTGTCTTTGTGGTCTGTGTTTATTTTACCCGTGGCAGCCTGGCCAGCAGAAATTGCACTCCTTACTGGTGTCACATTTGACACCAGCTTGGTGGTGACTATGGTGTTACACCAACCAGCTCTGCCTGCCCTCACCAGCACACAGTGGGGCTGCCCACACAGAGAAGGATGGCTGCTACTTTCTACCAGCACCCACACAGACAAGAGAGATTGCACCCTGGGAGTCCAGGCAGAATATGTTTATTTTTACCTCTCAGCTGAGAGTATAGAATGAGACGGAATGGAATGTCAGGCAAGTGGGAAGACTTGAGGAGCATTACCTATGTGCCACATCTTCCCTGTCTTTCTGAATATTTGGTAGTTCTGACTTATGTATGCCATTTTCTTAGTTGAAACAGAATATAGCACAAGGGGATCTTCATATGCCTGTTTTTAAGTTATCTCTAGAAGTGTTCCTATGGCACACAGGTATTTAGGCATATAGCTCCCTTCTGTCCCTACCTTACTTCTGAAAGTCCTCCCAGAAAGAGACTGTCCTCCCAGAAATCTTCCACCCAGAAAAAGTGACAGTCCTCACAGATTCTCCTCTCAGAAAAAGATCCACTTCTATCTTTTTCTTTTAAATCATAAAATGATGTAAAAGGAAAAAAAAAAAAAAAGAAAATAAAAATAAACTCTAAAAAGACTTTTAGGAAAGCACAGAAACGGACACAGAGATTCATTAAATCATTTTTCAGCATTACAGGAACCTTTTCATGACACACTAAGTTTCCTTTTAATTTCCCAGTTGTTTGGGCACACAGGCAAAAGAATTAGGGAAAGAAGGTCAGCAAAAAGATAACAATGCCTGTTTATTACAGCCAAGAGATTAATCTAAAAAATAGCATTTCTGCATTTAATGAGGGTTGAGGACAACAAATGAGAAATTATAAGGCTACAGTTCCTATTATCCAAAGTGCTGACAATATGTATAAAAATCATTTTTTCATGGCTTGTGTTTTATATACAGTCCCTATTTTTGATTCTCACAGCATGGTTTTGTCCTTTCTGTGTGACAGGTAAGCACCTACCATCAGAGTAAGAATCATGTAGAGGTAAAAGAGTCTCTGATGGATGATTACAAGAAGTCATCAGTATTATGGACTTGAGGCTGAGTCCATTATTAATTCTATTCTTGTCCACATGCATATGAAGCATCTTTAATCGCAGGGGTTTTAGTATTTGTAAATCAGTAATTTTATTTATGGGTTGATATTTTAAAGGATTGGACACTTAGAAAACAATTTTCATCATGAAATATTAAAAATATACACTGTTCAGAGCTCTGCTGAAGATTAAATGAAGATTTAAATGCCATTTGAATTCAACAGGATAGTGTTTTTTTCAACCAGCATAAGATAATGACTGACCTCTATAGTGCCTACCTGTCTCAATATTTTAAATGTCTTTTTCCCTACAGAATACTAAACAAAAAAAAAAAGAAAAGACAGGATGACTTCTGCAAAAGAAGCAAAAAAAAAGCACAGAAGACAGCCTCAAAAGTGTTTTAGATGTTTCACTCCTTTATTCTGTTCCTTGGGGTAGAATTTATCTGAACAAATGTATAAGCAAGTCCAAAGTATAGGCATCTGTGTCATAACAAAATACCCTTTCTAATCCATATAGAGAAATATGTACTCCGGGGAAAGATTTTTCCTGTTTGAGTTGTGAACTTTAAACTAATACACTAATACACACTTGCACCCCTCATTCCCTGTTGCCTACTGAGGGAACCTACAGGAACACTCTATGTCAGGCATATCTAATCATCAGCAAGGCAAATTCTCTTTTCTGTTGCACAGGAAAAGCACCATTTCCAGGCCCCCCTAAAGTCTATTTGGATTTGGCTATACCTGGACACATGCTTTTTATTGAGATCTTTTTGAGAGTGGGTGATGCCCACTTACTCCAGCTCAGGGTAACAGTTTCTTCTTTGCTTTGCAGCTTCATAAATTTGATGCAGCTGGTTAGAATATTAGTGTTCCTCTGACCAGCTGCACTTGGAAAATGAAACTGAGGAAGAGCAGAGCCCATCCAAATGCACAAAGTACATTTCCAACTGCAGGGAGTGTGGGGAAGACACCCAGTCTCAGAATGTTGCCTTTCAGTAGTGAAAGTACCTTGGCCATCCTGAAAGTACCTTAGCATCCCTGATTGGAAACTGTTCCTATTACTCGGCAAATCATTCCTGTCCAAGTTTTGTAGCCTTGTCACTTCTCCTCTTTTGGTTAATTAAACAAACAAAAAATTGCTTTAATGCAGTTTACAGATTTTTACATAATATGTGAAGTTGATAAACAGTAATCACAGAGAAGTCTTTAGGATTAGAGCCTAAAATTGTTTTCAAATAATAGAGGTTTCTCTTAGGCTATTACCAGCTCTGATAGGATTTTGATCAGGTGAGGAATATTTTATTTTCAAATATGTTTCCTGTCAAATGTAAAGCATGGCATCTCTTATTAAGATTCTCTTTAATTCCTAGAAACTTGTGCCAGATGTCCAGTGAGAGCTCGCAAGCTATTACATGCAACAAGTCAACAGATGTTGCATTTCTTCAAGCCTTCTATTTGCTCTAAGGTCTGTATTTTGGCAAACACAGAAGTTATATAGTGTGTTAAACCAGTAGGTGAACTATATGTAAACTGTGGCCCTGCTAGCACTGTTACAGCCAAGCAGCTGTGGTTTAAAAATCCACCTGTCCTGCAGAGGATTTTGCATTTGATGTGAAACATGTTGCAAAGCAAATCTGAAGTACTGCAAAAGAAACAAAGGAACACAAACAAACAAACAAACAAACAGTCCACCACCACCTTGCCCAGAAGGAAGCCCCAAAATATCTGGTAATCCAGCTTTGGCATGGTGAAGCCTACATGCTGCCTCAGACACGGCAGAATAATGGCTAGAATAATACAAGTATATAATTATTTTACTTTCCCACACCCCAGAGAAGCCTTCTGCCTCCCAAATACGTCTGTGGAAAAGGCACTTTTGACTTTCTGCTTCCAGAAACCAACCAACCAGCCAAAAATCTTAATGTGAAACCCATGCCCTTTTGCTTTGGATGCATGGAAACCGGCCATGCAACTGAACTCCTGTGTATTCCAACTTCAAGCACCACCCTTATTTCAGTTTTTACACTTTATTATTTGCTAAGTTTAATGAGACAGTTATACCTGGCTATAATAGTTCATCTCTTTGAAAAGTTCTCACTTTGTTGGAAACAAACTTCACAAAACATATTTTTTTCAGCTCTAGTATCAAGGAAAGATTCAAACCTGCTATTTTTCTCCAAGTTCTTTCATAAAGTGTTGAAGAAAAGGGAATATAGGGTGTCTGGGATGTTAGCTATTCTTGTAGGTATTATTATGGGAGATCATCTCTGAAACTTTCTTTGCTGCCCTGTAATTTACACCACTGCTGCTGGTAATGACTGTAAGACATATACGAGCAGCACTAATGGGTATGGATCACTGTTCTCCCAGACTGCAAAGAAAAGGAGCACGGGGAATGATGACACTGTATGACAGATCAATGCGGCTGCAGATTGGTCCTTAGGCTATTCAGGTTATTTTCCTTTAAAAGGCATCATGCCTCACACATTCTGCTGAAGGCTATCCATATCCATTCGAGTTCATGACAGCTATTCTTAGACATTCCTTCATTTTTAACACCACTGCTAAGGCTGCTAGTGTAATTTTTAATGAGAATGAGGAGACTGCGTGTCTTTTATCAGGTTCAGATCTATTTAGCCTAAATTAAAACTCTTTGTTATATTTTCCCCTCTCCTTATTCAAAGGATTAGTGCGAAAATGTCACTGAACAGCTACTTGTCTCCTCATTAACATTCATGACAAAACCTTCCGGCCAGGCTGGTTTCTGTTGCTGATGGAGCAATACTTAAAAGAAATTGGCTTGTGTGTGAAACAGCTGCTCAGCAATGTCACACTGCAAGGGAATTGGTGATAATAAGATGATACTATTACAGCTACACCGGGAGCATAATATATTTTAAGCTGCTTTGAGGTATACAGTGGAGGTCCAGGAAGCAGAGGATGATTACTTGTCTGTTGTTAGGAATAGGAAACAGCTGATGGTTACGTGCCTGCTTATATGGGCTAGTCTTACAAAAAGCCTTGACGTAAGAGAAAACTTAGTTTCTCCTGGAATTCCTCTTTTCCTGTGTTTTTCTTATCGGCTGGAAAGGCTTTTTGTTTCTTTTCCTGGTGTTTGGAAGGGTATGTGTGTCCCATTGCCAAAACAGGTATTGCACTCTTTGCCAGGACCACTGAGCACTTGTTGTTTCATAGGAACTTTTCTCATTTCAAGGCTTTATCTATTTGGCAAGATTCTTAGGAGAAGATTCTATGGGTCCTCACACAGCTAAATTCCAGATACTGATTTTGCTTGAAATGACCATCTAGTATGACAATGCAATGACAAATATGCAGATGGTGGCAATACAGATGTAAACATCTGCACACAAGGCTCAGCCAAGAAACAACTGGCAGCTGGCATTATGTTGTGTAGTGACTTATGCTAATGTGCACCACTTGTCTAGAACATGGAAATTAAATGAAAAATTATATTGTCAAATCTTTGGTTCTGAGACATCTTTGAACCTCATATACTACACGGAATAAATGAGTTTAGAAGAATGGAGCAGTCAAAAGTCCTAAAACAGTGAAGTACAAATGAATAAGAAATGTGAAGTACAAATGAATAAGAAATGAAAGATTATAAAGGGCTTTAGGATGCAAGAACTGATTGGCAATTAAAAGAAAGGTATAATTTTTCTGATCATAGATGGTTCCAAATCACTTAGTAATTTCTAAAGTTCTCTGTTACAAATTTCGTCTTTAGCTTCTATTGCTTTTAATTATTACAGAAATTTATTTTTTGTATAGATTTGGAAGTACTGCATGTCAGGTAAAACAAAACATAAAATTGACACAAAAATTCTGTAGGAACATTGCCAGCAGGCTGAGGGAAGGGAATCTTCATCTCAGCACTGATAAGGCCACACATCGGAGATTTAGGTCCAGTTCTGCACTCCCCAGTAAAAGAGAGATATCGACACACTGGTGCAACACAAGCAAGGGGCAGTAAGATGATGAGGGGACTGGACTACCTGCTCTAAAAGCAGAGGCAGAGGGAGTCGGTACTGTTCAGCCCAGATAAGAGAAGGTGCAAGGGATATCATAAAAATGCATAAATATATAGTGGGGGATATATAGCCCAGTGACAGCAACGGGTACAAACTAAGAAAAACAAAACAAGCCAGGAAATTCCATGTAAACACAAGAAAACACTTAATTATGAGGATGGTCAAACACTGGCACAAGTTGCTCAAAGATTCTGTGCAGTCTCTATCCATGGAGATATTAAAAATACAGCTGCATGTGATTCTGGGTTACCTGTGATAGCTGAGCCTGCTTGGAGCAGGAGGCTTGACAAAGCCACCCCTATCACATCTCAGCCATTCTGTGAGTCTGTGTAAGAATGTTTGTCTCATTGGAGGCTAAAGAGACAATGTACAAGTTACAGCAGATTGAGTTTCCTTTTAGATTAGATCATGAATAGGAGTCTGGGAAAAAAGTCCAGAAAAGGAAAACAGATCTCAAATTGCCTCTCAAAATGGAAATCATAACATCATTCTATCTATTCTTAAGTGTATGGTAGAAAACAAATCAAGAAAGATAAGGCTTATGAAGGTCAGATGAAAATTCAAAAAGAGTTTGCGTACCTCTAAAATGTCTTATGTTGCAAAAATTAATATTACCCTAAGACGTCTAGTACAGCATTAAAAAATCTACAAGATATCCCTTTGATGTCCTTTCAAGAGTGCTCAAAATTATATGAACATCTGAACGAAAAAGCTTGGCAGCAATTATACTTGAAATTAACTCCTCAAGGGAGAAACATTGATATCTATCTCAACATTACTTAGACATTCCTATATTCTTTTATTGCTTACATATGCTGGTCTTGACAAACACAGGTACTGTGCAAAACTTACATAAAATCATCACAATTGGCTGTACTTGTTTTGCTATTTGTGGTGTACTAGCATTAAATGGCAGAATCATGTATTAGAATTCCTTTGTGCAATCACAGTACCAAATTAAAAAACAACCCAAAAAATGGATTATACCTGAACAGTTAAAACACGGACCTTAGCTATCAATCTTAATATTGCATTATATTGAAAATAATCATCATGTTTTGAACTGCAAGAAATCTAGCTGATTTTATACTGAAAGTCTGTTAGGTGAATATATTTTTCCATTAATGTCTTTGCCCTTCTGGAAAGAAGCAGTTTTTCCATAGAAGTGAACAAATTTTGAATAGCTTTAGAAGAGCATTTAAATCCTGAAAGCATACACAAAGTTCAAATACTCTCTGATAAGACACCACATTGCAAATTCCCTTTAAAACATGAATAAAAAGATAGAGGAAACAACTTAGTCTCTTATTCCAAATGTCCGTGATGCAGATCCCAGAGTGTATTTACACCCAGTCAGGAACTTTCAGCCATACCTTACCATCAGTATTAAGACATAGAACCTCAGATTACTGAAAAAGCCATAATGTCCTTAAGTTCAGTGCAATACAGAAAGGCCTGAAGTTGACAAAGAATTAGCAAAGTGCTGTCAGAGCTCCGTGGTCAATGAGTCCAGTGTTTTCAGTTTGCTGCATGGTCACCAAACACCAGAGACTATCCCAGTTTCCTTCTAGAAAAAAGAGCCCTGTGCATGCCAGAGATGGTTTGAAATGTCTGTTCTGTTTGCACACTCATCTTGTAATACTACACACAACTTCTAGATTTTTTTTCTTTTAGATCCTTTGAAGAGAAGTAATTGTTTTTTTAATCCGCTACATAAAAAAATTACACTTTCACATTAAAAAGGGAAGTCATCACAATTCAGAGCAGTGCAGTCATCCCCACCTTCCAAGGACATTCTCTAAATTACATTAGCATCTGATCTGCTAGGGGCTTTCTTCCAGCTCATCTTCATATTACACTTTTTCCATTCCTTTTTTTTATAATTCATTTTTTCTTCTGTGTCACATTGAGAGAATCAATATTAGGAAAAAAAAAATCTTTAACTGGATAATAATACAGAACTAGCCTAAGGAGACATCTTCACTTCTTTCTGAATAGGACCATAGAGTTTTGAAGCAAGCTTCCAAGTTTGGAGACAACATTTCCACCGTTCTCCTAAATGTGTGGATATGATCCATTACCTGGGCTTAGCCAGCTTTACCCACCAATTTGCAGGCTTTTCATCTACATGCAGCTCTGCAATCTTCTTTGCAATGCTGATTTACACCTCTTAATGCCAGCCCTTTTCAGCTCACACATGTGCAGAAATGCTCAGGGTGACACTTTCATCACAAATATAGATTTCATGTTTAGATAAATCATGACTTTAAAATATGGACACAAGCATAAAAGCAGCTTAATATTCATTATCAAACACAAATGCATAGTAAATAGTGACACCATAACCTTAATCGTGAAAAGATCATATAAAGGCTGACCACAAGGAAATAAAATCCCCAAACTGTTCTTTTCTGTTCCTTCTAGGTAGAAAAGATGTGTGCAATACTGCTAAAATGGTTTGCATGATAATCTCTCTCTAACACAACTTGAAGTCTTAGTGTTTGGAAGCCAGAAGCCCTCTTAGCGCCTCATCACAAGAAAATCATGCAGGAAAAAACCAACAGCCTTAAGGATATAAAAAGCCAGACTACACAAATACTGCTCTGCAGTAACAAAAATAATGGGAGAGCCACAGTTCATCCTGCAACAGTGAACATAATTACAAACCTAAATTTTGCATTTGAAACTAGGAGACAAAAATTATAAACCTCTCTATGCATATCTAATCTCTTTTTTCAACATTAGCCAAGCCTGCAGGCACTTAACAGTCTGATTCTTGATGTCATTGTAATTAAAGGCAATACTCACAAGGCTGATAAGCATTCCAGCTGTATATTAACACTTATCTTAGCCAAACTGACAACTGCAAATGTGATATCTAATTGTAAAGAAAAGAACATTGGAATTTATTATGGATATTATGGCCTTTAAATCCCATAACCTTGAAAATAAGCAAATCATATCCAGCCTACCATCAAACTTCTTGTGCCGGGATACGAAAGTCGTGCGTACAAAGTGACTTGTCTCCTCCACTAAGTTTTCAAACTCCAGTTTGCTCTGTTGGCTTAACTTGTCCTCCATTTCTGAGGTGCAGCATGTATATTCCTGAGGGCAGATTCTCAAATGTTCCCCTGGAATCACAGGAAAAGAAGGAATTAGAAATATTTGAATACAGATAGAAATGTAGCAGAACCAAAAACACATGATGAGTCTTCAGTTTTGGTGGGCTACCCAGGGAACTCTTTAAGGCTTGACTTAAAGAGCTTGGCAGGAAACATCCTGAATTTGAAACGAAAGCTTTGCTATAGCTGGGTATTCCTCGCAAGGGAGAGGAGACACACTTTGTAGAGCTGCTTTGGTACTTCAAGAAGTTAAAACTGCCTCACACCAAAAGTGTTCTCCCACGTTGAAGAAGCCTCCCACATTTACTGAAGCATACTAAAAAAATTTGAAAAACAATTGCTTGATTTCTGTTTGTATTCAAATTGCCTAGAGAAATACCTAGTGAGATGACCTATTAGAAGTCATTGGAACTGCTAAAAAGTGCAAAAGAAATTATGCGTTTGTTGTCAAAACCTGAAGAACAGAAATTATGCATTTCTGTAGACAGGTCTCACTTGCCCAAGTGCACCAACATTCTTCCCTTCTCCCCTTCCTTCCCTTCAGCTTAAGTGTATTTTAATGATTGTGTTTGGGTGTCACAGGGTTTTTTTTGGGCAGCATTTCTTGTCAGACTGAGCAAGTGCTCTGCTGAATAGGAGAAAGCAATGAAGAGTTTAATTAATGCTTATGTTATATGAAAATGCAATGTAAAAGGTAATGAAAGCCTCTTATTTAATTCAATAGATTTATCTCTTGAAGCACTCTGCCAGTTCTTCTGACAATATTGCTTTCTTCAGTGCAATTTGCACATGGAAACCAATTCTTCAGCTCATGAAATTAAAATGGTCTGTTATTACATGAAATGTGAATTTCCAATTGACACTGTACTAAGGGTGTCAGAAACATTTAGCTTGGTTTATACAAAGGCAGCAAATTCTACCATTTCCTCTTGAGAAATAAAGAGAATGATCTGCTTGTATGATTAAAGTTACTTGTAAGGCAATGAAAACATTTAGCTTTCTGTACACCGAATCCTGATTAAAAATCCCTCTGCAAATCTCTTAAAGGTGCAAATAAAATGATATACAAAGCCCAAGGGTTAAATAAATACTGGGGACCTGATTCTCATTTATATCGAGGCTCCTTTCTAACACTGCTGAGCCATAAAGAAGACTTAAATGCAATTTATATCTACTTTAAGACTGCTTTTCACCATTCTTATTATATAGTGAGGAGAACCAGGCCCTAAGTTTTATGCTTCCCAGGGGTATAATACATTTAGCTGCCGCATCATTTTGAAGACAGCATCAAAAAGAGGTTTGCACATGCTTAGAATAAACACTGTCTTGAGTTTGCCCTCACCTTATTCCAATTTATGCTTCAGTTCTTGAATGAAGTCTTTTAATTTGAAATTTAGTCATCCTTCAACCCTGACTCCTCACTCCATCTAATTTGTTTTTTCTGCAAGAGTTCATAATATATGAGTTACAATGCCATGAGGCTTCTTTTAACAGTCTCAAGACTTTTTAAAAGCTCACAGCTATACATCTTCAGGAAGGACCATTTTATTTTTATCAGTTACTGTTTGGCAGTACTACCTACAAGTCCCAGTCATGTCCAAATGAACCATGATATAAACCTTTGTATAAACTTGGGAAAAAATTATATCCCATGACCATCAAAATATTGTAAGGATTGCTTCCCATGTCTGCTACATCTTACCACCACAAGAAATTAATTCCTCTCCATCCTCAAAGTCACACATCTAAGCCATAAACAACACATACAGGGATTGGTGAGCCAGCTGCTGTCAAACATAAAAGATAGTGGCAAACTAATGTTTGCCTTACCCTCTACATCTCTGTCACATTAAACTGCAACTATTCAACAGGTAAGGGAGGTACTATAATAAGGAACAATAAAGGTTATTTCAGTAACAGTAATGTGAGGTTTTATTAGATGTCAGAAAGACAAGTAAAGCTGAAATATTGTGTCATTAGAAGCAGTGCTGTGTGCTTGATTAAATAAAAAAATACCCCATCCATAATGTCTGCAACCCCCTTTCCTCAATAAATCTAGGGTTTTTTCCTTATTGAAAAGACCTACTTTCCCAGTTCCAGCCAGAGTGGTAGTTTATGCTTTTTATTATGATAATGTCCTCTGGAGCCATTGCAACCACGAATTTTTATAAAATTCACTTTTCTTTCCTCTCTTCATCTGAAGTTCTTATTCTTTTTTGTCTGGCTCTTTGTTTTTAAGAATTATCAGGCTATAAGCTGGATTAACAGTAATCATCATAGCACTGTGCTTAGTAAGTAACAGCCATGAGTCTAAATTTTTTAAGACACTGTATTATGCTGAGGATTATGACAAATTAAATTCTATTGAATAACCACTTCTGGAGCAATAGTAATTTTTCTTTCTCTGATTTATTTAGAGTCTTAGTTTTGCTTTGCAACAAAAATTATTTCTCACTTTGGCTGCTACAAACTCATTCAGATTCCTATGGCATTGTTTTCTTATATATGTATTTTCATTAAGTTTCTTCCTTTTAATTCACTGGTTATTCCTTCATTCATGAGGATATTGACTGTAGAAATTCACATTTAACAGAAACACTCACAAGTTCTACATTATCTCATTGCTTTTTTCTCCCAACAATATGCCTTCCTAAATCATCTATACAAGCCACCCATCATCATCACAGAAAATTTTCAAAACATATTTCTAGTTCTTCTCTCCTCCCTGTCCATATATTCCCTGCCTTTCTGTAGAAAGAAATAATAATGGAAATATTATACTACTCTTCATATTCTGTTTCCCTTTTACTTCTTTCTCTTTCCTGCACTGGAGGATCAGGTCCAACCACAGATAAAGTAAAAGAAAAAGCACTTTCCATTCGTCCCCCCCAATGGGGTCTTTGTATGCCTAAGATGTTCAAATTAATTTTGTAAAAATAAAGCTTTTAGAAATTTTTGATCATAAGCCCTGCAATTTTTATACTGACTATGACTGGCTGCATTTTCCAGAAGTTCATAACTTAGACAAAAGCTTTTGTGCTTTCCTGGGAATGGCAAAGGGAAACTCTCTAGCAAAGTAATTTTTGTATGCTTAATCTTTTTTTTCCTTTTTAAAAGTGGGGGATTGTTTGTTTATTGGGGTTTTTTTGTTGTGTTTTGCTGGGGTTCTTTTAAAGGGTTTTTTTTTGTTGTTTGTTTGGGGTTTTTTTTTGTTCTTTGTTGTTGTTAGTTTGGGTATTTTTAATTAAGGGGCTGTGTGCTTTATTTTGGGTATTTTTTTCTTCTTTTGTACAAAAGAGGCTGTTTGGATTGGAAAAGACTCCGCAGGCTAATTTGATTGTGCTTCCTCTGATTTTTTGAATTGGATCATTTACCATTTGCATTTTGTAAAACATTGTTCTATTATACTAGAAAGTGTTTAATCACTAATTTGTGTATTTACACACCTCAAGTATTTTGCAGGCTGAAAATGTGCTCATAACTAATGTACCAGTTCTTGCCCTGGGAAACTCCATATGGTCTAGGTTCTTATGCTAATTTTAGCAACGATTTTTATGGCACAAGTGGCATTGGTTATAACTGACTAGTTTTTCCTTGTTGCAAATGGTGTCTCCCCAAACAAGTTTGACACAAATGCAGTTACACTGCACCAGCATTCTGCCAGGCTGAACAGCTATTAACTCAATATTCCCAGCGACCTACCACAACTCTTCTAACCACTGTTTCCAGCTGAAGATGCTGACCTACATATCTCTCCTCATGTGGCTTATGTTATATAAATCAAATCAATTGCCTACTACAAATTCAGCTACCAGTATTCAATTTCAGTTTTATTACAGCTGTAATCTCACACCTGCCTTCACATGATCCAAATTGGCAAGTTTTGCAGTTGAATTTGGCAATCCTGCTAGCAATGCTGCTTTGAAGTGTGATAAAGCAATTTATAAAGCACTTGTTTTATATTCAGATGTATTGCTGTTTGGTGTCCTTAAAACGTGCTACGAAACTCAGAAGTCTTCAAAAATTGCAACTTACAGCTCTCAAGCTGAATAAATGCTTTTACTGCGTATTAAAATGTCAGAACTGATCTGAGCGTGGTAACTACTTGCAGAAGATACAGTCTGAAGGATCAGTAAACCCTACAGAATATAACATTACCCTTAACAATTTAACCACCAGGTTTCCTGAACACGTTGGTCACATTATTAGAAATGAAAGTATTATCATATAAAATATTTAACATCAGGCAGAATTTTTTATGGGTCATGTTGCAAGTTTAGCAATTTTGGAAGCAATTCTTTCTCAGGCAGTCAAAATTTTATAGCTCCTATCCTACTCACAAATTTAAAACTCTGATAGTGGTCTGTTCACAGAAATGGTATCTGACTGGGGAGAACAGAAACAGAGTCACCACTCTGCTTCATAAATCCAGCAATGAATGGAAATTATTAAATAAAAGGGGCAAATTTAAGGTATTATTTTAAACTTAATCACCTTGTATGCATCAACAGAGCCTAAAAGAAGAAAATATATCTCTACATTCTTCATCTTGCAGATTACATCGATGTGATTTGGCTTAGTCATTAGCTGTGCTCTTTGAAACTTGAAATACTTGCTTCAGACCTGCTCATATTAAGCCACTTGTGGAGAAAGCAGTGGAATTTAACAGTATGAAGTTTCACAAAGATCAGTATCTTGTCCTGCACCTGAACAGAATAGCCAAAGAGCCCAGCACACACTGACACCTGTGTGGCTGGGGAGCAGCCCTGCTGGAAAGGATGGGGCATCCTAGAGGACACCCAGCCAACAAGAGTCAACAATACCCTGCAGCAGCAGATGTAAACGTGATGCTGGGTTGCATCCCCAGAGGCATTTCTAGAAGAGGCAGAAACATGATCATCCCCCTACACTCAGTGCTTGTCAGGATGCACCTGGAGCACTGTGCCCCATTCTGGTCCCCACAAGTCAAGAAAGATGCAGACTGGAGAGGGTCCAAAGGAACATCATGAGGATGATCAAAAGATTGGAGATCTGCTGTGTAAGGAAAGACTGAACGAGTTGGGGTTTCTTTCCCTGGAGAAAGAGAAGGCTCAGGTGGGACCCAATCAAGGTATTACAGTACTAAAGGGAAGGTATAAAGAGGATGGGGCCTCTCTCTTCAGAAGGACCCATATGGAGAAGACAAGGGACAAAAGATACAAATCGTACCAGGAGAAGTTTCATCTTGGCATAAGAAGGAAATTTTTTAAAGTGAGAACAATCAGTTACTGGGACAACCTCCCCAGGGACATGGTGGATGGGTCATTGCTGGAGGTTTTCAAGATTTGATTGGACAGGGTGTTAGTTAACCCCATATGGGCTCCCCTTCCCTCAGTACCTGAGACCGGGTGATCTGCCAGCATTCCTTTCAAAGTGAGCTCTTCTGTGGTTCTGCAATTAGATACTTCAGAAATTCCTACCTCTCAGAATTATAAAGAACTGGAACTGCTTGACTTCTGTTTCTAAGTTAACATTTTCCATTGAATTTTCTGTATTTTTTATTATTTTAAAAGATTATTTAAAAGCCATGACGAATAGAGTTAAAAGAAAAACCTCATTTAACATTAACCCTTGCCCACTGTTTTGAGACTTGGATTATTTTCAGTATGGGTGGTGATGTTTCTGAATACCTACTTTTTGAAGTTTTCAATGTAAGTTCTCTGGTGAAATCAGGTGCATAGGAAACTCTTAATAATCACATTATTAATTTTCTATTAGAGAAAGCTATACTTCTCTAATACACTTATACCATGCTAAGAGAAAATAGTGCTGTAGAAGAATTTGACTGACAATTATTTTTAATTTGAAAACAAAACCTGAGCAGCGCTATCATGTTTTCTGCATTAACTTATTTAGAAGTCAAAAATAAATTAGAAACATGAGTTTTAGGATTTCAGGCAATATTTAAATAGCAAAAATTAAAATATCATTTTGTTGGACAAAACCCTGTTCTCTAACCAAAAAGTCCTAAGGCTCCTTCTGGCTTTGTAATTATCTTCTCTGTGGGGTATAACAGCTCTGCAAGCAGCCTCTGTAAAACTGCACCTGACATTCAAGTCACAGATTGAACTTTCCTACTCAAACTAAAAGGAAACAGATTATGTTTTAAATTAATTCCATCGTAATGTTGGCCTGACAAGTGATGACAGGAGCAATATTTGCACAGAAAATGACATCTGCAGGAAGGGAGGGAAACCTGTCTGTAACACACAGATCGTGCCATCAGACACAGCTCTCCTAATTTTAATCAAAGAAATATTGAACTTGAAAACCTTTTATGTCTGGTGGACTCCAATAAACTTGTGCAACTACCCCAAGAAAGAAACTGACTCATTTGTTTGCCTCAGACTCAAATCATCTTTGCTCAGATTCCCTTTGTTCCTTGAATTCTTTGAGGTCAATTAAAAAATGAATGCCTTCCAAACGGACTGATAATTAGTTAACAGTCTCTTCATTACAGGTCCCACAGGGAACATTCATTTACAAGAAGCCCTGACCCTGTTGTCCTTGGGAAGATTTCAGTAATAAGTTACCAACACCGAGGCCAAGGCAAACTTGTTCAGACTAAGACTATACAGATGCTAAAGAAAGAACTCAAGTCCCTCGAGTATTCCTAACTAAACTACTAGAAGCAGTACCACTATTCCAACACTCAGGATCATTTTATTTTCCAAGCATACACAGTCAGACAAATTGTTTTTTGATAACACAGTTTGTGAGAAGAATCTTTAGTTACCTCTTGGAGAGTGTATTACTGGCTTTGTGCTCAGTGCCTTGTGGAAAGCAAACAGCAAAGCCGTGATTCAGCACTGATAGTTTCATCATCTCACTGGCTACATGGCTGCAATTTTCTGATTTCAAAGCATGCTCCCACCTGGGAACAGTGGCC
Organism: Thryothorus ludovicianus; assembly: GCA_013397245.1. Classification (NCBI taxonomy): domain Eukaryota; kingdom Metazoa; phylum Chordata; class Aves; order Passeriformes; family Certhiidae; genus Thryothorus; species Thryothorus ludovicianus. The sequence goes on along the minus strand of VZTB01017517.1, from coordinate 473,784 downwards.
ATCTCCCTCTCCCCCTCCCCCTCAACTGATTTTTGCTGTTTATTATGTCCCTCACTATAACAGCAGAAATATCTTACATAGCATTATAGTGAGAAGTAGAATACAAGCAGCACATTGCTTTACCATGACATACAACACAATACAAGGCAGGCTTTAAATTTAATATGCCCTCAGAACAATTTTATGATTAAGACAGCAGGATGAGATTGTACACATTCATGTATCTATAAAGATTTTAATCAACATTCTTCACGTAAAATGAAATCCAAAGATGTGATTGTTGCACATGATGTATCAGAGACAGATTTACACCACTTAAGTCATATACCCACCAAAATACTGTTGCAGTAGGAGAATGTGCTGGACTTGGCTTCCTGGGACTAACTGGGTATGCTGTACTGCCCAAACAGTCCTTAAGATAGTTATACCATTACTAATGTACATACATCAAAGGTTAAAGCTGAATGAGATACAGTCATGTCATTTGATTGAACTGTCAAGTGTATTTTAAAGCTGTGCAGATCCTTTGCTAATCATTGTATTGTCATGCATAAAATCCATGTTTCTAAAATACCAAACAACTGTTTAAGAGCATTAATCAATGTGCTCTCCTTCATGTGGCTTCAATCAGCCCAATGAAACCTTTTTTGTGCTACCATTAAACAGATTAATCTGTGGTTTTGTCTTCTGATTAATAATGACATGGTTTCCTGCAATGCCAGTCACAGAAAAAGCTCAGGAAGACAAGCATGATAAATGCTGAGTTGGTCATAAGTCATAGGTCATAATGGATACGCCAGTGGTATGACTTTGGTGCCTCTGACATAAGCTCTTTATTGAAATACTTTTCAGCCTAATCTCTTTCTTAGCTCCTTCAGGAAAAAGTACAAAAAGGGAGGCTACAGATAAGATCTGAGAGTCCTGTTATCATACTGACTCAAAGTCTACCCGTGAAATTTCAGGGCCAGAAATGCTAGCATTTGTCCTTTACTTTCCCTTTGGAACCAACCACTGTGAAAAGTAAAATTCCTCTACCTTAGTAGAGTCCTCCTAACCTTACTGTGACACAAGTTGTAAGGCAAGAAGCAAAGCACTTTCTCCAAGTTTGTGTATCTTTGACTTTATAAAGAGGGAGAAACCTTTTTTTTTTCTTTTTTTTCCTCAGAGAAGCAGGGTAAGGATACATCAAGTATAATGGCAAGAGAAATCACTCAATGCAAGAGAGGCCAAATGCTGCAAAAAATAATGTCCAGTTACCCCCACGCAGGAGTTCTGTGGTCTGCAAGCCAAATTTGGTGCAAGTTTATTTGTCCCTGGCTCAGTTCTGCAGATCCAGTTGCTGTCACAATGTGAGAAAGTCTGTGCTAAAGCCAAATAAGGTACTGAAAGAAAAGCACAGACAGAATTGTTGGAGATTCAAGAAGAAAACTACTGATATGGGAAGGTGTAAAACCCTACAGGAAAACTGTGACAAACTGGAGGGTGGCAATGAAGCAGCAAGGAAAATCAGCTCATTCCTCACCTAAATGATGACTGCCAGAACAGCTGAGAATTATCAGGTGACTCATCACTGATGGGAACTAATCTATTGCTAATCTATTGCTTAGCCTCTTAGCTCCTTGGTCCCAGTTGGACATGCTCTGCAGCAACTCAGGCAGCCTTGACTCCCAGGGTCATGGGATAAACTTCCCCAGCTGCTCTTCCTGATCAGCCAAGTGGAAGAAGATACCACAGTAGGTGGGTGCTCCTCTGCAAGTGGCATTCCTTCAGGTGACACGGTCTCAGAACTACAGAAGTTAAGTATTTAGGTCTTTCCTAAAGGCACAGAAAAGAATGTTCTATGACTTTCCACAGTAAATCTTATGTAAGTAAAGGAATTCAACCATTTCTGCCCACTCTTATGAAAATCAACACTGCTGAAATGACTGTCCTTCAATAACAGAGGATACCAGCTGACACAGGTTGTACAGATATCCACTGAGAATAGTGGATATAGTAGAAAGTCCTTTCATGAAAGATTCAGTTTTTTTCCTATTGACTGACTACTTCCAGACTGATTTGATTCACTTGAGTGACAAATAAAACTTCATAGAACTGAAAATACCCCTGTGTTAAAGCAAGCATAAAAATACTCTGATTTACAAAGCTTCTAATTGTCAATATGAAACAAAGATTTCTCACTGGATATTGTCAATTACATCATGCAAATAGAAATTCTTTATTATTAAAACCATGGATAGGGAAACTTTTGATGGATACGCAAGAAATTCTGAAAAATTTTCAATAAATTACATTTCCTTAGGAATCTCAGGGTTCAGCAGTTAGGACTAACATTCTTGAAATCCCGTCCATTAGTTCTTTCAGATTCTCAGTTTCAATAACCAGTTGTCACAGCTTGTAGAACCTGGATTGGGGCGTCCAGATCCTCCCATCTTTCAGACAAGCTGGGCTCATGGGCACCCTCTGAAGAGGGAGACAGCTGGTGTGTGTGCATAAAGTTGCTGGGATGGGGAGGTTGGACTGAAGGTGGTACAGAAAACAGTGTCACTCTTCAGCAGAAATTGGAAAGTTTTGAAGGGTTCCTGAGCACGGATAACATAGCTTCTTTTTGCTACAGGCCCAGTGCTTTCTCAGAGCTTGCTGATTTTCATAACCTCTGAGGTTTCCACATTAGAGGTAGAAATTCTCTTAGCTACCGGTACAGGTCAAGTTCTTAAGTTTCTGTCCCTTTCCATGTGTATCCAAGGGATACCCATATCCCTCAACAAAAAGGAGCTAGCCACTGATACATATGGTCAGAGGAGCTTGTACCCATGCTTCACAGGGAAAATCCCCTTTTATGCAATGGATCTGTGAGCAAACTAGTTGAATGAGCTAAAAACAGACAGGGTGTGATCTAAAAATTTTGGGTGAGGGCTTGAGCTAATTTCTTAGCCCATTTTCAAACAAAGACCCTGACAGGAAAGATTGTTGCTTTGTTTGACTTTGGGATCTCTCTGCTCTAGAGTGGGATCTGGACAGGCTGGATCAATGTGAAAGACCAATGGTATGAGGCTCAACAAGGCAAAGTTCTGAGTCTGGGTCCCAACAACCCCACTCACTGCTACAGGCTAGGGGCAGAGTGGCCAAAGAGCTGCCCACTGGAAAAGGATCTAGGGGTGCTGGTCAACAGACAGATGAACACGAGCCAGGGAGTGCCCAGGTGGCCAAGAAGGCAAATGGCATCCTGGCCTGTATCAGCAGTAGTGTGGAGATACTTAAAAGATGTGCAGATGTGGCTCTTAGGGATATGGCTCACTGGTGGTCTCGGCAGCGCTGAGTTATCAGTTGGTCTCTCTCCATGTAATGATTCTTTTCCAAAGTAATGATTCTATAATTCTAGCAATGAATTAGAGAAGGGTACTTCAGAGATCCTGGCAGAGCAGGCATGACATCGTCCTTGACTTAAAGTGGTTTTCCAGTTTGAAGGAGAATACGGGGCAGGTGTGTCCTGCACTGCTGATGCTGCAAGGTTGGGAATGTAGGCAGTCCTGCAGTGTAATAGAAAAACCTGTTTACTACATCATGTTGTTTTTTTCAATAAATGTTTTCCAGCAGAACACCTTTTGCTATGAAAAAAACTTTTAGCTCACTCTAATTAACATAAACTATGCTTCCATAAAATCTTCCAGCCACAGTAATCGCTGCCAAATGAAAAAGAAAACTTTTTAAAGGATAGCAGCTTAGCCACAACAATTTCCCTTTTCCACTATTCCCAAAAGTGTTTGAGATCTAATCTATTGTTAGCCCTACAGAGTGGGCATTCTGTTTATTGTTCATGTGGTACTTTTTGTGTTGTTTTGGTTTTTTTTCCTGCATTTAGAGACAAAATGAGCCTGAAGAATTTATTTTTAGCTTTTTTTAATTATTGTACTTCTGTCAGCACCCTCTATGGACTGTGATACTTGGTAAGGGTCAGGGTCTTCAAAATCAATAACTGAATGTTTTTTGCTCTTCAAGTGTTTTAATGTTAAAGGTTTGACCTTTATGATTAAAGATCCGCTTGAAAGGAAATCCCTATCTGTGTCTGAAGTCTTCTCTTATGTAATCATATTTTTGAATGGACATTTTTGACTGTGTAAATTAAAAGGCTTCAGCACTTTTACAGACTTAATCAAAGCATTTAAATATAGAAGAATAAAGTAATAAGCTATACTTGTTCTATCAGTCCTTTAGAGAATTACTTCTACCTTCTTAATATACCTTTTTTTGGGCCCATTTCTTAAGTACAATCACTTTTCACTGGTAGCTTACAGCAGTGACCAGTCTCCCATTAATTTGTGGTTATTTTACAAGTCATGCTTTAAAAAACCCCCAAAACTCCTGAAACAACAGCCAAACTTTTTGAAAAAAAATTATTTTTTGAAAGAACATCATCTTCAGGGTTGATAGGCATCATATTTTCCTTGAAGAAGCTTAATAATTCTTCTTCATTAGGATTAAATGGGCTATTTCCTACAAAGAATACTAGGCACTCTTTGGTACCATTTACTCTGTGTACTTTGTCTGACATAACTCAGACACTCACCCAAAGTGAGCACTTGTCTCTTGGAGAAAACTCTTTGTAGATTTGTAACAGATCGAGCCAGAGAGAAAGTTGGCAAAGATTATGTCAAAGTCCTTTGTGCTTTTTGCCTTTAGTATAAATAAGACTCTAAGGTATCTAAATTCAGATCACCTCAAGTCCATTCCTGTCTTAGTTCCTTCTCTCAGAAGCTACTCAGAATAAAGTATTCCCTGGTCGCTGCTGCATGGATGGAGCCAAATTAAGCTATCACAGCAATGACAGGCAAAAATGTAAGGAAGTCTCTGAGGAGGTCTGTATGAACCTCAAATGACTGCCCACCTTATCCTAAAAACTGTTAGAAAGCAACTATAAAATTCATACACCCATGAAAGCTGGCATTGCAGACATAGATATGATGTTTTTATTATTATCTCTGAAGGCATAAATGTAAGGATTTCTCATTCCCTGTGGAAGGGCCCATTGCCTTCCCTGGGTGCCTTGAGTTAAAGAGTTTGAATTTCCTTCCCTTACTCCCATCCTCCCCTCTCCTCCTCTTTGAAGAGAGCTCTGTGGCCCTGCCAAGGGGCTCTGTGATTGTGCCATCTGAGCAAAAGTGGTGCACATTTACACCCATTATAGGGATTGACTGTGATTACCTATAGAAATTTCTGCAAACAGCAAGAATAAATCTTTAAAAAAAAAAGCTAGGTCAACATGCACATAATTCCAATATGAATCAGGTATATTTAGGGAAGAGTAATACTTTAGGATTTTTTTTTTTTTTTTTTAAATAAACTATGAACTATATTTCAACCCTGGGCTCAACAGCAGCAGTTCTGGTGCTCTATTGGACTAATATATGCCTAAAATCATGGGCCTAGAGTATTTTGGTTTTTTGCACCTTCACAAAAAAATTGTAAAGAAGAAAATAGTCCTATTTAAATATCAGTAACCAGTAATTTCTAAAGTCAATAAAGTTGATAGTTTCAGCAATAGTATTGACTTTTACTGTCCTTAAAATTATTCAAAATAGAAAATGTCCTAATAAAACATTATCCCTTTCCTCATAACCATCTTTATTGATTATCAAAAGTAAGTAATATATACTTTATTTCCCTTGTATATCACAAACAGAATTATAAAATATGACTGACAAGTTTCAGTTAAGGAATACATCTAGTAAACTATATATGGAAAAACATCAAACTGTCTTATCCAACCTCTATAGAGTAAATGTCTGCAAGTAAAGGTAATGTCTGCAATTACCAAGGAAAAAAAAAAAAGTTATGTGGTAAAATGTGCAAAGCATCTAAAAGAAGGTCTCCACTCACTGTCATTTTTATGTGTGTTTTAAGTTACTGCACAACTGTGTCACAATTCTTGAACATCAACCTGCAAAGTCTCTCTTTCCTGGTTTGATTCATGGGCAATAAGGAGACCCAGGAGATGAACTTTTCTCTGAGGTGGTGATTTACACAATCAAGCCATAAACAGTATGGACAAGTTATGAACATTTGCACAACACTGTACATGCAATTAAATGCACAGAGTGACAAAAAGATTTTTTCTTGTGAAACTGTTGAAAGCCATTCTCTGAAAAATCGTAGTGGTTTGGCTGCTTCTGTGACAATTAAGTATCAAGATCAGTCTGCTTATTGAGGGCTTATGAGATAAGGCAACAAATCACATTCAGGAAAAGAAGTCATCAGCAACCAAGTCAGAATGGTTTATGAAAAAGTCATATACAAAATATATACATCTGCCAGTAAATAACCTCTTCACTGAGCTGGCACTTTTCTAAATTACAAATTAGGGATTCATGATCCTAATAAATACAATATACTACCGGTTGACAGGTTTCACAGCATTTTATGTTTCTGAAGGAGATTTATAGGTATATAATGAGGAACAATATAATGCAGGTGCTATTAACTTCACTAAAAGCTATGTGCAAAAAAGGAAAAGCAAATCCTTTACATCTTGATTAAACAGAAATTACCAAAGCATTTTCTAAAAGTCTTTTCTTATTTACTGTTTTCTAAAAAAAAAAGTCCCTATTTCAAGGTGATTTCTAAGCAGTGTAATTAATGCGGTGCAGTTCACAAATTGCTTAATGAGTACTGCGTTTAATGAATATTCTTTTAAAGTTTATGGCTATTTCCTATGTCCATTCAGCAACAGCAATTGCTAAACTGCAATGATAGTTTTGAGCACTTGTTGCAGATATTTCCAACCATTTTCTGCCAAATGCAAATTCAACTACTTGAGTGATTGAATTATCAATGCCAATCTTAGCTGATACTACTGTTAAAAGATTAATGTTCTAAAGAGAGAATCAGATTACTACTAGCGTTCTCTTAACATCACTTTAGGAACACTCTAAATCCCCTTCCACAGAACAGAATGCTTTTTAAAATCCATACAGCACATTTAAATAGATTTAGCCTTCCTCACAATATGGTTACAAAGTATCTAGAGCTGTGGTGGGTTGACCCTGGCAGGATTCCAGGCACTTACCAAAGCTGCTCTGTCACTCCTCTCTGCAAGTGGACAAAGGGTTTATGAGTTGAGATAAGGACAGGACTCACTGATTGCCACTTTGGGCAAAACAGGCTCAGCTTGGGGATATTAACTGAATTTACCACTAACAAAATCAAAGCAGGTTCATGAGAAGTAAAATATATCTTAACAACACCTCCCCTAACCTCTTCCCCCTTCCCAGCTCTACCTCCCCCCCAGCAATGAAAGGAAATGGGTCCAGAGATTCCCTGCCAGGACCCTGCTCCACCACAGGCCTCCCACAGGTTCACAACCTCCTTTTGGGCAGCCACAGACATCTTTTGGGTGTGGGTCTCCTCCCTGGGCTGAGGGGGGATCTCTGTATCCCTGTAGACCTCCATGGGCTGCAGGGGCACAGCTGCCTCACCATGGGCTGCACCAGGGGCTGCAGGGAACCTCAGCTCTGGCACCTGGAGCACCCCCTGCCCCTCCTTCTGCACTGACCTTGGTGTCTGCAGGGCTGCTCCTGTCACATGTTCCCACCCCACTCTTCTCTGGCCACAATTACACCTGCACAATGACTTTTTTCCTTCTTAAATAAATTATCACAGAGGCATTACTCTAATTTCTGACTGGCCCAGTCTTGGCCAGCAGAGTGTCTGTCCTGGAGCCAGCTGGCATTGGCTCTGCTGGACATGGGGGCAGCTTTGGGCAACTTCTCAAAGAAACTACCCCTGGAGTACCCCTGGTACCAAAACCTGGCCATGCAAACTCAACACAAAAGTTTAATTCTATCTTAATGGAGTTATAATACAGCATTAATTCTGTATAGTCTCAGACCAAGTTCTAAAACTACACAAAAACTAATTAAAAGCAAGTCACAAAACATTTATCTAGGCTACTTCTTGCTGTCGTTAAATAATTCTCTAGTATCTGACAAGTCATGAAGCAACTACCACAGGATAACAACACTTCCTAAAAAATGAAAGCTACCCACAACATCCAACATAAACTCTTAAATAATGATGCTGCTGATGATGATGTTGATGATGATGATGACAGTGACAAATTCTGCAATAACTTCTGCATCTGAAAGTACCGCTAAACTCTTTGTGATGGCTTACACACCTGAAGTCCTTCATCCATAAAAACTGCCAGCATTAAAATTAATTAGGACAAACTGCTGGAAAATGTATTTTTCATTGATATTTGGAGTTTGAATTTACAACTGTATTATTAATCATCATTTATTGATTATTGAATTATTGATTTTCCTTTTCTACAGCTCCAAAATACAGGACAATTTGGGTATGATCACGAGCTGCACACAAATGATTTGGACAAATAGGATCTAAAATGAATCAAATATGCTGGCTTATAGTTAAAGTTGTATTTGGTATACAATGAAGAAGTATGATTCATATATCAAATGATTATAGTCATTGATGCAAACTTTCCCAATTACAACCTATAAAAGTGTGACTAATTACTCATAGTCAGATGACAAATTCAGTCTAGGAAACCTTAATGTATTGATATCTAAGATATCTAAGAAAACAGCAAATTAAGCACCTTCACTGTCTTGTTCATTCAAGTGATACTTAAGTGCTTCCAGAGCAAGAAACTAGAAATCCTGTGTGATCATCTTCCTGCTGAAGTTCCTATAACAGTCTGAAACTATTATTACTATTACTACTAACAAAAAATTCTGTTTATAAGATTAAAAAATGGTAGGCATATAATAATACAGACTTAGGAACATATGCTAGTGACAGAACCTTGTACGGTCCCACAATAATTCGAAGTTGATTTGCAATATAGTAGATCTATGAAGACGAAAGAAGTAATACAAAAATAGGTGCAAAGCTTTTACCAGTCTGTCTCCTTCAGAAATGAATTCTAGAGTGAAGATAAGAACTGAGCTCCCTGCATTTTTAAAGGTGGATGCTGCATACTTCATGTCAAGCTGCAGATCTCTAAGTACAGACTGCAGAAGTGAAGCAGCAAGCAGTGATTTAATGCTAATTTGATACATCAGAGTTGAGACAGCATCTAAGACTTGTTTGACAAGACACACTCAAAATACAAAATGATCAAACTGAAATTGTGTCAGTTATTTTACGAGGAAATCAGGTCTCTGAATGTTGCAGAATATCCTTTACAAGGGGCTGTACGACCAGAACAGATTAATTAGATGAAAAGTAGAAGTACTACAGGGAACAGCATCCACACAGGTGAAAGTGGGATTGATCAAAGAAACACAATGGTATCATGACGTCCCTGAGTGACTACATCTTACTTCATTAAGTGTTCCCATAGCACGGCATGATCATTTTTGTACTTTATTTCTGCTTCTCAGAACTGAACAAAGTTCACCCATTTTGTTTCACAGAGTCAAGCTAATATAATCTTCAGTTCTGATCTGCCTAAATTGCCCTTTTGCAGGTTTGAATGATCCAAAAATCCTCAAAAAAAAAAAAAAGCAGTCAAACTTGTCATATTTTTTTTACTTATCCACTTACTCAACGAATAAATTTACATAACTATGAGACTCATCTGTGACCCAGGACAGGACTGCAAACCTTAGATTGTTTCAGTTTGATTTTGGATAGTGTAATTAAATTGTCAAACAAAGGTCTAGTGCTTTTGAAATATGAGAAGGAAACGGGGACAGAAAGAAAGGGAAATGAAAAGAGAGAGACAGTCAAAGTGTATTAATAATGAGGATATAAATAATGTAACATTTGTCCAGAAAAAAAGGTATCATTGCTACTTTAATTTTCATAAACTCTCAACTAAAATAGAATATAAAGCAAATCAAACTAATTATTTAGACAGAACAAAACCTCACATTATTTCAGACACTTTGAACTGAAATAATGTCACCTGAATAAATGCACCAATAATGCCACAGCTTTACCCTGTTATGGGACTACAGAAGAACGAAGGTTAGGGAATATGAAGTATGGGATGAAGTAGGCAGCTTCGGCTCCAGAAGAGGAGTAATGTGAGTATGACCTTGGCTATGCCACAAGCTTTGAGGCTGCAGATTCAGCCCCTTTGGTTAGCAGTTTTCTGGTTAAGCCAGACAGGCAAGCAGAAAATATCTCCTGGTCTTCCTGATTCAGATCTGGTTCTTAAGAAAGTACAATCCAGTGTCAGGATGAAGGGTTTGGATCTTAAAGAAGCTTTTTACAGCTGGAGATCTCCAGGAAGCGACAGTTGCCCTTCCTGCAGGTTCAATCGCCAACACCCACGCCCACAAACACACTGTAGCTGGTAGTAATGCTTTCAATGTTGCACAGCTTTGCTGTGAATGCAATCCATCGGTATTTTTTCACAGAACCCTTGCTTCTACAGCAACTTTGAAGAGGTTATGTCAATTAGCATTTTTTTTTCAAGCCAAAACCCAGCCAAAAGAGGATAACAGCAAGCTTGTATAGCTGCATATGGGTGACAAATCAGACATATGGAGTGTGAAAAAGAGAAGCTAAACCATTGAAGAAGAGCTAGCAGATAACTCTTCATACAAAATTTAGCTTTTTTTTTGAAACAATGAAAAGCAAAAAATGTGTTGATATTTTTCTAGATGTAATCTGTAGCATCCAAGATTTCTAGAATTCATTTAAACAATCTCATTCAGATATTTTGACTTTACTGATGCTTGTGCCTTCAGTTCCACGTAAATCTGTATTGCTATTCATCAGTGTACCACAATAGCCAAACCAAACACATACAACTTCAAATATGCAATAAAATCTTCATATACAATCTTCCTTATTCATATTGTCCTGCATACATATGCCTTCAATCTTCAAAACTGACTATTCAGTCTCACTGAAATCTGACACATGGGCTAAGTTCAAGGACAATTAGTGTTTTAAAATTTTAAGTTACCTAAGGGTAGCAAGCTGAAACTTTAAAAATATGAATTAAAGCTCAATTTTAGACAGACGCTTGCAAAAAATATGTATCTCCACACATCCCCCCAAGCAACTGAGCTGTTAAATTATACTTGAAGCAACTAGGTCTTCATAAAAGCTGTGGGTAAAAAAACTACAGTTCATCATACAATATTTTAAAATCATACACTTAAGTACTGCTGCATACTAAAATTGCTTTTCAATTATCATAATTTTATGCCTCTAAGAAACTAAATAAAGACAGGAGTACTCATTGTCAATCCATGGTAAGGCTAGTGTCTTAACAAGATGCAAAGATTTACATGCTGTTGCCCTGGTTTCGGTATTATGTTGTTGCAGAAACCTTCAGGGGACAAGGCTGCCTAGGATGCTTCACTCACAAACTAAATTAAAATGCTTTTAAGTTTCACCAAGAATTGATGGGAGAAAATAAAGACGCATTTTCCTTCTCAGTACACTAATTTTTTTTACTGAGTAATATTTAATGCAAATAGAAGGGAAAGAGTTTTCTGGTCTGTATCTTCAGTTCAATTCTGTAGAACAGGCTTCTGATACAAAGATAGGACGGATGTGAAAACCTGAATGACCTGCAAGACTGAAAGACTGAAAACCTTTTTCTTTTACCAGTTTTCAAGATCAACCCCCCTTTATGAAACCCATTCTGCACAAATATTTTCCATATGCATTTTGCTGCTTATGCCACCTTGGAAAAGCTGCCTTTCTGACTCATCGTCCTGTTTCCATTTTTCCAACAGTTTGTATATTCATTTGGGACCGGTCTGCAATTCATTCTAAGCAATATATTTAAATAATAGGGAGATCTGAACATTTTCAATTCTTTTTTAACTTTTTACATCTGACTAAAATGAGCTGTCTATTAAAGTGGTAGTCTACTGGGCTCACCTCTATCCATGTTACGTATCTCATAAATATTCAGAAACTTGTTTTGATGTTGAAAATTATTTTATTGTTTTATTGTTATCTCACTGTCCTTGAAACAAAAGAGAGCATCATACTTGCAAAGAAGTTTTCACATATTGTCTACCTAAAGTATTGCCTTCACTACACATTAGAGGATCTGAATGATTTCACTTTAATTGACAGATAATTCTCAGAAGTGTTTAGATAAAAGATTAGTTGGGGTTTTTTTTGAAACAGTCTCTTAAACAATAGACTTATGAGGACTTGCATCTTCCCAGAGAAAAGTGCAAAGATTCATATCAAAGCATTTTTGTCAAGAATATAAGTGCAAGAAAGTACAAGCTAATAATGGTCCAAGGTTTAAAAAAAATAAAAATTGAAGATATTTTGAAGATAATTTCAGTTTGCAGTGTATTAAAATGGGGTTTTAAATGATTTTTAATTGTAAAATAAAAAATAAAAATCCACATAATTATTCAATATAATTTCCTTCAGGCATTTAAATCCATTACAATAAAGTCTATTTCCTCTGCAAATTATTATTTACTGCTAATTCCATCACTGGAAGGAGAACTTTGATAAACATTCAGGAAGAAATAAATGGTGGGAAAAGAAAAAGAGCATCTAAATATACTAAAATTAAAATTTAAAACCACAAAACATTCTACCAACAAGGAAGCTAATGAGAGACTACATTCTCTTAAAACATATCAACAAAGAAACTTATATTGCCCAGCTTAAATATGCAGCACTTGAGAAGGTCATAATTTCATGATGGTTTGTGAGCCCATACAATTTGTGAGGTACTCGATTACATTCTTTCTCTTTGAACACTCAAAAAATACTCAAACACATGCAAATATTGCTAGTTAGGAGAAGAACATCTCCCTAGGCACAGTGCAAGAGTACTGTGGGGAACCCCACAAAGTTTACAAAGTTCCCAAAACTTCCCTGACATGCCTTTCCTAGACTGGGAACCATGCTAGACCACCAGTTACTGTCTAACTATTAAATTATGTCTCAGTCACTATAGAGAAAAAATACATTTGTGCTGTCATTTTGACAACCAGTTCTGTGAAAAATCTCCAAGCTAGGCAGCATTTTTCATTTTTTTCTCCCTGTAAATTTTATGTGTTGGCCTTGATATAACGCTTTGCAGAAAAGTGAAGACTTGCTTTTAGAGTTACACAGAAATAAGAACATTTTTTTCTGAGAACTTGCTCTTTCTCAGGAATTAGGTGACTGTTCATGTATTTAATTACATTGGCATGGTAAGAATATATAATTGCAAATGTCAAAATCTAATGTGAGCGAAGTTGCACTACAAATGCAAAGTCCTGGCAGCTGAGAGAAATGTACATATGTTTTTCTTTCAGTTCATAAGTGTTTACATGCAAACCTGGATATTCTCAGAAGAACAGAAAGTTCTACCCATGGTAAACTGTTGGCATTTCCTAGGCACAGTAGTGCATGGCTGGCTCATTGTCTAACAGTACAGAAAGGAATAGTGAAGACTAAAAACCTGTTTAATTCAGTAGATTATAAAAAGAAAAGAGACAACACCATAAGGCAGATGTACTTGTGGCAATAAACAGCACGTCACTGACAAGTTTAAATTTTGGTCTTGAAGGATGTACTCTCTGTTTTGACAATATAGGATAAATTGTATAAATGAAAATGCTGAAAAGAAAGCAAGACATATGGGAAAAATGCTAAAAAATCATTCCTCCCAAATAAATAAATTTAAATTAGATGCTAGTTACTGTGTGCTAATCCAGTGGAAACAAAAAACACTCTTGAGACCTATGTGAAATTATATTTGGATAGTCATAAAAAATTGAGAATAATATTCTCTCTTCACTCACCTGCTATAAGATTCACTATAAATAAACTCTTAAAATTTATTTTGTTAAGTTAAAAATTTAAATAAGTCAGTTAAGACAGTTGCACAAGTTGCCTCTTTGATATTACATAAACTCCAAAATCCATGATTTTTTTTTTAATAGGAAAAGTTCTGCTTGGTGCAACACTACTCCCAAGTCAGATCTCTTCATGTTGTTTAACTTATTTTATTTAACTTGCATTTCCTTAACAGATGTGAAGCCAACTTTCCTTCCATTAAAGTCAATGGTCCTTTGGCACTAACCTCTAACATCAAAAATTAGTGTTGTAGTGTAACTTAAAGCAGCTTTTGAGAACAATTTGAAATCATTTGTAGTTTGTAATTTATTGGTACATGGCCATTTTTTTCCCCATTGAACTTTTTATTTTATTTTAAAAAGCTTAACAATTTTATCTTACTTTATGCAAAATATGGTAAATTACAGATGTTCACTGAGAATATTGCACAAAAAAAACCCATGGACAATTAATTTTTTAAGTCCTGTTTTGAAAGAATATGTATGATAATATATTTAAAGACTACCTCATTGCTTGTAAGTCTATCTCACTGTCAATAATGTTTAAATATAGAACAAAAATTGTATTTGCTTATATTAGACTTTCTTATGGGAGATCAGTGCAAAGCAGTCTGCACACAGCACTTGTCTGAAATTTAAAGATTCTTACCCACAAATTTGTACTATCCCAACAAAAGCCAATGGCTCTCTGCTGTTATAGATTAGGACTTTGATTTGAGTGTTGATGATGAAGCTTTACAGCCATACTGCAAAATGATAGAGGAACTATTTTTTAACATAATATTTTGAAAATTTTTGACTAATTGTATAAATAACTTCTGAATATTTAGAGGTTTACATTTAAAAATCATGAAGTATCAAGATAACGGCAAAATATTTTAAAATTAAAACCATACACACATTTTAAAGCTACCTCTATATGGCTATCAATTACCTTCTAAAACCTTCTTTTCCTCTGCCTGCCAGGAAATAAAATACCATCCATGTTTGCCAAAGGTATTGTGTAACAGTGTTGTTCCTAATTATTGATTAGTAGTTACAAAGAAATCATGACATACCATATATGATTAAAGAGTTTCAAAAAATCTCCACTGGATGAGGGGAAAAAAGTGCTTTGGATAATATAGTAAACTGTGATTTTACACATTTTAATTCATGTGTTGTGAAGTGGCACTGCTTATTACAGAATAAAATATTTCTTTTACTGCAAAGAAAAAGTCTCTAGGGACCTGCATATTCAATACTTTCTTTGAAATTTTCTCTTAATGAAGCATGCTTCTACATTGTCTTTAAAAAGTTAACTAACTAAAAAGTGTCCTTTTATGCAGCATAAATATAGAGAGCACATTTTTACATCTCTCAGGTTTGTGCTTTGATTATTCAGGTAAAAGAGAATGAAACTGAATCCTCTCTCTGGCACTTTGACCAGTTTTGTATTGCATGGAGAACTCAGCAGTAAACTGTTCCATTAGGTTCATATGAAGGCATTAGAAACATTTTTACAAAATTGCAAACTATTGTCTTCCTGACCCAGTTCTAAGTATGTGTAGGATAAAAACCAAACAGAAAATTCCCCTCTCAGAGCAACATCTGAACAATATTTTTCTTCATGGTCTCTCATAAGGCTGCAGTACATACATGTATGATTAGTGTATGAAGCTACATCTACACCTTAACAGATTCTTCAGATTATTTTCTATTTCATTATGAATCAGCCAATATATTTTCCTGAAAACAATGATATATATACACTCTTCTCCAGAACATAATAATTGCCATATCAGTTGAGATTACTGCTTTGAAATTCTCATTTTTTTCAAGAGAAGTACTTTATTGACCTTAATAACCTCATGTCACAGTTTAACCCTAGGCACCATCCAAGCCCCACACAGCTCTCATTCACTCCACCACCAGTGGGACTGGAGGAGAACATGAAGGGTAAAACCAACTCATGGGTTGAGATAAAGACAGTTTAATAAGAAAAACAAAAGCCACACAGGCAAGCAAAAGAAAAACAAGGAATTAATTTGGCCCAGAAAAGCAGGGCCCCACTGCACATAACATGGGAAGACAAAATTCCATCACTCCAAACGCTACCCATTCTTTATTCTTCCCCCCACTTTATAAACTGCTCACGATGTCCTATGGTCTGGAAATCCCGTTGGTCAGTTTGGGTCACTTGTCCTGGCCGTGTCTCCTCCCAGCCCCCCAGGCACCACCAGTCTCCACCCCAGCGTGGCAATAAGAAAAGCAGAAAAGGCCTCTGTGAAACCCCTGCTCAGCAGTAACAAAAATATCTCTACATTATCAACACAGTGTTCAGCACAAATAAAAAACATAGTCCCATACCAGCCACGGTGAAGAAAATCAGCTCTACCCCAGCCAAAACCAGCACAGCTCCCTAAATCCAAAAGGAAGTACCTTCTACTTGCCTGCAAGTATCAGGGATCTACAACTTTCTCTTTCTTGTTTCCAGTGTATTGAAGGATGTAAGTTATCAACTCAGAGACTTTTTTTTTTAACCACAAAAGAGTAGCAGTTACAAATAAAGGAAATAAATATAGCCTTTTATGAATAGCAGTGAAACAATCACCAGCAGCAGTTAAAAGAGTTAAGCAGTCGCAGTTTGGATGTCCTTATTATTGCAGAATCAGTGTCTGTCTCCAAGAAAGGCCTCTCCCTATTTGTTGGTTGGACCTGTAGGCATGTAACACTTCTCCAATATACTTCATTCATGCTTTGAACAAAGGACATGGGTCCAGGAACAGAACTGAAGTTTAACTGTAAGCCTTTGACTCTTCTCCACTCTTCAGAAATCCACAAATTTGCATATTTGCTGTTGTTAATTAATTGGCCAATTGTTGTTGTTTCTAACACATCACTTGTGGGATGAAGAGGTCAAGGAGAAGCCAGATGTGTAGGCAGGCTCAAATGCATTTTTACATGGGTTGTTCTCTACCTCTGATATCTCCACTGACACAAATGCAGGAGACTTCAACTTGATTTATTGTTTTGATTTATAGTCAGGAAATTCTCATCTAGTTTTCACCCTGAGCTCCACACATACTCTGCACTGGTCTATGAAGAGATCTTGCACAGTGCTTTCATCCTTTAAAAAAATTAGTTAATAAAGATATTGTACTCTGCAACCTATTCCCCACTGCAAAATATCAGTCCTTATTTATGGAATATTATTGTCTGCCACACTAATAACTAACAAGCAGAGGGGGAATCTTAGGTTTTGGGGGTGTTTGGCAGAGGTTGAGCTAATAGTGTTCAAACTTTAAAGCATCTTTGAACTGTACAGTACATCTCAATTTTGACTGCCTGAGATGGATTTCAGGGATTTAGGATATTGTGATGTTAATGCTTTTCCTTTATTTATAATTTTTCCAAGAGTTTTTCTACATGCATCTTCCTGCTATGGGGATGCTGAACTAAACCAAATAGATTTGCACAGAGTTTTAACTCTTCCCATCAATAAGTGCTCTTCTGAACAACGGGGATTTTGCTTTCATCAATATCCAAACCAGTTATATTATTATATTATAAGTTATATTAGTTATATGCCAGTTACATTAGTTATATACCAGTTATATTAGTGATATTATAAGCACTATTTCCTTTGCATGCAGATTTTTATTATAATCTTCAACTTTACATGATGATGATATCACAGATGTAATCCGAATTCCTCTTTGATTACAGAAATAAGTCTTTCTTGAGGGGTGCATGGATGTATACATATATGTGTGAGCCTGTGTGTCTGTGTGTCTTTAACCATGTATATGTGAATATTCTCTAATTAAACTAGGATTTCATATGTAAGTTTTTGGTAATTCTATCATTCTATCATCAAGGTTTTTAAAGCAGCCTGAAGTTAGTTTCCTTGTAAAATGAGGCAGAAAACTGAAGCAAAATTCATCCATTAAGCACTGTTTGCAAAAGATAATCAGTTCACCATAACATCAATTTCTCATTACCACTATTAAGTTTTTAGGTCTAATTAGGGCAATAATAAGCACATTGAAACATACTTGCTTATTACATGCTTTTCATTCAATACTAAAAGAATAAATTGTAATTCCATGACAGATTCAGGCTCATTGCCATTTTTCTAATGAAGTACTAACACTGTCAGAAGTCAAGTAACAGAATTTTGACTATCAAAAAGATTAAGTAATAGAATTAGAGAATCAAAAAAACTTAAGAGACAAACAGAATTATCTGAAATATATTTAGATTTTAAAAGGCTTGATTGCTTATTACCAAAAACATTTTTCTGTGCCCAAAAGAAAATTCTACTTGTATCATTTTAGTTCTCAGCTTAAATTGCAAAATTTTAATGATATAAGCACTTTAACTCACCAGCTGTATCTGCTAGTAGGCCTTGTTAAAGTAAGTAAACCCCAGGTTTCAATACTACTGACATGGGGCTTACCTTTCAGGTTTGTGTTTTTTTCAATAAGATTCAATTACCTTAAATTTAAAAAGAATCTCAGTTAAAATAGAACAAAAAAAAAAAAAAAGGTGTTTGCTAATTAAAAAATATACCCTTCATCCTTAAATTTTTCCACAGAAAAAAGAATTTCCCAAGGGATCAGATGTCTCTTTCACTATTGCGATTTTGTATGTTGTGGCTTTTTCCCCTCCAAATAACATATTTTTCAAGCAGTGCAAAACAATTAGTGCAGATGATTGGTTTCTTTTAGTTCTCAGCTGACAGCTCCAGCAAACTACTCAGAAGATGTTGTTGGGGTTTTTTGGGGTTTTTTTCCACTTAAAGGATTTGATTTCACTTTTTCTCTCCTTCACAGTTCTTTGAACTTCTCTTGTGAGACCACTGAAAAAAACAGCTTTACCCTCAAGAGAAAAACATGCTATGCAAAATTCTCCTCTTCTTATTATCACTATGTTAACCAGTAACCTTCAGGGCAGGTTCCTAACTAATCTAGATTCCATTTAAATGGAAAAAACCCATTTATTGAGAGCATATCATTTTTTTCTGTAGAATATCTACAGAATACCAAATATATCAAAGATCATGCCTTAATGTAGAAACATTGTATTTCTTTATTTGGCATCTGAACAAAAGAAATAATAGTTTTCCTTCATTCATTCATTTTATTTCTCTGGTGGGTTTTTTTGCACAGCATGAGTGATTCCCAGGTTAGATCAAATCTGTCATGCAGTTTTCACTGACCTACATACCTACTTTTACTGAAGTAAATGTTTGACAACATTTTTGACAATCATAATCATAATCATAATCATAATTGAAATCATCATTCAGGTGTTGGACAGATTGCTATCCAGCTTCTTTCAGTGAATCTTTGGTATTTTTTAACATTTAATTTCTCATTCTTTGCCACAAAAAAACCTGGGAATACAGTTTTTTAGCCACAGCAATATTGTGATCATTTATAGGCATCTCATTCACATAAGAATGCATTAAAAAAACCCAAGAATTTTTAATTTCCAGTGACTAACAATTTGTTAGCAACTCTTCTCTTGATATCTGCAAATGATAATGTTTCTGCCCTGGGTCCTATATGAAAGGCTTGTATTGGTATACAGAGAAATAGGAATATGGTAATTTGGTTTATTTTCCTTAATGAGGGGCTTTATCTCTTTGCACAATATGCCAAACAAGTTAACTCCATCTGAAAGAGTCAAAGAATGAGATTACTCCTTGAAGTTTGTACTGAAATTTTCTTTCAGAATGATAGCTGAAGGCTACTATTCTGAAAATCACTATCAATAAAAACTAAGCTTTTCATCACAGATGAATTAGTATAACAATTCAAAATATTACTATTACAGCTATTTTTTTGGCCATTTGTATTACAGTTTGAAACCCTTCAAGTTATTACTTAGATTATAGATTTTTAAGACAGCAATTATCATCAAACTTTCAATTCCTGCTGCTCCCACATTTAGAACAAAACTACAAGCCTACATGTTTCAAAACTCATATGTATTAGAAAAAGGTGATTTCAATCCAAATAATTTCCTTTCAAATCTTTAACTAAAAAGTTTGCTTGAATCACCACAGTGGAGATGCTATAAGGTGGTGCAACAAAGTATTAAGAGCAGAAAATGTTCATCAACACTAATCGCTTGCTGTAAATATTTGTCAGCCATGATCATGGTCTGAAATACAGTAGGAACAAAACAAATTGTGACTGCAGGGGTTTGGGGCTCTTCTTCCCATGAAGTCATGAAGCCCATCTGCTGGTGGGCTGGTTTGGAACTGCTCTTTGAAGCTGCTGAGAAGTATCCCTGGTTATAAATGCTCTGAGAATCGCAGTGCGCGGCTGCAAATGGCTGCATTTCAAAGCGGGGCTGCGAGAACAGACACGCATCTCTCTGTTTGGCACC
Source organism: Thryothorus ludovicianus (assembly GCA_013397245.1). Classification (NCBI taxonomy): domain Eukaryota; kingdom Metazoa; phylum Chordata; class Aves; order Passeriformes; family Certhiidae; genus Thryothorus; species Thryothorus ludovicianus. The sequence continues at coordinate 453,595 of VZTB01017517.1, read as the reverse complement.
ACAACTCCAGGCCACTGCTTTCCTAAACAAAATGCTGTAACACTCGTGCACTATTTCATGATCTTGAGTGCTAGCTATGCTTCAATTTTGGTGCAAACTTGACTCTCCTGAAAGACATTTTCAAAACAGTTATATTAACCCAAACGTTTGAAAAGGCTCAAAAATTCTGACTCTTGTGTCAAGGGTTTTTTTTTTTTTTTGCTTGATAGGAAATCAAAATGAAACTCATCTATACAGTTTCATGTCAAGATTTTGTAAGCATTCTGTATATGTAAGGGAATGAAAAGTATAATTTAGACTAATTATTCTTGACATTTTGGAATTATGAAAATACTGAACTTCAAAAGAAATTTTGCTTGTGCATACACCATGTGGTATCCTTAATGAGGATGAATGTAATTCTACAGCACAATAACTTCATAATTATTTTGTAATTAAAAGGTCTACTCCTCTGATGACTTGTACTTACACTTAACATGTAATTAGATGTAATATAATTGATTACATAAAATAACAGAAAGTGAAAGAAATATTAATGTGAAGAAGTAGATAAAATAAAAAATATGTATTTGAAACTACAGTTTTTTGAAAAAGAATAATTTTAGTGGTTACTGTAAGATTTGCATTGATTGCATGCTGAAGCTCGTATTTAAACGCCTTTTTGTACAGTGAGATAATTCCTTCATCACATCATGAACTTTTTATTAGAAGGTGAAATTAGGATATCTCCTCACTAACTCCCTTCTCTTTTGCCATATCCTGTCCCTCAAAATACTTGAGCTGTCCGTCTAAGATGATAGCCTGACTATTCCAAGTACGGATTTTCCATTTTTAGTGTCGGGAAACAAAGACAGCTGTTGCCCACAAGCCTCCTTGTGACAGGGATTTCTGGTCTCCACATAACTTCCTTTGTGGACATTTTAGTGCTGTGACAGCAGACACTGCTCCTCTATGCACCACGTCTGGACAGCGAGCATGTGTCCATTAAGGAAGGGCTCTGTCCCTAAGGAGGCACTAATCTATATCCTGAAGTGGTGACAGCTGTGGATGTCTCTGTGGCAGCAGGATAGCTGATGTCTCTGTGGATCTTACTCTAAGGCATCTATTTACTCCTACTGCTCCCTCAAATCTAATTTTCTCATTTCTTTCTTCATGCACCTTCTTTCTACATTTTTGAAAACAAATGAGGTCTACCTCCTGAGATCTGAAGCACCACTCTCCTCCAGAATAGCAATGTATTTGGGATTAACTCGATATCCTGATTTTCTGTTCTGGGGAAGTATTCCAGTCTCAGATAATAGCAGATCTTCACTCAACTGACCAGAGCTATGGAATCTTTTAAATTAATAAATACAGGTGATGTCCATATTATTAAGTCCATATGACTCACTTTATTGGCATTGGTTGTATCAGAAAAAACAATGCAAGCCAAAAGATGACATGGCTGGGATGGTATAATCACCTGCATCAGGGTGTGCTGGTAAACTTCTGCATATACAGTTGTTGTGAAGATGAAGAGATTGATTTAGAATCACACATATTACAGAGTCACTCGAGGCAAAAATAAATTGCTGTTCAAGTGGCAGCACAGTCCCTGGTGAGAGGCAGACTGGCCACACTCAGAATATGAAAACTTTGGATCAAGAACGGACAGGCTTGGAAAGCACTTTGAGGAAATAACTTGGGGATATTTTTGTTCCTTTTCAACTCACTTTTTTGTACAAACAGGAAGCAGAGACATGGTAGTAGAATTGCTTTAAGCGACAAGAAGATGAGAGAGATTTTCCTGTTGTGTTTGTATAAGCAGATGGCTGTTCTTTATGTGTTTCATTGGGAACATAATCAGTGCATTGCAGAGGCATGCAAAGACACAACAAAAGTGACAGAAGAGCAGCTGGGCTTTAGGACAGACATCACTGATGAAACTGGGGTGGCATGGCTTGAGATTTATCTGAAAGTCAAACTGTCAGGAGACTGTGAAGAACAGAGGCGTGTAATTAAAAAAGCATGTGCTCTAACAAAGCAGATTTAAATGGGAATTTCACGTTACAGGAGTTTATTCATCAGTTTATTTTTAATACGACAAAAACAAAAGGTAGAAAAGAGTTGTTCAAGAAAATTTGTGTGATGACAACATTTCTTGTTAGAGTTAACTTCTTGTAGCATCTTGCTACAATACTGTCAGGCACTCAAGATTATATACTGTTAGACAAATAAAAAAACATATACTTTCCCACAAAGTTGATTTCCTTTCAATATGGATTGTTAAATTTGTTCACATAATGGATTAAAATGGGAAGAAACAAACAAAATCAAAATATGGGGTTCTTTTTAATTATTATAGTTGAACATTCACAGTGAAAGAGTAATTAAGATTTTTACATCTGAAAAAAACCACCCTGATACTTTGGCATGAGTGTGCTTACCAAAATGTTATCTTTAAGCTACCTTATGAAAGAATTTCAGTCAATATGTCATGAAAAAAATCAATGTGCTTATACCATCTGCAAACCCTCCTTTAGAACATAATAACAGTTCGAGCAGAAGTAACTATTATGCAAACCAGAAGCAAATAAAAAAGGAGTCAATTTACAACAGCAAATTAAAATGAGATCACAGAAATTTCATCTCCACACAAAAAATGTTTAGATGGCTTCTAAACGACTTACAAAAGTATTCAGAACAATTTTATTTATAATTCTGTTCTGAAACTACATAAACAAAAGATGAATTTAAACATCTTCTTTAGAAGTGTCTCTCTGAAAAAGCACATTATGTTTCTGTTTCCTGTTTAAAAATTCTCATTGAAGGCCTCTTCATAGCCTGACCATTTTACTACCCCCAAAATGCCCATTAGAACCAAATACTACTTAGATAAGTTCGTGTGTGTATATTTTTAATTTTGTGTCCACTACAGCAAAGTTCATCTTAGGAAAATTAATGCAAATTGCAAATAATAGACCATGTGAGAACTGCAAAGCAACATTCTTGGCTCACTTTACCATGCTTAATCTCACTGCTAGGCAAAATTAAGAATTCCATAGTATGTCTGTAAGCAGAGATTGAAAAATTGACATGATGATATTGTCAATTCAGTTAATATTAGTGCTGGAAAAAAAATATCAGGACACAACAGAGACTCTGAGAACTGTTTCTCTCTTCTCTTCCCCTCATCTTAGCTGGAATATAAATTACCACAGGAAGATCACATGTTTAAGCATGGACACAATAGGCAAAATTTGGATAAAAGGTGGTTTTTAACTGAAAAAGAAATGACAGGCTGAGGATGGGAAGTGACAGTGGAGTCTGTGTCTGGTGGGGCAGAAGAACATCAAACCATGACCCAGGAGCAGCACCCCCACAGCATTCGTGCACCATTCCAGCGGGAATCCACGACCACAGCAGCACAGATGAACAATTCCGTTTTTATTTAGGGCTATTCTCACTCCCACAATAGCTTGGCTGTAATTCAAAAATGCTCTGATTGCAATTTGGAATAGATTACCCCATGACCGAGAGGGTAAAACTCACAGAGCTATGCCTTTATTCCTATGCCACAATATAGATTCACTTCCCTGAGATCAGGCGTGCTCTGAAAGTGCTAGAGAACTAACAGCAATTAGCATTTTGCTAAAGAGAAAGGAAAACCATCCACATTATACACTACCTTTTTTCTTAAAGCTATGCAGCACCTGAGTTTTAAGAGCATTAAAACTTAATATGTGTCGCATTGCTCTAATTGACGTGACTTGCAGCTGTGACTGCTGGGCACTTCTGCAGCCATAATGCTGACATTTCCTAACATTTGAGCATGTGGCTTTCCAGCCTTTCCAGACCCTGTTTACAGGAGTCTAATGCTCTTTTAAAAGTCACTTTTTTTGCTGTATACAAACAAAGGAAAGTAAATGTCACATATGCTTTGTGAAACCATAATGAGCTCTGCACTAAATGTTAGATGTAATGGACGTTCAAGCTAATTATCAGCAGGTTTTGCAGGGTACATATACATTAACAAGTAAATAGGAGCAAGAGAAGAGGATCAGCTAATCAAAACAGATGGCACTGTGGCCCTGCAATGGTACAGGACTCCTGGTACAGGAGTTTTACCTCAGGTGAGATGAGTCCAGTTCCCAGGATTGAGTGCTTGCACCAAGTACCTGGCAACTGACTGATACAAAGTTCTGGTAATTGGTAAAGACCCTTACTCTCCAAAAAGGGGTGGATTCTATTTGGCTTGCACCTGAGTTAGACTTTTAAGAAGGAGGCATGCTTTGAAGATTTTACTGCTATCCTCTGAAAATACAAACAACTATGTAACTCAGTTCTCTGATGTGCAACATGTGGGGATGATCTGTGAGCTCTGAACACAATTTCAGCTCTGCCTCAAAGCAAGCAGTGAACGTAGGAACAACCAAACAGAACCAATTGTGCAAGCAGGATGCTATTTTGTAAGTCTGACAAACATTCTGCAGAGGAATATTGATTTTTTTTTCTTCTTCCACATTCTGAAGGAAATATATGACTTTAGACCTCCCTGCTGTCTCCTTTCTATTTCCCTTATCTTTAACATACTTGAACTTCCCCTTATCATTTTTGCTATTTATTTAGTCCTGCAAATTGCCAGTTATCTGACCGCCTCCTTCTACTTCTCCTCCACTTTGTCCCAATATTTGAATGAGGCTTCGACTCCACGCTGGCCAGGTACCAAGCTAAGGAACAAGAACAGGATAAACCTTCATTTCCAGGGACTGACTCCAGGGTCCCACAAGTGGGGCAGAGCAATTCACTTGTTCAACCTTGCTGCAGCACAGTCAGGGAGGTCTTGCAGTGGTGAAGGATTTGACTTTTGCAGTTCAGTTCCCAAGGAGACAATAAACTTAAGAAGGCAACAAAAATGTTAAAAGGAATGGAATGTTTTCATACAATGAGGAAACAGATAAACTAGGGCTCTTCAACTAGGAAAAGAGATTACTGAGGAAATTGTGAGGCAGAGCTGGAAGATGATGAATAGCAGAGAGAAGAGTAAGGAACCTTTACTAGCAATGTGAATTGGTATCAGTGTTTTGTTTTGATCTGGAGAGCACTTGAACCAAATATCCTCTTTGGTTCACACTACAAAGGAGCTTCAAGGCACATCAAATAGATTCTTTTAAAAGGAAAATAAACTGAAAGCTGCACTCCATATACTCACCTAAAATGAGTCAGCCACTAACAGGTATGCGTGTAACTAGACTACTGTTAGCTTGATGTAAAATCCCCTCAGATGCATTTTGTAGGCTATCAGGTCATCAGCACAAATAATTTCATTCTGCATATTCACTTTCATTCCACTGTACTACTTGCTAGGGAAGGCATATCCTATGTTGCAAAAACCAGAAAGCATCAAATCAAGTAGTGACTTTAAAAAGCAGATATTCTGTATTTGGCTCATCGGTACATTTCATCTGGGTGGCAAAATTCTGTAAGGATTCAAGAGTTATTGGACAAATAAGATGTCAGCAGAACATATTGACACAGATGCAATTTCCTGCTCAGAAAGCACCCAGATTGCAGACTATCAGCAAATCAAACCAGTGGGCAGGTCATTCCATGCTTGTCATATTCCTGTACCATTTTCATCAAGCACGTCACAAAGTCCTTTTCTCTTTCAAGCTCAGTACCCTGAATTCAGTTTCAATAGACTGGGGAGATTCAGAGTTTCCTAGCTACTTGATTTGCTTAATGACCAGAACTTGCAAGATGGCATTCCAGTTGTGCCTAGCAAAAATTTCCTAGCATCCTCAAGGCAGAGCAAAACACCATCCACCAACTATAAGTTAAACAAGTTTTTCAGTGCTGTGGCATGGCTCTACACACAGCTGAACAGCACCTTGAACACAGGCTGACATTTTGGAGTTGCTATGCTTTTATCAGCAATCATGGGACCTTTTCTCTTCTGAAAAAAGAACAGTTTTTCCCCAGGTATTTTTGCCTTGTTGAGGTCCTATACATATTTAACCCTTGGGTGCTTCTTTAGCATTTTGGTTTGGAATGGGAAGGAGGACTTTGAAGAGAATATTTCAGTCTTTGCACTTGGGATGCTTTAGTTCATGTCATGTATCAGACAGTAGGCACAACTTGCATTTCCTTCCAATTAAACTGCAGCAAGTGAAAAGCCACACTTCAAGATTTTACCTAAGACAAATATAGTCCACAGAACCATTATAGCCCAAGTGAAATAAACACCTTGAAAATGCATATAATGTAAACATTTGAGCTCTACAGATCCACTCTTACTGGACTGCACTTATTGCTAACCAATAATGAGTCGTTTTAATTCATTTTGACTTTGATAAAATTAAATGAAAGAAAAAATAAAAAAAACCTAGAAGGCTCAAAATGAAAGCAGTGATAGGAAAGTTAATGATGAATGTTCTCTTGGCAATGCTAGAAGTCACAAATTTAAAAGGCACCACTGACAACCAGGGCCAGCAATTACAAATTACAGACAAGATCCCAAGGGAGCAATTAAGGCATGTGTGAACGAGCTGATTGCAACAACCAAACATTTCTTAAACTTGAAACAAAGTTTGGTATACAAGTTAAGAAAAAATGCATTTTATCTATACAAATTCAGTTTAAATCAATTTAATTCAATTTAAAATATGCTAAGGTTTGACCTAATCTTTTCATGTTGTTGCACCAGAAATTGAGAAATCAAGATCTACTACATATTCAGGATTTTAGACTTTTCATATCAAAAAGAGCTCAGATTATTACTTCTCTGTAAGTGCTCCTAATAAAGGTGTGGCAATATTACTTGACTGCCAATGCAGCCAATAAGCTGAAATTTGTTCCACATTTTAGCTTCCTTGGTCAATTACACACAGATTTCATGAAAGAAGTCTGTTGAAATTTGAGGAAGGGAGATTGGTTACTATTGCTCCATGAGGATTAGAATTTGTACATTGCCTGTATGCATTGGTAGGAATGCTAAAGTTTGTTCCTCTTAAACAAATCTTCCAGTCTTGTAATTTACACAGAAACTTTCTGAGATTTTTTAAGTCAGTTCAGTCTGAAAGATGCAGATTTACAGTAATTGGTTGCTGTTACGTAAACTCTAAGACTAGAAATAAAGCCTTGTGCTGCGGCCAGCAACAAGAGGAGGGAGTCTAGCACAGTTTAAATTGCTATGATTTTTGGAAGTTTGTCTTTAATGCCTGGTCCAGAATATAAATTTGCAGAGATGAAACACAGGTGATTCATAAGAGCCCCTTTCTCCCACATTCTTCAGATTCTGGCTCTTTCCAGCCTCCACGTTTTGCTTTATCTTTGTATTCTCGGATCCCTGGGACTCGTTCTTTGTGCATGTCTGCAAAACATCTCCTACAGCTGGAGCTGAAGCTGTACTGACACAGAAGCAGGAGACTAACAGAAGTACAGAGGAACAAAGATACTGACAACCGAAAGGAACAAAGAAACAGGCACAAGTTAACCTGACTGCAATGTAAACCCCTCCATGTTGGGAAAAGGTTCCTTTACTGCTCAGTGGAGGGCAGAGCACAGCTCTTTCTCAAACAGGAAATGCAATATTCCTTTACAGCTGGAGGATGCAGTGTATTTAAAGCTGGATTCCTCCCATGACACAAGATACGTTAATTAGACTCCATCAGCCTGTTCAGTTAAGTGTTAAAGACTGTTACTGAAAGCTTTAATTCCCCAACATTTGTTTGCTAAGCTCATTTGATCAAACAAAACCTCAGACTTCATCTCCTCTTGACTTACCCATTTAGCCAAAGTAATGCACAGGACATCAACATGATTTACTTTTAAAGTACAAATAAATCATATGCACTTGGGAGTCCTGATCTCAGGCTTCACAATTAGCATGTGCACCTACTACAGAGAAACTGTAAGCGATGCTCTCAAGAATCTGATTGCTAGGTCTAATTTAGTAGCTTTATCTACTTCTCTTACTGTTTCAGCTCAATTGCTGCTTTTCCACGCATCAGAATCATTAGTGGTCACACAGAGACACTTGTCTCTGGGTTAAAATGTCTGCAAGCTGTCAAAGTGTTTTAGTGTAAACCTCTGTGACTGAATGTTTGCTCTCAGCATACAAGAGATAGGCCTGCCAATATTATTTACATACGATGATAAATTACTCATTTTAACCTAAAGTAAGAAGCGCTTTAGGGATGCTAATTAAGAATTTTTTTCTCTATTTCAGTTTTCTGTTAAAGTGTTCTAGTTTTACTTTGTTTCTTTTTTTTTTTCATTCTTTCATATTAATTTTAGGCTTATCACACATGAAGAAAACCATATGCTTTCTCAAAAAAAAAAAAAAGTCACTAACCTGAAAAAAGGGATTAAGAAAAAAAATACTTTTGGATGTTTTAATCTGCAGCAAGAGGAGAGAAATAATTCATGCCAGCAGCAACCACAGCTCAGGGATTTTTTTCTACCACTTCAGAATATATATTAGAAATACTTTTGTTCATTGTATTACAGATATTCTCTGTTTTGTTTCTTTTATCTTATTAAAGATACTTATATAAAATTATGAGAAGAAAAGGAGTTTGATGATGACTGAAAAAAGAGTCCCATATCTTAGAGAAATTTGGAAAAAGACATCCTTTTTAGAAACAACTGTTCCTTAATGCTGTATTCTTTACCAAGGATATTAATGGTAAGGTAAAATATTTATTTCCAAGAATTTATTTGTTTCTTCAGCGCTTTCTGTACCTGAACTCTTAATCAGGTTTGTTACAGTGTAATTATTTCCACAGCAACCACTTTGGGTGTCACAAGCAGAGGATTATGACTTCAGTCTACAAAAGAGCAGCAAGAAGATTAAGTTTTAGAAACATCTTGTGGAGGGGCGGTCTAATTTAATTTCTCTAGTACTAAAGAATACAGGAAAATAATCAATACATACAATCATAAAACAGTTTCTGAAGAAAAGGCAGGCAAGCAGCTTTCATGATAAGAAGGATTATTCCCAACCAGTAATAATTCTATTATTTATGAAATCCAGAGTGAGATTTAAGTTATACATCAGACACCTAATTTATAGGGGGTGTGCATGTGGGTGTGTATGGGTGTGTGCATGTGTGGATGTGTAGTGGGGGAAACCAGCTGCCTAAATGTAGGTGCCATGCTGCACCTGAGACATCTTGCTGTGCCTGGGATATCTGCATGAGCTATCAAATAAGAGAGAAGACACAGGGGAGATGTGTGATCACCTGAATTTGCAGCTGAAGTCAAGCAGGATGTAGTAGGACATTTCAGCTGGTACCAGATACCTGAACTGAACAGATGCTCAAAGACTAAAGTCCTGTGTTAAAAGGGTGCTCTGGATTTTGTAGCATGTAGCAGAAAAACCTGAGTATTTATGTTAGGCAAGTGGATTGAATCTCTGCAAGCAGGTGCTTGAGTCACAGTCTTGCTCCTACCTTTAATGACAATTTAGAAATTTTGAGATGTGCTTTATTTCAGCGACTGAACTTCAATTGAAAAAACCCAACCAAACAAAAAACCTATTAACAACAAAAAATCAAGAAAATGAAACCAACAACTTTTTATCAGGGACCTTGAGGAAGTTTCTGCCTGCTTTTAGAAAAAATTTTGATGGCTCTCTGGAGAAAGATTAGTCCTATCTGAGCATGAAAAGCCTCTGTAAACAGGGGTTCAGATTTGGATTAAGGAGATACAAGAACACTGAAGATCAGTCTGCATTGATTTCCTAAGCGCCAGCCTATCTCCTCAGTACTGGAGAAATCAGAAGGGGTTACTGCATTTACCAGGTACCTATCTGGCAGCTAACATTTTTAACAGAGGGACAAGTAATCAGGAGAGAACAGAGAAAGAACTGAGGAAGGAATATCTGGCTTAATTAGATGTTGCCAAATCGACTGAATCTCAGATAATTTGCCTCAGAGTACACGAAACACTGACTACAACAATGTCAGAAGCATTTGTAATTATCTTTCAGAATTTTGAGAGGACGATGACATTTCAGAAGATTTAAAAAGGTCAAGCACAACCTTTATCTCTAGAAAGTGGCAGAAGGAAGAGGCAAGGAATTATAAACTAACTACTCAACTTATGTTCAGTACCTGAAACAATACTGGAAGAAATTAAGAATTTTAGAAACTTGAAAGATAACATGAAGATGGACAGCAGCCAACAGGTATTTATCAAGAACAAATCCAATTCAATTTTCCTTCTAAGAATAAAACGTCATAAAAACCAAAATGGCAGAAAATACACTAACTTAAAAAATTCTTTTTGCATTGCTTCAAGACATTTTGATAAGCAAAAAATATTACAGACAAATCTGTTGTAAGAGCCATGCAATATCAGTTTCAGAACTGCATTTAGGGAGCAGTTATCAAAAGTTCATTGTAGGACTGGAAGGTATATGACAATCAACAGATATAGATACAGCACTACATCAATAGACTTCATACTTCATTGACAGCATAGTGACAGAGCAGAGACTATATCTATTGAATTCACAGGCATCAAAATGAAAAAATGGTTTAGAAAACAAAACCAAAGAATTGACAAAGTGGTCTAAATGAAACAGGATGGGATTCATTATGGAAAAGAAAAACCTATGCAATGTTCTTCAGTGAGGCAGAATAAAAAGTTGCAAAAATACTAGATGGGAAACAAGTGGCAGGGTGGCAGCTGTAAAAGGAAAAGTCTAAGGCATATAATGAATTCTCGGGTGACAATAAGCTGTCAATGCCAGCTGACTGGTAAAAGACTATCATACTGAGACACATAAAGAGAAATATTTTTCTTTTGGATTGGCAAAGCCTGTTCTCTCAACTGAGTCTAGTTTTGGGCCTTGCATTAAAAAAAAAATTGGCCACCTAGAGAGATCCTACAGGGCAGCCCACAGATGTCTAATAATCGTAACCTACAGAAACAGACAGATTTATTTTTCATAAAAGAAAAATGATTGAAGCTGGAATATAAGAATGATCTCCAATATTAAGAAACAGTTGTAAAGAGAAAGGGAATAAGCTACTTTCCACATCCTTAGTATATAAGAAAATTAAAAAATGGCACTACACTCCAGCAAGAAAAATTAGTTAAGAAATATGAACACTCTCTAAGAGTAAACCTATTTGAATACAGGAATAGACTGTCTTTGGGAATTATGAAATCATAAAAGGTTAGATGTGCAGTTTTCCAAGCACAGAACCCTGTTGGATCAAAATGAGGAACACGAACATTTGAAGTTCCTTCTAGGAGACTTGGGTTTCTGGAAGGGGAGGACTCTTTTGGTATTTATCTCTTCAGCTCAAGAGCTCTGAACCAAGGAACTGTACTTTTATCATCTTAGTTCCTTATTTTGAATATGAGGAGGAATTTTGTCCATTCCAAATTTCATCTAGTGGGTCAGTTTATTATTTAATTCCTTGCTTATATCACCATTTTGGTACATTCATGAAGTCTTAGAAAAATGTTTAGTGCATCACCTGTAATTTGCATTAGGCTAAAAGACCTCTTAGAAACAAACCAGTTGATATTTTCCAAAACATTTTATGGGACAAAGACAAGAGATGAGCAGAACTTGATGAAGTTGTACTCATTCACTGAAAATGGGAAGGACACATGAGAATGGGAAGGACACAAACATTGCACTCCCATTGACAGTTTGAGAGAAGATTGCAACACTATATTTATATGTCAGGAGTCCTGTAATTTTTTCACTGCCCAAACTTACATTCTAAAAGTTTGCTGCATACCTAAAATGCACTCCAGCACTGGTTTTAAAACCAGCTCCAAAAGTTACTGGCATTTTGCCGAAATTCCTGGCATAATTCTTCTTTCCAGGCACTTCCTCCTTCTGGAACACACAGGCTCCTAAATATCTTTTTAATGCATATCTTATATCTCTTTAGAAAACCCATATTAAAATAAGTTTTTACTCTATTTATTAAATCACAGCTTCACAGACTGAGTTGCCATTAGTTATGGTACTACTGCAGTTAATAGGCATAGTGTTACCTTTCTTCTTACTTTGTTGCCATTTTACTTTAGTGTTTTCACATTTCCCAGCTTAATGTTATAACTCACATTCTTTATTCAATATTTATTTGTTGCTTCTTATGTACTGTCTCATCTACAAGATGGAAACAAACCTGTCTCATTCAAATGTCTGTACATTTGTAAAGCTTTGAGTAGAGCAACACAGCCCATAAACATCCAGAAAATCTGAAAATTGTTGGGCATTTAATAGCTATTTATTAAATTGTAAAGGAAGATTTCCTTAGGGCAAAAATGAACTCCACCCAATGCTTCTGCAAATGGTTTAGGAAGGGAAACATAATAGTTACAGACAAAATACTGTCAAAGCAGTTCTTTGCTCCATTTCAGTACCATCAGCTGTTTAATGATCTGAGAGAAAAGATAATGGCATCAAATATTGACATCTGAACTGCTTCACTAGATATTAGTTTTCTGTATGCTATTATGTTCTTTATCATTCACCTTCCCATATTTATTTTTTTAGTGTTATTGGTTACTAGGATCTAGGACTAAAGAAAATGTAGCCAAGGAAAATAGTCCTTGGCTTGGCAACAGAGACCAAAATTCATGTCAGAGACCAGGATTAGTTGGAGAATTGCTATCCTTCCGAATACTCAGTATGAAATCATTTAAGGGGAGAAAAGGTATGGATCATTAATGAGGCTGTTACAACATTCTGCAAATGTCAAGACAGGGGACATGTGTTAAGTGACAGTGCCCAGCCTCCCAAGACCCTTCTCCAAAACTATCACCGAGGACTGAAGAATAAGAGATGCAATTCCAAGCATTAAGCTGCTATGTTCCTAGTTTCAAGTGACTAATTCAAGTGCACCATCCAAAATTAGTTACATTCTGAACTCAGAATGTAAAGGTAACTGCATAAAGTACACAGAGGTCTACAATATAGGAAGTATATTAACACAATTTCAATGACTAAACAACAATTGCTGATTTTAGTGGCCAAAGAAAAGAGCTGTCCCATTGTGTATTTATTAAAGACATTCAGATACACTCACAGACTCTGGATATACTTCATCAACATAAAAAACCCCACAAAAAACAATAAAACCCCACAAAAAACGCAACAAAACAAACACCTTCCCCCCCAAAAAAAACCCCAAATCCCAAAACAACAAAAAAAACCCAACAAGAAACAAACAAACAAAAAACACCAAAAAGCCCAACCCAAATCCAGAAAAAATGCCCAAAAAAACAAACCCACAAAAAATACAAACCAAAATAAAAGTAGTTTTTTTTAGAGGAACTAAAGAATATAGTTCCTTATGATCATCCTTTGGGAATGCAATAAGGCATGGCAAGAATCCCACCCCAAATAAATCAGAAATAATATGCCAAACAAAGACTTTTTATGCCCACTTGATTTAAGGAAAGAGCTAGAACAGATTTAGTTCATTAACACAGAAATCCCAAATGGGACAAACACATTCAGGTGCCATTTTCTGAAATGCCTAAATTGAAAACTAAGCTCCTCAAAACCCAGAGAGCAGTGTTGCCTGGCACCAGCAGTACCTGACTTCCCCAGGGCTATGATGTTCCACAGGCGCATTTCCAGGCGCACAGCTTCCCGTTCTGAGCACACTCAGGCTGCAGGTTCTGAGCAAAGCAAGCAGGCAGCTTTCTGGCACAGGGATAACTGCTGGGCTCACAAACTCAGTATTCCTTGCCTTCCTTAAATGACTAAAGTGAGTATGTGCTGCAAGAGATGCTTCTTTGTCAGTATTTAACTGGATAGTTACTCCACAGGAAAGAGAAGTTCGGCTCACTACCTCTGCCTGAGGGAACCTGATTCAAATTCTTCTGGTACTGATCCATTCTGGATACATCTGGCCTATATTCAGCTGTACAAACATTGTTAACTGTCAATGTCAACACCTACAACAGCAATCTATTCTTCACGACCAATTTAGGATGAGGTTCTTAAACTTATGCTATTTCTATTTCTTTGCCATCAGCTAACGCTTTCTATTAACTAAATTACTGCTGAAATCTTTAATGGATGTTTATTGCCTAAAGTTTCGTGAGTTGAATTCCAGGCAGGATATTTAATGCCAAAAGGTTGGTTCTCTATCAGTCTGTCCTCCTAAAACTATCTTCTGTGGAATACCTTGACATATGTAAGATATATGAAATATCTTACATAAGACAGGTAACAACAGCATTCAAGCATTCATGCTGCACCAGTTTGTAATACACAGGAAATTCTATGGAGAAAAGGCCACGGATCTGAAAATATTTAGACAATTTTAGAAAATAAGAGCTTTTGTTTAAATAAATGTTTATGGGCAATACCTGTAATTTTCTCTCATGCTGATAGTATTGTTTTATTTCTCCTACAGGTGCATACAAAAGACTGCTGTGAAACTGATTTCTACTGTTTACACATGACTATTTTTGCATGCTATTTCTGTGCCTACTGAATATCCTTTAAAATAATTGTAAAGCAAAAGAAATATTTACAATAAAGCCACATAACTCATTTTGTTATTGCTTTTGAATAAAATGGGTAAAAAAGGTTGTTAAATCCTGTTCTTCTTCACAATTGCTCTATCAGCATAATACATACAGCTCATCTGAAGTCGTAGCAAAAAAAGTTCAAAATTTAACTGTTTATACAATCTCCCATAATCAATGGCTTCATTAATGGTTTACCTAGGAAGATAATGAAAGATGAACCTGTAAAGCAGCTGATCTCAGCAGAAAGATTATAGCACTCTTATGATACAAATCAGGAGAGATAAGTACATTTATCCCTTAAGACCTCTACTAAGATCTGGATTAGTAGCTTTTGATACTTTTCCCAAAATGAACAAGTCTTGCTAGTCTGTATAAGCCACGAGACAAATAAAAGTGAATATGAGGATAACTCACTTAAAAATCGTATCAATCCTTCAGAATATTTCTCTAGAAAATACACAGTATTCTTTTAGTGAGGGCAGAGGGACAAAAATCCTGGGATAATTATCCATTTTAACATTAGAGTCAATACTTGACAAGAAAATTTCAAGGCATTTGCTCAGCCTTTTCGCTTGGTTACTTGCAGAACAAAGAGTGCAACACCTGCACCATTCCTAAGAGAAAACCATAAGAAATTTAATGGTTTCCCCATTATCTACTGTATGTTTGATATAGCTGTGTGTTAGCTTCTGCCTGTGCTTATGCAGATTTACATAAATGAGTGAAATCAAAGGACCAGTGTTGAGATTTGAATAAGGTGGCTACTAAGTTGCAAAAAACGAAAATAGATTATACACTTTAGTATGAAGATTACTATAAGAGAATAAAATGAACCCACAAGAAGTTATTTAAGAAAGAAATTTGCTTGTATTATTTTTTGTTATCTTTGGGTGTAAATTTAAATGAACAGAGGGCGAGTTCTAAAATAAGAACTCAATCACATTTAAAAACATCACTAGTAATTTAGAGTATTGTGAGTCTTTCAATTCTGAAGACCAACTGATGACAGACATGTCTATTTATTTCTATTGTTTGTGACAGCTATGGTTATATGATCACTTTCAATGGTAAGGAAAACTGCACCTTCAGCAGAAGAAAAATTATAGGTGCTGTGAAATTTTCAATGTTGGCTGCTGCTTTTTCTTTTCCTCTCTTCCAAGTGAGAAATTATATCATAGTCTGTATAATCCAGATACTGTTCTCTCAAGGAGAGTGTGCATAACATACAATGCAGTTTGAGGTATTAAGAAGGTAACATGGGGCTTTGAAGAATACATAGCATTCAAGATTTTTCTGAGTCTCTCCCTGAAAACAGAACCATTGCTAGCAGACTGAAGGACTATTATGACTTAGGTGTAGAAGAAAATAATGTGGTTTTAAGATAAATTAACACAAACTGAATGCCTAAGAAGTCTTATCTTAAAAATGCATAGTTTTTCAATGGTGGGATAGATATTCTGTATCAAAACAGCAAAAACCATGTATTTCTATAAACACATTAGACTCTCTTTCTAAAAAGAAATAAGCAACAAATTAGGGAGACTTGTTAGCTGACAGAAAGGTATGAAAGGTAAAATGGTTTTCAACATCCAGGGCATCCAAGGATGGATTTAGACTGGAAATGTTTGGATTTCTTATGTACGCTGCTTAAAGGCATATGAATAAAGATAAACAAAAGGTAATATATTTAAAAGACAAACATGTAAGAACCAAAATTAGTCTTGATGTCAAAGTTAATTAACATCCATCACTACTGGGAAGCCAAAAGTAATGGCAAATATTTCTTAAAAGGAAATAAATATCCTATTATCTTGCTCCTCAATTATCACTCTTTCTAATACCAGCTGTTTTCAGGTGTTACCTTTGCTATTTATGTATCATAAGAGCACTTACTGCTACTACAGTAAGATTTTCATCAGCATGAACACAGATTTCTGTTCCAACAGCTCTTCATATGTGTTTGAACTTGGAAATGAGTTTTCTTTTGAGAAAAAAAAAAATCCCTAAAGTATGCCTAAAGACTTAGGTTTTCTGCTTATTATGAGAGCACTTATAATCTTGGATTAAAGTTGAAAATAACTTGAGGAAGAAAATGATGAAGGGGTATTAATCTGCATTTACACAGGCTATTTTAATGGATTGCTCTTTATAATAAATTTCAAATAAAAAAACTACACAATGAAATGAAGGAGGAACGCACTGATAAATTAGATTTTCTAAACTCTGCATGCATTGAACAGGGATGGACACATCTTCGAAGCAATATATCTTTCTTTTATATCTTGCAAAGCCCATGCAGATGTAACTGAATATTAAAGCCAGTATTTTTTATAAAAACACTTCAATTTAACCAGTTAGATTACTTAAATTCAACTTTGCATTGTAGAGTAAATGAATCTCTAAAATTCAAGCTTCTGTTTCACTACTAATCTGATAAATACACTACTGATTTCTAGTTTCAGCCACAAGGACTTGAAAGTCTCATTCATGCTCAACTTAAAACCCTAGACTTAGGTGCTTTAAGGTGGCTTGCCATGATTACCTATCCTACTGACTACTGGTCTGTCTTTTTCTTTCTGAAATGCATTTTCCTCTTGGCTCTCTGCCCAAATACTGTTAAGAAGCATTAGCTCCCAAGGCAGACCTCATCCTTTTCCAGTTAAATAGAGTAAGAAGTGCTGATTCTACTATTTTACTGAAATCCTCACTATATTGCTCTTTATTTTATGGCTTGTCTCCGAATGCTCCCTGACCTAAGAACTTGCTGTTCATAAAGTGACGTGATTGCTCCTTTCACACAATTATAAAAGAACCCAATAACCCTGTTACTTTAACTTCCACTTCACTGATCTGAACACTGTTTGAATGTAAATGTGATAAGCTAGTATTTTGTCAGAAAGGCTAGCAAGGTAATATTGTTTTAACCACAAGGAAATGTTTTGATTTTTTTTCAGGATTTCTTATACGTGAAAATGACATCTGGGAAGTGTCATCAAGGCAATTCTCTAATGTGTTTTCTGTTTATTATCATTTACATGTTATTCTTGATTAATAATACCAGAAAATACAAGTGTAAATATCTGAGTTCCGGTGAGTTCTTTAAAATCATGATATAATTTAGCTTCTGAATTAAACGGTGAAACTCACCCTGAGTTATTAAAGGAAAAAATGCTATTCCTGGTATACCTGCAGGAATTGGGTTTTTTTGCTACTATAGTGATGAGATGCCAAGTAAGATATACAGTTCAGTAAGTTGGATCAAGATCCTGTTAAGTTTCAGGTGTTAATCTTCAGTGGGATATCCCAGGCATCCCTACAGACCTGAGATCTGCAATACAGCACCCCTTCACCCCTGTGATCCAGCCTGCCCTGTGAGGGCAGTCACACCAGCCCTGCCTTGGTACTGGGGGGAGTCACGGCTTGCACCCAGCATCTGTGTAGCTACAACCACAACACGCCACCGTGCTGCATTTGTAGGCACCAGTAAGGAAAGCCTGACACTCACACACACTCTCTCCATCCCCTAAACCTCCTCTGGAGTCTGACAAATAGGTGCATGCATCATGCAGGCTCAAAGAAGTCAGAGCAGTTCTCAGTCTTTCAAGGTAAGCCAAAACAAGCCAAGTTCCTCAACAGATGTGACTTTGTTGACTGTGAGCAGATTTGCCTCCTCTTGCCAATGCTCACCAGGACAAAGCTGCCCCAATGAATTCTCCTATCCTATCCAATCCCAAGTTTTTTTCATGAAGAAACTTTGTAATTGTCTATCTTATTTTTTGGTGATGGTCTCATTTGTCTAGCAAGAAATATTGGTATCTTGCACAATGTCTCATATGCCTAGACATCATAAAACCTACAAGAAAGAGAAAAAAAGACTTACAAGGATGTACATGCCTTGAGGATGAATGTTAAAAAAAGTATATTTTAAAGTAATTTTTGAAGAAAATTATATTTTAAAATAATGCTTCTAAGAAAAATGATTATAAATGTATGGGCTAAGAATAGATGCCAGACTGGCTTTATATCTTGAAAATAAATTATTTAGAAAATACTAATATATTTTGGAAAATATGGCTGCATTTTTTCAGACTTCCCTAAGCACTAGATATGATAACACTTGAAAAAATGTTAGTTTATATAAAAATGCTTAACATTTATTACTACAATAATTGAGATGGATACAAAACTAGTTCAAGGGAAGAAAGTAGCATATTTTGCTGGAAGGAAGTTACTCATAAGTTCCTTGAGAATATTTTAAATAGTGATTTTGGCAAAAAGAGCAGAAATACACTAAAGAATGTTTTTCAAGAAACAAGACAGGAAGATATGAATACCATACAGTGAGACATAAATCTTGAATAACAGAATTAGGAAAAAAAGGTAACACAATTAGGAAATAATAATACTGGGAGGAATAGCAAAAGATATGACAGAAGTAGGTTTACTCGTGGAAGAGAGGATAATTGAAAAAGGCCAACATGATGAAGGCTACAACATGCCTATATAATGTGTCACACTAAGTATTTGTAGAATTGAAGGAAAGTACTACTGCAACTTTATAAAGAGGAATATTTAACCTTATCTAGAATACTCTACGCATAATTCATCATTTACAAGAAGAAAAAAATTAATTGAAACTAGAATAAGTCTGAAGCAGTGATACCTGAATAAAAGAAGAGTTTTTAGAAGAGAATTTTTACTTTCATTTACGTATAATCTGAAAATATCAAAGCCTTGTGAAGTTTATGGAACAAGTCCCTGTGGATCCATTTCCAAGCATATTAAGGACAACAAGTGACTGTGAACAGCCATCACAAATCTACAAAGAGCAAACTGCACTTGGACAACCTGATTGCTTTCTCTGAGGAGTTAACAACCTTTGTGGATCATGTAGCTGGTGGGGAGGAGGCACTGGAAGAAATTTTTTTTTAATTTTAGTTGAACTTTTGACAAAGTCTCCTCGTATCCAAACTGGGTGATGATGGGATGAATGTGTGAATTGCAGGGTGAATGAAAAACTGGTTGTGCAAATAAGATTTAAGGCTAATAGCTCAAAGTCTAACAGGCAACCAATTTGGAGTACTGTTTCTCAAGAGTTGATTCTGAGATTGATGAATCAACTGAATGAATCCACTAATCTGTCAGTGATGTGAAGGATGGTTCAGAACAAACCTCCAGTACACTAACAAATGACAGGTGAGGGAACATCTGATGGCTTGAGGTCAGAGATACTATTCAGTAGGAGAGATGGAGAAAGGGCCATCGTAAACTTCATGAAATTCCGCAAAGACAAACAGCAAGCTCGTGCATCTTGGGGTGCAAAAACAACATACTACTGCAGCAGCTCTGAAAGATGGCTTCAGGGTCCTGGAAGATGACATGTCAACACAACAATGTCTGATTTACTGGGTATCTTACAAGTGGACACAGTGTTCCTTATGGTTGCAGAGTAGAGGGAATAATTATTTTCCATACCTGATGCCATGCAACCCATTTCTCCACAGAATACCTGAACAGCCTGTTCTGGCAGGTTGCAACACAGTCTTCGTGTTATTTCAGACACTCTCAGTAAAAAAACACATGCATGCACACAGACACAAAATAAGAATTGTGTGCTAGGGCCACAGAAGCACCACACAGGGCTGGGAAGAGACTTAGCTAATCTGCTCAGGAAGGACTAGTGCAAAAATGGACAGGAGCTACTTAAATTTCAGAGCCTTAGGCCATTGGAGTAAGTAGCAGATACCTAGAGAAGTATGAGAGCAGGGGAAATGTGCAGCGATACTTTTCTTCAACGCTTTTACAGCTGTGAGAAATGTACTGGTGTTTCTCTCCTACTTTATGCCCAGCAATTTAATTGAATGTCAATAACTTTTCCTTGTGCAATAAAACATGATGACCCTCAATGACCTGGCTGTTTTCTCCATATATTACAGAGATCTCCAGCATCTCCTTTGACCTGAATCAATCATTTCCTTTCAATGTTGAATACTCTTACTCTATATAATAATTCTGGTTGCATGAAAGTCTGTATTTTTAATGATCTTTTTCCAAGCACCTTTGCACACCTACAAGATCTTTAGTTTTTTTGGGGTTATTTTGCGTTTTTGTTTTTGTTTTGTTTTGAGTATATTTTGGTGATGTTGGTTTGTTTTTTTCCTAATTTTCAATTATTTTTTTGTTTTATTTTTGGGGTTTTTTTGTGTGGTTTTCTTTTTTTTCTTTTTTTACATGGATATGAGCAGAATTGAATGGAATGTTCAAGATGAAGGCAAAATGTTTGGATACTAGTATAGAGATGCTTCTTTTTGACTGGCCACTCTTAGAAATCCCACAGGTTTTGTCTTTTTAACAGCCACTGAGAAGTGAGATTTAATAACTGTCCTCTAATAAACTCTTTCACGAAAAGTAAGATGTAATCTAGAGATCATCACTGTGTACCGACATTCTTATTATTAAATAATGCTATAAGTAAAATATAGATTAATTAGGTTTATTTTAATTCCATTGCCTTTCATTTGAAAGGATCAACAACTTAATCACTTTAGCTTTATCTCCCTTCTGCTATCTTTTTTTTTATTTTGGTCAATCATAGACAGATTAAAGAGCACAAATTTCATAAGTTTCATCTCCTTTGGAGAAACCGACCATTTATTCCCAACTTTAGTCTCCTATCCTTTAAACAGTTATTACTCACCTAGAAAACCTGAAAAGGACTGAGAGAAATTTCCTTATTGAAAACCAAGTATATTTGGCACCTTTATAAAACCACCTTCTGTGATCTGTGAAAAAATATGAAGAATTCTCTATGATAATTATACATATTTTTGTAACTTCCAGTAGTGAAGGCAAACTAACGGGTCTATAATCACCTCAGCCTTTTAAGGTCACCTCTAAACAGTTATTTTCCAATTTTAATCTCCCATTACTCTGAAACTGGGGAAAAGTTCAAAGCAGAGGAGTATACAATTCCTATTAGTTTTTAGGAGTACTTTTTGCTAGCATGTAAAGTTAAGGCAGTTCTTTCTAACACCATCTCAAGAAAGTAAAAACAGTAAAATTAAATAAAAAGGAAAGTCATTTAGCCATGAACTGATGTTCTGGCACCACTCAACTGCAATTCAGATTTTCTCGCTTTTTGTTCTATTTTCTTCTAGCATGTTTTTCAAAAGTGTTAGAGAAATATTCTACAGCAGAGCCTAACCAAGAAGTAGTAAAACCATAATATACCTAATTCTAAACAAAAGCTTATTCATCTTTTATTTCTTGCTTCCTTCATGGACTCATTGAATGGCTTGGGTGGGGAGAGACCTTAAAGATCATTTTCAAACTCCTAGCCATAGGCAGGGACACCTTCCACTAGACCAGGATGCCGATCTGTCCTTGAACACTGCCAGGGATGGGGCATCCAAAATTGCTCTTTTTCAGCACTTGGGCCTCCTAATGCTGATACTCCCTGTTTATCAGTCAGTAGAGATGAATGAGCTTACTGCCCATGAAAGAGTTTGACCATATCCAGAGATAAGGCAGAAACATTGTGCTCTTGCAGTGACAAATTATTTTCTTAGCCTGGAAGCCCGATTTATTTGGAAAGGAAATTTTTTGACTCAGCTGCATCTCATCTTACTGATGATGGCCATGTCATCTCTCCTTGATCCCAGCAGAGTACTCTGTTCCACTACATCAACTCCCAGGGACACAGGAGAATAAAGCTGAGTATCTGTTTACCTACCAGACTCCTTATTCTTCCTAAACAACTACTTAAAGTCACAGTTCAGATTTCCTAACACCCTACTGCTCCTGAATACAGCCTCCCAGTCTCAAGGTGATGTTGCTGCATTAACTATATTCAGCTGTTTTCTTGTGATATTGATGTCATCCCTGTCCAGCCCTCCTCGTGTAAGCATTATCCATGAGATCCTTTCACTTATTTAAACAAAATTCAAACCAAACCAAGAAATAATCTTGTTACCAAGAAAGAAAAACATTTCAAAGCATAAATATTTTTTCCGATTATGTATTTTTACTGCTGAAAACCTGAACAGTTAGTTTACGTAGCTTTTAAATCAAATCTCTGCTTCACCAGAGTGATATTTGAATTGATTCATTTTAATGAAATAAGACTTACAAACATATGTGGTAAGTTAATCAGCCCTATAAGAAGGAACACATGTAGAAATTATCATTTTCAAATGGAAAAACATAGGAATTATTAACTTTGACTTATTAAATTATGGAATATTAATAAAATTCCCCCTCAAATATATAAATATTTAATTCTTCCCCCATCTTACTCTTTGGAAAGGGAATTACCACACTTGCTACCTTATCCAAGTAACTTATTTTCTGAATTAAAAGCGTACCCAAATTTATTGCCACAAAACGGTGGCTGTTGGTAAAATATTTTTCAAACTTCTCTCAGTCTAAAGGGATGGAATTCCTTGTGAAGCATCTTCTCAATAGTGAGCTTGGTTGGTTTGAGTTTGACAAGTTTGTTTGATTTTTGCTTCCAACTGTAAGTCCTGAACCACAATTATATCTTGTACAATAACCATACATATA
Organism: Thryothorus ludovicianus; assembly: GCA_013397245.1. Taxonomy (NCBI): domain Eukaryota; kingdom Metazoa; phylum Chordata; class Aves; order Passeriformes; family Certhiidae; genus Thryothorus; species Thryothorus ludovicianus. Next base: position 430,531 of record VZTB01017517.1, on the reverse strand, counting down.
TATATATATGTGCATCCATCACTGCTGTTTCTCTGTAGTTAATGGAGATAACTTAGTCGCTTTTAGAAGTTCCTGACTATCTCTCCTACCTACAGGAACACAGCTGACCCTTAGACAGAATGAGTAATTTAAATGGATCAGAGATCAGATGAACTGAAGCATAGTGCTCACTTCTAGATAGGGTGAGAAAAATACATCTTTTTGAACACATGCTAGTGTGCATTTGAATCACCCCTAACTGCTTCAGGCCCAAAGTCAATACTTGCACAGACAGTAAGGACCTCTGCTGATTTCAGCTGTATTTGAACCAGTGATTTTTGCTGTGTAAAAAAACATATTAATTTTGGATTCAATTGCTTAGTAGAAGTTGTTCCCATGTTTATCACTGCTGCAACATTACTCCGAATTTTCACCAGCCTTTCCTGTAGTGACTTGGATTGGGAAGAATCTAGCTTAAAGGATTCAAGAGCTTATTTTTAAATACAAGTTAGCAGGATCAAGGTTTTAAATAGTTTTTTCCACTGACATTCCTAATGATGACTCAATTAATTCAGAATATCAAATTCAAATATTAATGCACAGAATTTAATTTGGTCTGAAGAATAAAAATAATTATTCTCCATGATGTCACTATGGATAAGCAGTAAGTTAAAATGAACAATTTATTTGATTAATTTTGTCCTTTTCTCTGGTTATAAAGGCTTCATACTCTTCCCAAAGTCTGAGCTACAGAAATCAAGTCTGAGCTACAGAAAGTTCATATTACTTTTTTTGTTGCATTCTGAAAGATTTATGACAGATTTGATATTTTAGTATTTCTGTTTTGAACAAATTTTGACTAGAAATTTACATTATATTTTATGGTGAAGGAAATGGCTTGTGAAAAGTTAAAATTCCAGTGTTTCCTTTTCTAGAAATAAAGTGTAACATTTGTACACAATTCAAAAATTGCATTACACTTCTTTGCAGTTCAGTTGCAGCAATAATTCAAAATGAGAAAGAACTAGTTAGGAAAAATGTTTCTGGCTTTGGTTTTTTTTTTTATGAAACTGAGTAATTACTACAAATACCATTATGTTTTCTATTATTAACAATATGAAATAAAACTGATAATGGCAAGCAATTACCTTGCTCCTATAACATAAAATGACCTGTTTCTTTTCATTCTTCCAAAGACTACAGAGACTTTTGTTTCCCAGGGTAATCAGAAAAAATAGCACAAAGACACAGAAATTCATGATCAGACAACTGCTGGAAACAATTTTATCACGGAAATGTTGCACTAAATTGTATTTAAAAATGAGCAGTATTTAATGGCAATATCAAAAAGAACTCTTATTCTACCCCAAGCCATTGTACAGAGAACTTAATAGAAGACTAAAATTCAGGGAGACTATTCACAGGTTTCTTTCTTTTTCAATATTTTGCAGTCTTTGAGAACTCAGTTGCAGACTGAAAAATGCCAGCACAATCAGTACCAATATCCAGCAAGTCCTAATTCTCAGTAGGAATGTACTGACAAATTTCTGGACACTGAAATAAAAGCATATTCTTCATAAAAGACATTGATCAGAAGATGCCATGATCACAATGTGCAGGACTTTCTAGCAATTAGTAAATAAAAAAAAAAAAAAGAAGAAAAACATGTGCATGGCAGCTTTCAAAAAAATTATGCAACACCATAAAATAGTAAATATTTTGACAATGCTTTAATAGAGTGGTTTATTTAATGAATAAACATATTCAGATTTTCTCACCTTTCTCAAAATAAAACACTGGGAAACTGAAAACATTTAATATATCTGAAAATGTAAAAGAAAAAATTTTTCTCAACTCTCTGCACTATTTACTTTTGGATTACTGCTACTGGATTATAATCAACGGGATATATACTGGTAACACTCTAATACACTCTAGAGTACAAAATCACACTCATATAGGGACACAAACTCTGTGTGTGTTCCATGAATATAGTGCCTAAATGTGTTGATTAATTAGTTGTTGAGTTGCTGTTTCCCATTACAAATTGAATTATACCTATCTAAATTTCAAATTAATTCCATGTGTAAATCCCTCCATGACACCTATTTTTCTAGAGCAGGAAGGTCATTTCAAGAACATGGAGTAGCTACTTCTTGCTACACCAGAAATCTGGTGTCTAGTGAAAACTCAGTTCTTTTCTCTGCACTAATTTTTAGGGTTTCTTTTAGGCCCCTGAAATCTGTGATATATGAAATTGGACAATATTTATTTTAATATCTGAATAGTCACTAGAATTTACCAACATAAATATACATAGGCTCATACGCATATACATACACTAAAACACATAAATATACACCCACATATAAACTAACATATTTTGCATAATTTTTTCTTTTAAAGATTTTAGCTGTTTTCAAGTAAAGGTACATTTTTCTGGGGAAGTCAAAACCCCATGTTAAGCTGAATCTGAAAATGTACAGGAAAGACCACAAGGGCTTCTAGAGGTCTACCAACAGCAAATGAAAAAGTGCGGGCCCGCTGCCAGACGGGAATGGGTACCTTGTGACACAGGACATGGCAAAGGCTGAGGTGTTCAACACCTTCCTAAACTTGACAAGGTGATCTTGGCAAGACCAGCCTTCATTAACCCCTGCCCTGAGACCTATTGGAAGAAAGAAGATAAAAGTTTGGTGGAGGAGGATCAAGCCAGGGAACATTTAAACTGAATGGACAGAGACAATCTGGACAGGATGCAGCCATGAGTGCAGAGGGAGATGGTTGCCACCATTCAAAACCTCTCTCAAATATCTTTTTAAGGTTAGGGCAACACAGGCAGGTTTCTGAGGCAAGGAAGAAAGAAAATGTTATTTCAATCTTCAAGAAGTAGAAGAAGGAGGACCCAGGGAACTGCAGTCTCACCTCAGTATCTGGGCAGGTGATAAAGTAAATAATCTTGAAAGCCATTTCTAAACATAGGAAGAACAAGAAGGTGATTAGGTGTAGTCAGCATAGATTTATGGAGGGGAAAGCATGCTTGATCAAACTAATTACTTTCTACAGTGAAAAGACTAGAACTCTGGATGAAGGAAGAACAGTGATACATTTTATCTTGACTTCAACAAAGACATGACCTGGATGATGGGACAGAGTGCATGCTTAGGAAATTTGCAGATTATATGAAGCAAAGAGGAATAGCTGGTACACCAGATGGTTGTGCTGCCATCCAGAAAGACTTCAACAGGATGAAGATATGGACTAAGAGGAACCTCATGAAGTTCATCAAAGAGAAATAAAGTCCTGCATATGGGGAGGAATAACCCCATGCACCAGTATGGACTGGGGCTGATTGGCCAGAAGCTTTTCAGACAAGCACCTGACAGACAAGTTGAGTAAGAACCAGCAGTGTACCATTGCAGCAAAAAGCCCCAACAGCTTCCCAGGGCATTATTATGAGTGTTGCAGCAAGTTGAGGGAAAATGACCTTGCCCTCTGCTCAGCCCTGGTGAGTCCACACCTGGAGTGCTGTGTTGAGTTCTGAAGATCCAGCACAAGAGGAAGATGGAAACACAAGAGGAAGTACAGCAAATGCCCACAAAGATGATTAAGGAATTGGAGTATCTTACGTATGAGGAGAGGCTGAGAGAGCCACAACTGCTTAATGGGAGAAGGAAGGTTCAGGGTGATCTTCTCAGTGTGGATTTGATGGGACTAAAGAAAACTCGGCCAAACATTTTTCAGAGGTGTCCAACTGTAGAACGAGAGGCAAAGAACACAAACTGCTACATTTTATTTAAGTAGTAGAAAAAAAGTCTCCTGAAAGGGTGATTGGAAGAACTTGCCCAGAGAGGTTGTAGAGACTCCAACCTTGATATTACTCAAAGCCCAGCTGGAATCCATCCTTGGCAACTTGCTCTTGTTGACCCTGTTTTGAAGCAGACAGGTTGGTCTAGATGGTCTTTAGAGACTCTGTTCAACCTCAGCCATTCTGCAATTCTGCAATATATTGAAGCCATCAGTAATTTAATTCATGGAATTGCTGCTGCCCCCAGAGGTGCAGTTTCTGTGGCTTGACTTTTTCACCAGCAAGAAAAGAATCTTACATCTTGAAACAGAGTCTCTAGCACATGCATATATGCATAGTAATGTGCTCTGTTTTTTTTGTTTTTTTCTGTGTGTCAACAGGAGTTATCATCTGAATAAAATCTAACAATATTTCTTGTGTAAAGGTTTTTAAAAGTCAATGGTTTTCATGACATAGGACTGTCAGGACTTTAAAAAGTGGTTAAAAAAAATCAAGGCAATTTAGAACAGAAATCACTTAAAATTCATTTTGAAAAGACTTCTAAATATTTTCTGCATCTCTGAATTATTACAATTTTCTCAAAGATGCAAAATAATCGTTTCTTATTTCATTATAACTCAAGGCTTTTTTTTCCTTGCTAATCAAATATCCCCAATCTAAAGCAGCAATCCTAACTAGCATTTTTAAACCTAATTATATTATTTTAATGGACTTTGATATATGGATGCTTCAGTAATTTAGTGTAATTTGCTCAGCTTTGTTAGGGAAAAAAGAAAAGGAAACAAAGCTTACTTTTCAATTTCATTATGCTGCCTTGAAAAGAAAAATAAAGAACAATCAAGTTTATGTACAGTCTTGTTACAACTGAATATGTTAATTACTTTTTATCAAAACAACTTGATGTTACTAGGAAACAGAGTGACAAAGGCCACAGGTGGTAATGAAAGAAGGATGCTTTATCAGAAGTGACTAATACTGCTTGAGTTGCCAACGTAACCAGATTGTCTCCTAAAAATGTATACTTTGACATTCACTTATCAAAGCTACTGAAATGCAGGTCTTATCATGACTGCATAGCAAATTTCATTTCCATATAAGTGATGAATATGCAGATTCTTCCATTATTTGAACATCCCATTTATTTATTTTCATGCACGGAAGAAAAGAAATGTTTCCTGTGGGTAGATTTCACTCCTTTGAAAGGGATAGGCAGTGGCTTCCCTGAATTCTCTTTTGAACAGTTTTGATTTTGGGTCTCGGGTGACTATGCAGTAGTTTTGCTTTGATTGAGGGGCTTCTCTCAGTTTCTCTTTCTTTTAGCAATTTCTTTTTGCTGTATTTTCATACATCTCATTGCCTCTTTTAGCCTCATACTGCTACCTAGATATGAGAAAACAGCCTGAATGTGCTGTTTCGCAGTGAATTAAAGACTTTTGTTTCATAGTTGTTTTATACCTGTATTGCCATAAAATCTCAGAAAATCGTTTCAATCTGAGTCACTGGAGTCTTTGTTATATCTTTAGTTGCCATTTTCCTCTCTGCAGTAAAGACAAATGTACACTTTTCTTAGCTTTCTTCTACAATATTATACCAAATTATTCATCTTCTGTATGTTATCACAACATCTACATGACTGCACATAGGGCTTTAAAAAGGGAAAATGCCTTTTTGTTGGCCCCTTGAAGCAAAACTAGGCTACAAGAAATGTCCTGGCAGCAGAATGGTACTTTATAATAATTTATTCCTTTATTGACTCACATTATATGCAGCTGGTCAGTAGATCCCCGACCAGGAAATGCAGCATTTGTGCTCATGGACTAGGAGAGAGACCATGGCACCACATGGCCAAAGTAGTGTAGTGACAAAAAAGTGAAATGGTAAAGAAACACAAGGTGGAGTGGTAAAGGAACACAAGAAAATAATCAGAAGGGCAGGACTCTCATGTTCAGCATATGAGATTTCACAGATCTGAGCAGCATAAAGCCAACTATTTTGACTTGTTAAAGTTCTGGTCTTGGCACACATGTAAAAGTCTACCAATTGAAAGAGTTGGAAATCAAATCCTACTTCCTTTGTTGGTACAAAACAAAAATATGACTTCATCTTCTTTGGAAACTGGTCATGAAAAGTATCTGTAAAATTTTCAGCAACACAGGCATACAATATCATCTTAGGAATAAGTGACTTCCAATAGTTCAGAGTAGAAAATAAGAATGTTTCTCAGCTGTTAAATACTGCAGGATGTTCACAATACATGGCATGATCTCATCAGAAATTCAACCAATGAGTAATGAATTTCACCTAGAAAAACAGTTGAAATTCCAGGTAAGGTCTTTCTTTTAAATAAATAAATATTTTTCTCTGTGCAGTACAGATTGTCTAAAGGGGTAAGATTTGTCTCCTCTAATTTCGGATATCTTAAAACTAAATGTCCACATTTGAGTATTTGGACACAGGCAACAATGAAGAAAACTAGACTTCATCTGACGGAAATTTGTTTGACCGCAACAGATACCTATTTTAGGATAAGATGAATTACTCTCTGGAAACACCTCTTCCTTGACTGTAAAGGGAAGCTGGGAGTTTAAGCTTGGACACTAAAATTATAGCTGCTTAAATTATGGTGCAAAATTATTCATGGTGACTGCAAGATACAAGACTGTTCAAACAACTGGCACTTGTTGTGAATGTAAAATCACTAAGCTGAAACAGTCTATAGTATGTGGCTATCACAGAAAGTAAACATTAATCTTGAGAGAAACTTTATTATATATTAAAAACTCTGAGAGCAATTTGAATTATAAATGGATGAAACAGTGAACCTGCTGTACAAAAATCTTGTATCAGTATCATCCAAATTTTAAAAGCAGTATCAAAATATTAAAAAAGAGATGCATTTTTCCCTAAGAAATCTGTCAATTTTTGAAGGCTTTAGTCTGAGTATGATCTGAAAACCTTATTGCTTCATTACCACTTTGATATAGTCCTATTGAATGCAGTGTCAGTGGATCTACTTAGAGAACACACGACTCCTCCGTATCTCAGTGTGGCCAAGTCCAGTTTTCCTCAGTCACTGTTTTTTCACTTTTCAGAAAGGTTAGCTGAAGGCTGAAATTGAACTTGCAGGTCGGCTCCTGTTTTCTTCATGAAAAATCGTGAGCACACTGAAGGAGCAGCAGAATACTGGACTAGGCAGGATTTTAGATCTCCCTGTGCTGACATACAGGAAATAGTCAATCAAGTGTTAGTAAAGCTCTCAGGCTTTCCATTCATCCCCATCCCATGTATTAAAATTACGAATTTTTGGGAAAAAAAAATTGAAATGGACTGAACCACTACAATTTATTCTTCTGGAATTCCTTCTTTCCCCTCCAAAGGCTCGTGCTCCATAAAACCGAAGACATTTATTTAATTATTTTTACTACAGTTCAGATGCAATTAGAATGCTTTTCACAGAGGGTTAATACAATCTTGTAAGCTTTAATATTTTTCTTGAATAGTTAATTCTAATGCTTTACAGTTAAGGTACTGGTCAAGAATGCACCAGAATCCAGAATATTTTTGATTCCTAGAATGTCCTGCATGTAGTCCTATCTGAAAATCTTGACTGTGACTCACAATAGGCTCCCAAGTGAGCCACTTAAATCAGCAAAACTGATTCGGTTGGAAGCATTAGTCTACTGAAAGAATTCAGAAAAGCTATTCTACCTGAATATTCTACTGAGGGAACTTCGTTATCCAAAAATTGTCTCAAAAGATTTAATCCCTTTTATGCACAGGCAAATTTTCCCTTACAGTGCTTGCAAATAATGGATCACTGGAAAGTTTGCATTAACTATGAATTACAGACTTTTAAACCAACACATTATCAAACTACCACATCAACATTTCTGATTCAGAACAAAAATGCATGCAAAATGTAAACATAAACCTGCATGCATAAAATGGTCTGGGGATAATATGTCTGCCTTCTTTGAGCTATTACACCATGTCCAGTGTTAACAGTTAAAGCATTAAGTTTGCATGTCAATTGAAGTACATATTGAAGAAGGGGTTTATAATACTAGAAGAGATGAAAGATAACAGGACTTGGATTACACAAGAAATAGCTGCAGACTACTAGAGCCAGTAGTACAAAAAATTTCTTATTCAGTACATTTTTATTGTTGTTGCTGTGCATAACACTGCAAGTGAAGAATATTAATATTTTAGAGGGAATAAGCAAAAAACAGATTCTGGCTGAATAGTACTAATCTTTCACTGCAAGACCTCATGTTTAACCAGACTACATGTGTATTGTGTGTACTGTAGACCTTACAACCTTTCCTTTTCTGCCTTACATTGTTTTTGTTATTAAATAATAATAGTTCCCTAAAGTACCCAGTGGAACAAGGGGGGTCATGTTGTTAAACATGCAGTGAAATGCACTCATTGCACTACTTTATAAAGAATTAGCCTAGGCAAAAAGTTTGCTCAAAGTCAGTGACAACTCAAGGGCAAAGAAAAAACCAAAACAGATCCTTTCAGTCTGATGTCCCTTCCTCCATAACTCCATGTTATCATATGGCCTATTTGAAGCCTCTTAGTTTTCAATAATAGTAATCCTTTATTGGTTAATGTGGAGTAAAAATGTTACTGTACTTGTTCTAAAGCTGTCCCACTGTGCTGTCACCAAGACAAACCAAACCACACAAACAAAAAAATCTTTCACACAGACTTTCACAGTAATAAATGCATTATTCCTGCATATTATCTGCTTCACATACCTTATTATTTTGTCTGAAAATTTTCCAATGCCTTGGGAATTGGCTTAAAAGAATACGTGAATAGATAAAAAGTGTGTTCATCTCTCCATCTGAATACAAATTCAAAGTCACATCCAAAAAGTCACATCTACACTACTTAGTTCTTACTAACACATACTTCTACCATGAAACAATCACAGTAAAGTTTAAATATCACTGATTTATGAGGTCAAAGGTTTGGGCACTCTAATCAATCCCAAGTCCATCCTGAAGTGAGACTGTGGCTTATGTCTTTTGCAAGAAGAATTGTATCTGGGGTGGACAAGAAGTGCTCTTTGTGACAATAAATTCTCTCTCAGAACCAAATACACCACTCTCATCCATCACCCATTTCTCACTGTGCCTACATTGAAAGACTTTTGTCTAATCTGTTCATGAATTCTTACTCCAATGCTTCAATTGCCCTAGTATTAGGAAATCTGTGATTTTTAATGCCTATTTAGTTTTCCTTTCATAAATTTTGAGAACTTATTTGAATTTATTAAGTACTTTTTTTATATTTCAAGATTTTCTCTTAACTGAGAAACTTAAGTTTCCCTCACCTTTTCTCAGAGGTGTCATAATTCCTATTGGTCTGTATTCTTATTAATCTGCAATTTCTTTTTCTTGGTTGTGTTCAAGTCTGGACAAAATGCCAGTGCCTCAAAGCACAAGGTATATACATACATATATCTTTCCAAAAGTGCTTCTGTCCATCCATATCACTATATACTTTGGGATTTTTTTGGCAATATCATGCCATTTTGGTATTTTGCTAATTTTGTTATTAAAAAAAAATCTTTGTCTTTAAAATGCTACATAATCAAACTTTCCCTAACCCATACTTACACCGCTCTTTGTTTTTCCATTTACCTTTTTTTTCATTTATATTCCCTCTATCTGCTTCCCAAACATTTCCATAACCATTTCAGAATATTTTCTTTTGATGTTGAATGTTCAACCGTGTACAAGTTAGTGTCATTGGAAAACTGAGTAAGTATTGCTCCTATTGTCTCATCCAAATCAATACCATGAATATTAAATAACACCAGACATAGTACAGACGCTGCAGAACCCTTCCAACACATTCATATAAACCACCACTGAAGTGCTGAAAACGACTCATCGAGAATGACTTTCCAATCAGGGTTATGTATAGCCAGATAACAGAGCTGATAACCAGTAAATAAACAAAAATAGGATAAAAGCCCAGAATGGACCTCATGTGACCCAGACTGTGCTGTAAATTTATAATTGCGTGCAGCTTGACAGCACTCTTGTATATATATGTACGTTAAGAGAACATGAACAGAGAAAGAATCTTTCTTATTCAGAACACTAGTCACTCTTACAGCATGAAAAATTATTTTCCAAGACTCTCTTATTAGCAACATCATGCATTATACAACAGCACTGCTTGTTCAAACTGTTTTTCTGATAAGAAACACTGCATTTTAAAAAGCAACCTCTATTTTAATATTTAATACCTCAGCATATCTAGATCTCCAAAAGTAGCAAGCTATTTAGGCAAGTAGTGCACTTCGTGTAATGTTAAAAGCATTTCTGGCATTTTATGTTATCTACTTTTTAATGACTGTATTTTCCTAACATTAAAAATGAATTAATATCTTTCCTTAAGTAGTCTGCTGAATGCTGAAAGAGTAAATCTGACAGGGTTACTCATACCTTGCCTGTACTGTAGAGACCTACACATCAGTTTGTTTTTCATACTGTTGAAAGAAAATGGGTTTGCTTCAAAACTCAGTATCTCCAAAGCTCATCAGTTATGCCTGGGCACCGAGGAGAAAAACATACACTTATTACCTTCAAATCTCTTTAAACTAAACTGTCAAATGCTAATTCACCATGCTCTTACTGACATTCAAATCCAATGAGGGGTTTGTATCAATTCTTCAAAATTGCATGTGGTCTAAACTTTGCAGCAAAGAAACCCTCAGAGCTGTGCAGTAAAGTCCTAGGAAGACTACCAAAAACGCCAAAACAAAGATCATGTCTCTCTTTATTTTATCCTTGTCTCTAACATAAGTGACTTCATTTTCTGTGTTTCCACTTTCCATTTCTTGAGGCTTTTGTCTGACAAGCACATTTTTCATTGATTACAAAACAGAAGAAAAAACGACCATTTACAGAATTCCTAAGATAAAACTAGAATAAGTATAATCAAATATTGAGAATAATAATAAAATATTTTGTACTGTATTTATGTGGCTTCCTATTTTTACATTTCTCCTCCTCATACTCATTTCAGGTTATGTATTGAGATCTCAAAGCAGCCCTTCATTCCAAGCCGTTAATGGCCCTGCATTTTATCAGCCTTTTTCTCTTTACACTCTCCAGTAAGAGATAAAAGAAACTGAAGCCCATACATCTCAAAGGTCCAATTTTGCAATATTTTGTTATATGAAAGTCAACATTACTCCAACATTCTCTAACAATTAGAAGGATTTAGTCAGACAACTTATCCAAAACTTATTCTAAGAAATAGTTCTCAATGACAAGAGATGTGAGAAAAATTATGGGAGAATCTATAAGAGCCGAATCAATAGTAAGAAAGAAATTCCCTGACACTTTTTTTACATATTGGGAAAATCATCATATTTTCTCATAATTTCTGTCTGACTTCCTTATCTTCTTAAGAAAACTATAATCAGCTATAGCTGATTTTAGAAAACCAGTATTTTTTCCATCAACTTCACACTCTGTTCTGCAAATTATGGCAGTGTTTAATGGGAAATAAATCAGTTCCACTGATAGCACTAAATTAAGCTATTCCCTAAACTAATACTAAAACAGAAGAGATGCAGTGGCAACAAAAACTATGCAAAATAATTGCAGAACCCTGCCTCAAATCAATACCTAAGGATTCAAACACAGATCTGCTTGGCTTTTCCTCTTCTGAGACGTCTTCACACCAGAGAAAGAAGAGAAAATCGTCTCTGACCTTGGTATGCAACTCGCTAATAGCTGTGCAGCAGTTAAGGCCTGAGTCAAAAGCCTGACTGTCCTAATGTTCTGTAACCCACATAATCCAGTTTTCTTCAAAATGCCCAATGCCACAGATTCAGAGAGTCTATTATTCTGCTAATTTCTTAAAATGTATGCACAACAATATAATTAATTACTATTTCTGCACAGCTAAAAAGACGTTTCCATTTTCATTTGTATTTACAGACCTACAGCTTACTCTGTAAACCCAAAATGTAAGAGACAAAAGAGTTTTATGGTGCATGAATGACAAGATCAGTTATAGCACCTATTCTCGGAGTGAATGTTCATTGTAGGTATATTATAGGCTCTTTGAAAATGTTGTTCCCCATTATACTGAAAAGAGGCTTTATTTCAATGGTTATATATTGATTTTCTTTTAGAAGCAATAAGTTCCTTCACCCACATGATCTGTTATTCTCATGCATGCTGACATTTCTAATGCAGTATATTAAATAAAGTACAGTAGCCTATTCATCCTACTCACTGGAATTACTTTCTGGAAGCAATGACAAGTATTTCACAGTATTTCACAAACTTCCTCCAAATCATCCACATCAGCTTCTAAGAAAAGCAGCTATTACTTGCAGTTTTCCAGACTTACAAACAGTGCTTCATTATCTTGACCTAGTAGTCTACAGAAACTTTCCCATAAGGGAAGCAACTATTTCTCATACTAGAAGCATCACTATAATTAGACCCCTACTGAGCTGTCCTTAGCCCAAGGCTCAGTCAAGAAATTATATCTGGAAAACAGCATTTGATTAGGATAAACTTATAAATTCATTATGCAGGTCTCCTAGCTATCATTTAATGTGGATAATTCAAACTCCTTTTCATAAGTTATTTAATGAGACAATAAGTATCCATGGGACAGGTTATTAGAATTTCCCTGTAATACATTTGAGCTGATATATGTCATATATACGCCTTGGCTCTGTGCTCACAAACAGGTGTTTGAAGATAGACTAGGAATTAAAAGCCATCAGAGAGCATGAATATCTATGTAACTGTAGCAACAAGGTTAATTTAAACCATGGTACCTGAGTGATTCATGTAAAAATCAAATGAAAAGGACTAAGATTTCCTTCCAAGTATAATCTTTCCATCCTTAAAAATAAAAAGGATGACTTTCTGCCTGTGACAGACTCGCTACCAATGTTCTCGCGAAAATTTAAATTAGCATTAATAAGGAACAAATCTCAAGTGATTCAGGAAACTGTTAGGGCTTAGTTCTGCATCTCAGAAACCGTGAGGCATATCCTATTGGAGCAATTTCTGAGGCACCATACATGGGCCTGCATTGATTCATCTTTCTGATGTCAAAGACAAGCAGCAGTGAAGGCTGTTTCACTACCACTTTGGATAGCTCATCCTAGTTATTCACGATGTAGGTGGAAAGAAAAGGATTTATTTTGCTCCTTTTTAAGGCTGGTTTCCCTCCCACTCTGCAGCAAACATCTCTGTTACTATGTACTCCTTCCTGATTTCCTGATTTCATAGCTCTGAGGTGGAGATGGGCACTAGGAAGACAGCCCTCTCCAGGGGCACAGCAGTGGCCTTGCCTATCAGGTATTTGGCATAACCACTCCTCTCTGGCACCAGGGAATTCCCTGCCAGCACAATCAGGAGTACCACAACACTCTGTGAGGACCTATACTGCTTGACTGCTCCTCGATGGCGACACTGCCACTGCATTTGTGCTCCTCAAGTAAAGCATTTGTCAGTCTGAACCCTTGGATGGACTGGAAGGGGACGTTTTCCACTCTGGTGAGTGGCATGCATGCCACAAAGTCTGGTTTCAACTTGCTGCACTGCAGCAGCTCCTGCATGAGGGAGGAGAGCATCTCAGGCAGGTCTGGCAGCTCTGTTTTGAACATTTGTGTTATTCCTACCACTCAGTGATAATAGTGCAAGCAGATGGGAAGCCCTATATCGGTGGGTTTCTGCAAATTTATGCAAATCAAGACTAAAAAAATACAGTGTAAGGGTTAGGAAGGTCTTGCTGCCAGGAAAATATAGCTTCTGCCAGGAAGAATAAAGTTCTGTAGAAAGTTTGGGGCACTTGAAGAAAGAATAAAACAGGTAAAAATACAGAAGAACCTCAAAGCAGGACCATTATGGGCCATTTCCTTTCTGCAGTGGGACCTTTGGAAAAAATGGAGTTAGAAGTGGCACAGGGCAGAGACACTGCACCCATGGGCATATTGTGTGAAGCAACACCTTGAGATAGAGCACTGAATATAGAGGTGCCATGGCCCACCTGCAGAGGAGACAACTCTGGACAGACTTAAATTTGTCATCACTTATGTAGCCAGAAACTAAAAGATTAGATAAAATAAGTTTTGTTCAAATACTTTTTTTTCTTTTGTCCTGGATGTTAAATGTATGTCAGAATGAGTGGTTTTATTTTTATGTAATTCTGACTGAGATTTCACTTTACCTGGAAGCACAGCAAAGAGCATCACAGTAAGTTAGTCAGAATATCTCCCCTCCTACCATAAGGATGAGAAAACTTCAGTCACAACAGCAACACAATCAAAGGAGTGATAAAATCCCCGTCCAAGAGTCAGATCAAGTCTCTGTTCTCCTTAGTGATCTCCATTTTTCCAAGTGCTCCAAGAAGTCCTGGTGAAAATGAATGTACTCAGCTTCTCTGCCTGTCACTAGTACCAGATCACTTTCCTCATGGCCCTCACACACTCGTCATGAAAGTGTGAAAGGTTTGCACGGTGCCTTTCACCTCCTCCCACCGTGAGCAGTAACGTGGCAGCACTCTGGATTTAGGAGACAGTGAGAAGTTTTACATATGCAAACAGTCACTTCCTGCTCATGTGATATATTATTGTTATTCAGAAAACAGCCAAGGACACTGAATCTGGAAGTAACGATAATTCTACCATGCAAGCACCATAACTTTATACTGTGAAGTTACCTTTAAAAATATGATTGGAGTATTATGTTTCCATGTTATTCTCTTGCTGGAACACAATAAATTCTTGTCAAGCCTGCTAAGATTGGAGGATTTTATTCAGCTAAAGCTTAAATCAGTCTGACTTATGCAAAATTTGAGAGGGATGAGAAAGGTGCCCTTTGCCATATATCACTGGTACCTCATATACCCTGAGATCAATGTGCCTTTCAATATTCATTGTGTCAGGCTTTATTCTAAATCCCCACAGGCGCAGCAGGCAGTGGGAGTGAGAGCAGGCACAGTACTGTTCCACGTACCTTCAGCTCAGAAAATTAAGTTAGAGATGATTTGTCCATTACCATTTGCAGACCTGCAATTGGGGCTATTTTTGGTTCTAAGTATTTCTGTGCTCAGGCAATTGTCGTCCCTTTGCTATTAGCCTTTACTCTGCTTGATCAGGCAGTCTGTCATTTGGTACCTTCCTGTTGCTTTCTTGGCCTCACAAGTTTTGATGGGTTTTTATGGGCAGAAAGGTCTCATCATGCCTTCAAAATGTGAAATCCACATCTGCTAACTACTGGGGGAGGGAGGTTCCAACAAATGGATAGCTGTAATTGCATGGAGAAGCTTTATGCCTTCAAATCCCAACTGAATGGCTTCGTGACATGTAGCATGCATAGTTTGCACCTGAAATTTTAATTAACTATGTAAGGAACAATTTGTCACTAATGCACATGAAGACATGGTCTCATATTAAAGAAAAAAAAGGATTTCAAGTGAAAAATAAGGTTCACTTTTTACCATGAATAATTCCTTTCTTTCATCTGGAAACCCTGCTTAATGCCTCTCTTGAAGGAAAAAAAAAATCATTAAAAATTCTGATGCACTGTCTGCTTTCTGTATGCTTTACAATTTCTGAAGGATTTTTCCAAGGATGATGAGGGACAAGATCCTTGTTAAAGAACACTTTGACTCTCATCCAATGAAGATGACAATAAATCTTCAAACCATTTCTGACCATATGTCACAACTCCTGAAGGCAAATGAAGGCTTTTACAGCTTTTAAATAATCTTTGGCAATGACAGCTGCTAAGACACTTACCCTCCTCCCTACTCTTTCATTTCTCACAAACGGGGAGGAAAAGTTGTGCTTTCATTCACTCTGCTTCCAGAGTCACACACCATGACCTGGGTTACTGCAAATTAAACATTGAAAACAACATGAAAGGCCTACTTAACGTGTGTAAATTGAGAAACCTGTTATCCACAGAGCTCACACCTTTTTCAAAATAAAGATACTGACTTACATTCCTAAACCATAGCATTTTTAAGGGGTAAACTGTATTTACTTTGGTGTTTCTAGTACTAAATCAGCCTGAGACACAGAAAGATAAATAATTTTGTTAACCTCTGTATAGGAAACTTGCAAGGGTTGAATCCTATAAATCACAATATTTACCATATTTAATAGTATGATTTTTGCATCCATTTTCTCCTGTTGAAAGGCTCAGATTAGTAAATCAGAGTGTAAAACAGGACCTGAATTTTAAGGAAACAGTAGTCCTTGTGATCTCAATAGAACATTTGTCTCCTTACAGGGAATCTTGTGAGTTATGCAGATTAGTCTAGCAAGCCTGGGAGAGGGATGCTCTGAAACAGAATGCATCTACCCCTGAGCATATTTTCTTATATCACAGGTTTCTAGATAGAAGAAAAATGCATGCACTGCATTTTAAAATATTTGTTCTAGCAATCAATGTACAGAAGTGTCCTCAACTGGACTGGTCAGTCTTCAGTTACTGGAGGTAGGTGATTTCTAGAAACTGAAGAATTCATAAGTAGTGAAATGCTACATTTATTTTACATATCTTTCACATATTTTACATATCTTACAACTACACAGGGAATCCAAATACAAAGTACATTCTGTGTTCAACCATATAACTTAGTTTTTTATATTTCTTGGAGAACTCTCAGCCTACAAATCAATTAATTTCATAAACACACACACTTTTTCTCAGTAATAATATAAAATAATATATGTGATACCCATGACTAATCTAGTAGCAATGTTCTAAATATTCTTTATATCATTTATCGGTCTCCAATATCAGCTTTAAAAAAAAACAAAACAACAAACAAAACACCAGAAAAACCCCAAAGTCCACAATTATTGCTTTATTTTAAAAATCTTACTTAGCACCAGGCTTATTTTGATTATAATACAACAAATATCTACAATTCACTGCTGTGAATGGATGCAGTATGTCAATGTCTTTCAAAGTCCTCTGTGTTTTTAGGAGCCAAAGTTCTACAGGTATCAAACAGTGATATCCTCAGCTGATAGTTGATATTTGTATCTTCAGCTGTACAAAGCCTGATATTCAAATTAATCTTTGGCACGTACATGCTTTCAGAAGTCTAGCCACTGAATTTTGAGAGTTTTAATTTCTCAAGTCTGATGCCAAGTTGGTTCAGAGCATGGGTTGTGTGAGTTTGTAGCTACATATTCCCATCTGGGCCTTCCCATTGGTGAGGAAAAGAGAGTATCTAGGAATAAGGCATCTATTGATCATTGATTATGATAAGCTAAAAAAAACCCAAAAGCAGAAGAGAGACAGGATCTGGAATCTATTTAGGGATTTATGAAGTGGTAGGATGAACAACTTGGAATTTCTGCAATGATATACAATGATTTTACATCTTATTTGAGGCAACTAGTTGATTTCTTGATTTTTTTAAGAAAGAGGAGCAAAGAAGTACCTGATAAATGCAGTGGTAGTTCTCACCTGAGAGTCTACCCCTTAAATGGAATATCTGTGTTCAATACTCTCTTCAGCTAGAAGAATATACCTAAAACTTTTACTTTCCAAGAACATACCATTCTGTATTTTGGAGTGAAGATTTCTGTTCCTTTTGCAAAGCATTGCCTATGGTGACTAAACTGATAGGAATATGTCACCTTCTGAGGTCTAGCTCAGTATGACTAAGTTAAAATAACGCTTTAGGCCTAAAAAATATGTTAGAAATACACCCAGTTGCAAATTTATACATATGTTTTATACATCTCTGCAGATATGTTCCTGCAAATTGCACTTACAACTAATGTGTTTGGTGAAACAGGTGTCTTCACTTTCAGGACACAGTGAAACACAAGACATACATCAAGTATTTGCTGACCAAAAAAGCAGAAGCTAGTGTGCATATGCCTATGTACTTTCTATGGTGAACCAAAAGTACACGTGCTTTCAAATCCAGCCAAGTTTCTCTGAGCTGCATTTTATACCCCCATTAATTATATAAGAGAAATGGGAAGATCTGGAACTGGAGCAGTTTTTAAGGACAGAGGCAAATAAATAATTGAATACTGCATTGCTTTGGATAGCTTCCACATTCTTTTGCCCTCAGATATCTCTTTCAAGCTTCAGGGAATTAATAAATTAGACCACTGATCCATCTATTACACCTGCTTTGGGGGAACACAAAAAAGGCAAAAAAAACCCCCACAGGGTGGAAACATCTTGTAATTTATTCCCTTCTACTACTGCTTGACATCTTCCCGAGTGAAACAGCAAGAAGTGTTTAAAGACATGAATTTAAAAGTGGGTTTATTTATTTCTTTTATTGGATTACATGAAAATACTAAAAGTATAATGCAAAATAGTCTCAGAAAACAGTTTATATCCATAGGCAAATTGTCTTAAATACATATGTATGTTTTAGTTAATACTCAGTTTTTATCTAAAATAAACAACTTTTGATGAGTTATGCTAAATCACAAAAGTTACAGGAAGGAACAGTTTGAAAAATAATGATTCTATATTGTTGAATTTATGAGACAGAGCAGGTCAATCTAAATTTAGCCAAAATTCATGAACTGTCTTTTTTCTAATCTGAGTTTGCAGTCAGGCTGTGACCTGAGAACATGCACATGCTCCTATCCAGTCCTTCAGAGTCTGAAGCACCCTCTCACATGCTGTGAGATTAAAGTTAAATTTCCCCTCTCTTTTAAGGTGAGGCAGGTGAAGAAAGAACTGATAGGACGTCTTGAATGTTGGCAATAATTTATTTCTGATGATCAAACACCCTAATTTAGTAAAAAGGATGAGAAAGCAGGATCTCAAGACTGCCCCACCCCTTCCCTTTACAATCTTCACAGCCACCAATCTGTCTTCTTGAGCATTTTCTTCAAACTTACATGCTGAAAATTCATGCCCATGGCTTCAAACAAACTTTGAAATATGTATTTCTGTAAAGCTGTTTAGGCAGCTCTTGCAGTGCCCCATTTTTTTAATCCCTAGTCAAAGAAACAGAGTGTACCCAAGAAAATACTATGAGGGAGCTGTCCCACCCTCATTATAAAACCCACCAAGAAATTCCCTTAAATACCACTGTACAATATGGAGGAATATTTAAACATTATTATTATTAAGATTTCAAACTGTCTAGTTCCAGATTTTGCAGGTTTCTTTCTACTGTTGTCATTAAATTATAAATGCTGAAGCTTTTAGCAGCACAGAATCAGTTATATTTGGTTATGAATGATTAAGTGTGCATGAAGTTTTTACCAGCGCATTAATCATCAGGTACAGAAAGAAGCATGACACTGGTTAAAAATTCACTTCTTTACTGCCCATGGGAAATGTAATGTCTCCACATACAGCCAGAGATTGCTTACCTTTATGACAGACCAAGTGTTGAGCAAGATGGCATTGAATTTGCATCCCTCTAAAATGTACTTTCATTCAGTCAATGAGATTAATTATCCTTTGACAGTATGAATGACAGCAGCAGAAACAACAGCAATGGCAAAATCAGGTTAAGAGTTTTAAATATGCTTTATTTGATGCCTGGTGCTGGAACCTAAACCACACACTGAAAAACAAACTAGTTCAGGGGAAAATGGGTATCTCCACGTGATCTCCTATCCCTGTATTTACCTGCCTAGCTCTGCCCAAATTGACCACTTCCACTCTCATGTGGTTCAGTCAAAAATGGTTTTGTACAACAGAACAGCAGCCCACAGAGACTCAGGGCAAAGTGCGGCCCCTCTGTGGTAAGTTTTAAAAATACACTTAATAAAGGGCTGTATTTCTATTTTCAAATATGAACAACTGTAAGGACCTTTCCAGTTCAGGACATTCATGTGAACTTTCTATTACTTTTACATTAAAAGAACCTTCCCAATGTCACCTATCTCTGAGTGAGAAAGCCCCTTTCCTGGCTTCTAAGATGCTAATTTTCAGACTGGGACAAGTTATGTCTATGTGTCAAGCCTGAAAATAACCTGTTACAAAGGAAGGTTACCATAAAAAGCATCTCCAGCAGTCCAGGTTTTTTGTTCAAGCCTTTCTTCTCCCCCAAATGAGTGAGAAGCATTTTGATGCACCTCAACATTTTCTTTAACTCAGTTAGGGTAGAATAAAAAAAAACAACTAAAGCAAATATAAAATAGAAAACAGTTGCAAATGTTTACAGTAATCTATATTTAAGCTATGTGAGTGAGCAATCTAACAGATTTCTCTGTATATCCAGCTCCCAGATACAGTCTCAGGAATCCTGCTGTCCTCCATTCCCACTGTAGGTCCTTATTGAGCATCTGTTCCTATTTAAACATACTGCGTTTATAGACTATTTCTCTGTGTGCTCTCTTGGAGTTATAAACACATTCATTTCTTCCCAATTCCCACATTTACCTGACTTATTGGAGAGATTAGTAAAACAGCCCTCCCACCCAAAGGAAGTTTGTCCTGCTGCTGAGGTAGAGATGGAAACACTGTCGCTTCCTGCACTTGTGTGACCCACTACAAGCCTTTTGACTTATGAAGAATTCCTCTTCCAGCCTGCATAAAAATGCCAGGGCAGAAATTTCACTTACTCTGTTTACATTTATAAAATCAGATGCATTTTTTATGTTGACTTGGAAATTATCTAATACATGTGATACTAATATGAAAACAAGACAATACAAGACAATTGTGTTCATTTCATGACATGACCTAATAGATAAATAACAAACTCTTGAACTAACCCTGCTGAGATGGTCATTGTATTTAGCAACTTGTAAACTGGAATATTTAGTAATGCTACCAGCTAGTTAGGCAAGATGCACTGGAACAACCCAAACACAGCAGTACTAATTTGAAAACTGCAGAAATTCAGACTAGCATTTTGCCAGGTGCAAGCCTCCAATGAGGTGGGAAGCACTCTGAAAACTCTGAAAAAAGAATATGTATATAAGAATCCACGTAGATTTTCAGTCATTTGTCTGCAACTCTTGTTTGTAAATTGGATATAGAAACAGTTTGTCAAAGTTTTTTCATTTTTATGTGGCAAGTCTAAATAGGGGAATACAAAAATATCCATGGCTATGACCTGCATCAGCTCTTTTTTTGATAGGCTTACTATTAGATAATCTTGTTTGAGTTTCTTTCTAAAGCAGTTTCTTTCTAAAGCCTGTGCAGTAGAGCTCCAGAAAAATACTAACAGAAAACAGGGAAACTTAGGTAAGCAACAAAAATAATCTTATGCATCTTTACACAAGGTGGCTGAATACTCATAAGAAATTATTCACATAAGGCATTATGTAGACCTTTAATAACAGTCCTGATGATTATTCTTCAATGGACAGGTGATGGTATTTGAGGAATCTTTATTGCTTTGCTTATTTAGATGAAAACATTTGGTTTTGCATGAAAATATGCTAAAGTATGACTATTAAGGAATTTCAGTTAAAGCAACTTTCATGTTCTACCAAAGTAACCATCTAAAGCAAAATGTAATCTAAGAAACTTTTCACAGCACAAAATAAATAAGGTATGTATAATGATGATGCAAATTAAGGCTATCCAGCAGAAACCGGTTACTTTAGCATAAAATTAAAACCCAACTGCTTTTTCTTTCAGCCTCTCCCTGCAGGACCAGCTATACCTCCTTTAAAGTGAACTTTCAGGATAATAAAGCAATGGCATGATGAATATTCTAAAAGGTCAATACTAATTAACTACATTAATGTATTTTACATAGAAACAGCTGTTTGAGGACACGATTTTTTTCCCACATGTGCCAGTAAAAGTTCCTTCAGCAAGATTTCTATTACAAAACACTTGAAAGGCAGAGTAGTGTTTTATGACCACTACAACATTTGGTGTCCATGTGTCTTTTGTATGTGTGTGTGTGTGTGTGTGTGTGCCTATTTGTTCATGCACATAAATATATTAAATTTGCTTAGATCATTAATTTAACAGTGTCAACATTTGAAAAGAAAGCAAACCGTATCCCCAGATGTACACTGCCAGTATTGAAAGAAATCAATCAGTGGCCGACATGCTGCAAAGTCAGCTTCTGCACTGACTGAATTGTAACCCTCAAGTTTCATCCGAACACCTTGGGTAGTTTTAGCTAAAAAGGAGGTGCTACTACAAATGATCCATCACCTGGTCAATGTCTCTCTTAAAAAGATGGGGCTTTGCACCTTCAAATGGTCTGTAAGTGAATGACAGAGAAAATTAGTTCCTAGGCATGTGTGAGTGCATTGTGGGCTGTCTTTTACATTAGCAATTCAGTGTAACAAGTGTTCTGAAGAGCAAAGGACTTTCTGTTGAGTTTTCGGAAGCTTTCACTACACATTCATTCTAGTTCATTCTTATGGAACACATAGGATTTGCAAAAAAATCTGGTTAAGCTTCATCCAAAAACCCTCCACTTTCTACAATCCAGCACTGTTTCCATGATCCATGCTAAAATCAAAGAGGCAGTAGCTGTTTCTTGATTTTCTCTCTTTCTCTATTTTGTCCTTTTCTGCTCCTTATTTCTTCCTAAGGTTGGATAGGTTAGAGTTTGCTAAGTCAATGTTTTGTGAAATGTTTTGTTTTGATTGAATGTTTGCTTTAAATTTTGCTAACTTCCTGACCTTCTAAAGTTTCCCAGTGATGTTTATTTTTTAATCTTCTGAGAACATTGTTGTGTGTCTCCTGTGTGCTCACCTCAAGAAAAAGTAGTACCTTAAGCCCCTATTAAATAAACACTCTGAGCAAGAGCCAGGGCTTTACAAGGCCCTTTAAAGATGCAAGAAGCTATGAACATTTCTCTTGATATGAGTCTTACACATTTCCATACATGAACCCTTCACAGCTCATTCCAAAACTCAGTAGGGCTTGAAAAGGAATTAAGAAATAGTTTGAAAGAGCTTCAAAGGTGCTAAGTCTGGGCCACACCTTCTTTATGAATTAATTATTTTTCCTTTGCTTCCTCCTAGACACAAAAAGATTCTCTCACCAGTTTCACCCTGCAATGCTTTTGGCTTTCCAAGTGACAAAAGACTGGTTAAAATGAAGATATAGTTTGATTCTTGAAAAAGCAAGCATTTGTAATTTGCCTTACTCCTCCTTACAGTAAGCTTATAGAATGGCTTTGACTATTATCTGTACATACATTCTTGAAAAAAATCTAGCAGTTTGAAAGGTGTGAGGCTGCAAAAATGACCAATGTTTTGGAGCACCTCTCATGTAAGGCTGCGAGAGATGGGACTGTTCAACCTGAAGAGACGGGACTGTTGAAGAAGAGAAGGCTCAGGAGGATCTCATCAATGTATGGAAATACTTGAACAGAGTGTGTAAAGAAAGCCAGGCTCTGCTCAGTGGTGCTCAACGATTGGACCAGAGGCAATGGGCAAATCCTGAAACACAGGAGGTTCTCTCTGAACATTAGGAATGACTTTGTCACTGTGAGGGTGACAAAGCACTGGCACATGTTGCCCAGCGAGTTTTTGGAGTCTCCCTTTTCAGAGATCCTCAGAATTCAACATGAGCTATGTGCTGTAGCTGACCTTGGTTTGAAAAGTGGAATTTGTGTAGTTGGTCTCCAGAGGCACTTCTGAACCGCAAATATTCTATGATTTTCTAAAAACCTTCTAGGATTCATGTGAACTTTGGCCTTTTCTCTTTTCCTCCATACCTGTTCTCAGGCAAAAGGGTGTGAATTTTCCTTCAGCAGAATAAGGCATGTTCTAGCTCAGGAAATTATTTTGATTGATAATTTTTGTTTTCAGTTGATGTAACTCAGGCCTCAGTCTCTGCTGGGCAGCCATTCTTGTGGGTTTATCAGGAGTTTACAGTATTTAATATTTTGCTTAGAGCCACTGGCATCTGCAGTCACACGATTACAAAATCCCTGCCGTTTTCTTTGAAGAAAAGCTTAATCAACACTGTTGTATACAAAATTTAGTATTGTGCATTTTAATTCCTGAAAAAGGAAGTATTTCTCTTACTGGTCCAACTTTAAAAAAATTGTTCTACTTGACTGCTAATCTTATTCTGGAGACAGAAATTAAATGCCCAGCTTCACCAATGCTGGAACCCTGCAGCTGTTAACTCTTCCACTGAGACCTTAAAAAACTTTTCTGCACACAAGGAACACCTAAGTTCCATCTGCAAGTAAGTTCATTCTGAGCAGTAGCCTTTAGCCTTTCAGCATGAGTTTTCTCTCCTTAGCTGGATAATCTTTTCCTTGCTTTGCTATCCTAAGGACTACTACAGTTGTTGCTCTAAAATTATGGTACCTTAAGCATTAGAATTAGCTTAGCATGTTGTGTGTCTGGAGGCTTCTGTTATTTCCTTACTATTTGCAAGAAACTAGCAAGTTTAAGGGGTGTTTTTAGAAAAGAAAAACAGCCAATATTAATTCTTGCTATACCGTGAATATAAATATGAAGAAAGAACAGATTTTTGCCTCTGCAACCCGCTGTTTATTTTGGAGGACGAAGGTCCATCTAAAAAAACCACCAAAAATGGAAGGAATTAACTATTATTTCAATTAAAGCAATAATTAACTTTCCTAAAATATTGCTTTTTCTGGCTTAATGTTTTTGGTAGTTCTTCAGTTCACTTCTGACAATAAATGCAAACAAAAACAAAATATAGCATCACTATAGATTGTTCCGAGACTAAATAAGCTTTCTCCTTAGATGATCACAATGGGAAGTTTCATATTTTTCAGACATCTAGTTGGCAAAATAACAATCAACTTATTTAACTCATATATAATATTTAGCACTGTGTTTTAGGCTGACTAGTCAATAAAACCTCCATTTCATAAAAACTGAAGGAACCATTAAAATGATATAAAGAGGAGAGACATGACATAAAGAAAGCCAAAAAATCCTTCTTTTTTTCCCCTTTGATGGGAGTATATGCCACTGCATTCTTTAAACAGACAGAACATGAATCACTTTCCAGAAAGCTCCTCTTTATTGGATAAAAGTATAAGTAATGCCAGTGCCAAATCTTAAGGCAAAAGGAAAGTAAGAGTCACATTCTTCTTCCGAAATAGTACCTTCTTCCTAATGAAAGCTATTGAATTTAGCAGCTAAATGTCAAAGAACAGAGAAAGAAGAAGAGAAAGAAGATTTACCATTAAAATCTCCAGACAAAAAGGACATTTTCATCATTCATTTGAACAAAAGGGCTTTACTGTTTTCTTGAATTCTGGCTTTTCTAGAGGACAGTATTTTTATTTATACATCACTATAGTGGTCAATATAGTAGAAAAAGGAACAAAAATCAACTGTTCAGTGTCATGAAAATAACTCTTCCATAGTTCTTTTCTGTTCTCAGTAGAGAATATAAAAAGAAAGTAAGGCAAAATAAATGGCAACCCACAATATTGTTGAACAATTCAGTTCAAGAAATGGGTTGGAAGCTACTGAATAAAAGCCTTACATTTGATTTCAGAGTGTAAATAGCCTCGTCTGGCTCTTTTTTGTGCACTGATGGTGTCCTGAATAATTTTCCTCTTGTATATAATGCTGTCTTTTTTGATATCTCTTCATCTATACACAACTGTAAGGGATTTACAGTGATTTCCCCACACACATACACTAAAATTATAACTCTAAGAACTTTTTGATATCTGTAACTGTAACGAGAACACTGTTAATGTGTAGATCTTCTTAGATCTCTTTCTACCCATCCTTAACTAAAAAAATCCAGCTTGGCCATCTATTTCTGTGGATGAGTGAAAACCAGTATAAAGCTTTAACTACCATAGGAGGATCTAGATATGAGGAAATGGAGTCTCCACCACTAAATGGCCTTGAGATATTATAACTGCGACTCGCAGAGTGACACCACCACTTCCATTTCTGGATATAATGTTTAAGGCCTCAGGAAAAAGGTATAGGTGAACTTGATGTTGCTCTGGTTGCATCAAGTTTCACAGACCACAGATTATCACTCCAATAAGCAATCTTTCCCCAAAAATCTTTCAAAGCAGCTCAGAACAGTAGCAGTGGGAACACTCCTAAAGCTGATGGGTAGGGCTGAAAAGATCACCCCAGGAACTGTGTCATTTATTAATCTATCAAATTGAGAAGCATTAAATCCAACTACAATTCTAAACATAAAACCAGAAAATCCAAAATTTTGTGGTGTTCAACCTCATTGCTGGGAGGAAAGCATTAAAAGTAGAAGATTTGGTGAGGAGAAGGGAACAGTTTCACTAAAACTGACCTTGTAGCTTGGAATGCTAAAAATTGCTATAAATAAAAATGTTGGTATGGGAAAACTCCATTTTTTACACTGAATGTGGTTTATCCTCTGCCTGCATTTGGAAGCAGAACTCTTGTAGAGAGAGAACACATTCTCACAGACAGGTGGAAGCTTTTTGTTATCTTGGGACAGGCAGCAAAGCCTCCCTCTCCCCACTGCTTGCTGCCAGGACGAACTAAGCCTAACGGAGCCTGTGTCCTCATGTGTCTCTGCAGCCCAGCATTGTTAGCAAGGTAACGAAATAAATCTACTCCCTGCATTTTAGCTCTGGCTTGGTGGTTGCCTTGGCTACCTGTATGTGCTGATTCACATACTCACACCCTTCCCTCACATTATGAAGCCAAAATTATAAAAATCTGATTCAAAATGAATCATGAAGGTGCAAAATAAATTCTAGAACTGCCTTTTTCCCCCTACAGAATTAAACTAATTATGTTTAAAGCTGAGTTGATTCTTACTCATATTTTGTCAGAAGACATTTTCTCTAAAACTATCTGTTAATCTTTCCTGCTGGTTTTCAGAATCTCTCCTAGTCATCATTTTTGATATGTCAGATTTTCTAGGAATATTACTAGAAAACTGTAAATTTGTTTGCATTCCCTTTTTATCTGAGTAGCATTAAACTTGCCCAACACAAGAAGGACATGGATTGCTTGGAATGAGACCAGAGAAAGCCACAAAGATGATCAGAGGACTGGAGTACCTGTCCTATGAAAACCGGCTGGGAGAGCTGGGGCTGATCATCCAGGAGAGGACAAGCCTCCTCAGAGACCTTTCAGTGGCCTTCCACTTCCTAAAGGGCCCCTACAGGAAAGCTGGAGAGGCTCTTTTTACAAGGACAAGGAGAACGGCTTTAAGCTGAAAGAGAGTAGCTTTAGATTAGATATTAGGCAGATTCTTTACTGTAAGGGTGGTGAAGGCAGGCACTGAAGCAGGTTTCCCAGAGAAGCTGTGGATGCTTAATCTCTGGAAGTGGTCACCCTCAGTTTGGATGGGGTCTTAAACAACTTTGTCTAGTAGAAGATGTCACTTCCCACAGCAGGCAGGCTGGAACTGGATGATCTTCAAGGTCCCTTCCAATCCATTCTGTTATTCTATGAAAAAAACTTTCAGGTGCTGAATAAAACAGCTGCCACTTATCATGATCTTTGGCCTGACCATAAATCCTGAAATCTTGAAAATGTGCTGAATACGTTCAGATAAAAGGCTAAAACTAAACCAAAAATTAAGATAAAAAGAACTCCATACTTCAAGTCACCTAGAGTGATAAGGCTGAGGAAATGTAATGTAAAGTTTAGAGGATTCTTCTCTTTGGTGCATTCTTCAACTCTACAATGAGTTTTGCTGTTAACAATAAATAGCATTTTTTTTAATACCTAGTGATGCTCTACAAATTGCTTCAGAATCTGCAATTTTGTCCTTAAAGGAAGACTCAGCAACTTACTGTACATCTCATGTACACTGCACTGCAGTCACAGATAATTCTGTCAGCCAGGATTTTATCCTTTATCTTTACCAATTACATTTGTTTTAGAAAATTAAAGGCACACCACTTAAGTGACAATTTTCAGAAGTGAAGGGAAAAAAGAAAAATATTAACTCTATAAATAGCTATCAGAGTTAACAGGCCATATAATCTCTAACTTTGACTGAAGACACAGCAAATCTGTAAATTTTCATTTGCTGTTACGATACCCAGCAAATGAAAAAAAAACAGAAAACACTGTACCTTCCTTAAGCATGCTACAGGCATTTTGCCACTTATTATCTCACCTTGAATTTTTATACAGAAAAACTATTTCTGAGGTATAGTGAATGAGATTTGCTGCTTATTATCACTAGGTCATATTTATGTGCCCTCTGGACACAGCATGTTTACCTATTTCCTATACTTGTGAGTCATCAGTGTTGAAATCAAGAATGAGGGCTGCACTTGCTCAGCTGCAACATTCTACTCCTCTGGCAAAATGAGGATGTCTCAAGAGACAGTAATCATTTATGACACTGTTTACATCTTTCATTTCTAGGGGCTATCTAATCACGCCTTCCAAGTAGAGTCTCATGAGTGACAGGTTTGAGAAGTTCCCCAGGTGAGTAGACAAATAACCTCAGTAAGATGCTAGCAAAAAAATGTTAAAAATTACTCTCTCAGTTAAAGCATGAAATCCAAATATCTTCTCAGTTCATCTGGAACAATCAGGATAGTGTGAAAGGCCTGACACAGATCATGAAAGATATTTTTACTGCTGAGATCCAGCAGGCTGCAAAGTCTGTCTATATGCTTTCTTTAGGCAACAAAATATCATTAAGGCTACATGTGATCTACTCTTGCTACTCTCCTAGGAGAGCTAAATGATGGTTGTCTACAGGCATCCATAGAGTTTTCCAAAGCTTCAGGAAATAATATAAAAATATAGCATGTGGTGAAGCTTTCAGATCTTGTGACTTACATTTTTACAAGATTTCAGGCATCTTAGAACTGTTCAATGAAAAAATTATGGGGAAAAAATAAAAACAAATTTATGAAAACTCACATTTTCTGTCTTCTACACTGCACACAGTTTTGCTATCTTTCAGCCTTGTCCTGTCATTCTAAATATTTTTATTTCAGCATTAATAATATACAGAACCATTCTGTGACATTTTTTTCACACATTACATTTCTCCAATTGCAATATCTTAGTGTATTTAGTATAAAATCTCTATTATGAAATTAAACAATTTAAAGGAGTTTTACATCATTATGTAAAGTCTTTGCATATATGAACAGAGTTAAGTTTAGAAGGATTACTGGATCTGTTATTTATATTTTACTCACTGAAATAACCAGAAATTATTTTGTTTGTCGATAGAATCTCTTTCTTTTTTTTTTTTTAAACCATGCCCATGAATACAACAATATAAACAAAGACAACAATGAATGCAATGAATGATGGTAGGTATCACATTTTGGTGTGTACTGTACAGTTTTGGAGTGCTCAAAGAACAGTGCTGTTGATCAATTGACTGCTTCTCTGTAATTAAGGTGTGTTCCAAAATGACCCCAAATGAACCATAAATTCCTGACTTTCTCCAATATCTATTATAGTTACATTATTATACAATTCTGTATTTTAGATCCTTTTGATTTGCTATGAAGTATTTCTCTATGCAGATCCACAAATGGTTCAAATTTGAAGACCATGTAGACAGACTTTTTCTGATTCCTTCCTCTTTATTTTTTTGTCTGACTCTCATAAACTGTCATGAAGGGGGCACGTGGGAAGGGCATTTGGAGAAGATTAAAGACATGAGAATAATTTGTTTTGAGAGGACACTCTAAAATGTTTCTATTTTTAT
Organism: Thryothorus ludovicianus; assembly: GCA_013397245.1. NCBI lineage: Eukaryota > Metazoa > Chordata > Aves > Passeriformes > Certhiidae > Thryothorus > Thryothorus ludovicianus. The sequence goes on along the minus strand of VZTB01017517.1, from coordinate 401,155 downwards.
ACACAGCTCTTCTTATCTGCTGTTCCTAGGACACGTTTTTAATTACTGCTGTGAAGGCAAACTTACATCATCGTAAAAAGGGTATGAACCAATACTGGTGTCCATGAAGCACCTGGAGGTTCCATGAAGCACCTGGAGGTTCCAGTTATCCACGTCTGGTTGACAGGGAAGGCTAAGCATGCCCCCCTGGCTGACCTCTGCACAGCTCTTCTGTAGACATTACAGGAGGCTGACATTTGCATGTGCAAACCCCTAATGACTTAGTGGAGGAAACGGGGGTACAGGAGGCTACCCGAGGAACAGCTCCTAGCACACAAAACTCTCCTCATAAGAGTCAATGCTTTAACTCAGAATGGATATGCAACTCCAGATGGTTGCAAACAGAATTGAAAGGAAGAGCAAAAATAAAGAAATAACTGTATGGTTTGCAGTCCGAGATGTAGTTTACAATTGTATTCAGCTCAGGCCATGATGACCCAAGATGATGCACAGAGCATAATGAAGAGTCCATCTGCTTCTTAGTCAAGTTTTACAACCTGTGCTAAGCTCTTCATTGCTAAGGACAAGATTAAGATGACCCAACAGCTTTAAAATTATTCATGATGCATTGTCTTCTTTAACATTAATCTAAAATGCTGCTTCTAATGGAAAAGTTAACATTAGAAATAATGTTAACTTTAACAGTAGAACATTAACAATAACATTAGAAATACACCGGAACAGGAAATAAATTTTTAATCTAAAGAGAAAATAAATTTTTAATTTAAAGATGAGGAACACAGAGATACCATCTAGCAAGACAGAATTTTTTTCCAAATAAACTTTTTTTTAATTACAGTTTAGACCGAAATTAAGTAAGTTAAGGAAAAATAGAAAAAAAAAGGACAGATCATCTTGTAGATCTGAGACTGAGAATATCTGTTTATGTAACTTTTAAGGGAAGATAATGAAATAAATACCCCCTGGTTGATTTGAAAGAAAAAAAAAATCAATTTGTTTAATACTATGCAGAGACAGCCCATATGTTTTATTACCCTTCTGTAGCAACTCTAACGTGCCACTAGCCTAGAGGAACTAGACTAAATAACTGTGCAGTAGACATCTCCCAACGTAAATGAGACAAGGAAAAAAACTAAAGCAGCAATAAACATTAATATGTTTGATTAACACTTTGTCCCGAAGGCATCAGGGACAAACACACACGTGATGAAGTTCTAAAGCAGCTCTCTGCACTTAAGATTTCTTATAACATTTATGACATCTCTGTCTTGGGTGATTTAATGATAGTGTATTCCCCGATTTATTTATATTCCAAAAATGGTTGCTCTATCTTTAAGGTGGGTAAGAGGGGAGCCTTGGGGCTCTTCAGCAGCCATTTACCTCTGGCATTTTGGTTTTTTTTCCTGGTGTGTGTGTGTGTTTGAGGGTTCTGATGGTTCAACAACAAACATTTACCTTTTTCCCCATGCTGTGTGGCTACTCTATTTGTCAATAAACAGTTGGGGGTTTTTTTCACTTTCATCCTCTAGTATTCATTCCTTACTGGTGGAAAGGGATTGTTGGAACCCTTTTTTAGGGGAAACACTCATTCCAGAGTGTCATTCTCCTAAACTCATCTCTAAATTGAGACCATTTTTTATAAAGAAGGAAAAATATTTTTCCTTTTTTTAGAAAAATCTAATAATTTACATTCATACAGTAACTCAAATAATTTAAATATCACTTCTCTCTCTCTTCCTTACCAATACATGTTTGAACTTTTTCTGTATGACCTTAGCTGGCCCATTTTTTGGTACTCAGGAGAAATGAATCACAATATAAAGGTACCTGATTTCCCTGAACAGACAGAAAAGAAAAAAAAAAAAAAAAGAGGCAGCAACTGGATTATTATAATTTTCAGCATTGTTTAGGGTTCTTTGATATTTCCATTAATGACTAGAAAAATGAAAAATCCTCCCAAAGTATGATATTGAGGCTGAACATTTCTGTCTCTCAGGTGCTGTGGTTTGTAGAAAAATGGAAACAATATTACTGCAATATTACAACAAAAGTGAAGCTCATCAGGATGAAATAATCTAAAGCAGTTATAAATGCTGTAGGCCTAAAGTAGGCAACCTGAACAAACATACAAGAAATCTCAGTCCATTTCAAAGCAGTTGTGTCTACCCAATACTTCTGTAATTTAGCTGCCTGACAGTTTCCTTAGTTTTCCCAAGCATGATGTAACTGTATGCCTTTTCCTTATCTGCTAAATTCTTCCATCACTGTGAGAAAAACTGTGCTGTAAAAAAAAAAAATACAAACAATACAGAGCACCCCAAAATCAACCAGATGTGTCTGTGACCAAGGCAGAAAGCCTGACCACAGATCTGCTCCTGGTAAAGGGCGATGCAATGTGTGCCAAATTAATGCCAGCTCAGACGCAATTCAGCTCCAGCTTACAAACTCCAGAGCTGGATCATCTACCTAAATACAGGCATAAAGTCCTGCTTGAGAGGCCCTGGAGTACCTGAGCCAGCCACAGCTACGACAGAGGTACGATGTGAGCACCAAAACTTTCTGGATTGGCAGCTGGAGACCAGCTATGATATTCCAGGAAACGGAAATGTTATTGGACTACTGTCTGCATATTTAAATGTCTCACCAACATATTCAGAGGAGACATCTTACACACAAACACTGTACATATGTGTAATTTTATACATATTTTGTACATATGTTTATGTCTACATTTTAAACATATTACAATATGTACACATTTTATAGATATACTGAAGTATTTAACCTTTCCTTTCCATTAGTCATTTTATCAAATTAAATAAGCTTGAATGATCGGTTTGAATGGAACAAGGGAAAGGAGAAAAAATTAGCAGTTGAAAATAAATATGGTTTAGTGTTGTCATAAGAAGTTCAATGAATAAAATATTTGCTGCTCTGTTACAGCATGTATGGTAATTTCATTTGGCATATGAACCACTGAGGCATACAAAATATTGAAGGATGATTTTTCAAACAACTTACTGCACTGGCAGTTCTGTAATAATATTACAAGGCAAGAGGTCTTCAGAAAGTAATATGCTGAGATAGCATTTTTGTGTCAAGGCATTTTAATACAATTATATTTGTGTAGCTGCTGTGATGTCTCTAGAAACGGACTGTATAGTTTAGAATACTTCTTAATATCTCTTTGATTTCATGCTTGCATTTCTTCTGATCAACCAATTGTAATCTCAAAACATATCACCCTCCACTTAATGGGTTTTACTTCTTGATTTAGGAAAGGATGTCTAAATATATATATATGTAGTGTGTAAGAAATGTTTATATAATATACTATATATATATACATTTAAAAGTAGGGAAAATTATGTATAAAGATTGAATTCTGATATCACATTGCTTCTTTTTCTTTCTAATGAACAACATGTACTCTGAGAAGGTGATCCACCAATCTGCAGTAACATGAAAGGAAGCCCAGGTCTTTCAGGATATTTTCATTCTTTTCAAGGATTGGCCTGTTGTGTATCTAGCTATGCTATCACTTTACACCTTAAAAAAGGAATCTGATAATGGGTATTACAGATTTAACAATTTCAAATACGCAGCACATTTCTTTACTGTGTAGTTGAATTACAGCTGCTGATACAGCTTTGGTGTCAATTTCTCATGAATGTGATCAAAATTTATCAAAAGTCTTTGCTTTATGCCAAGCTTTTCAATAAACTGCCAAGTTTAGACAATACTGATAATAGCTAGTCCACTGGGATGGATACTGTATTTTACTCTTGTCCTCCAAAGTAAAATACAAACCTGCTTATATTAGCAGTAGAGATAAAGCTGTAGAAGAGCCGGACTTGGGCAGTGCAGAAAGGAAATAGCAACTCAGAATCTGCCTCTGCAACAGAATCACAATAAGTTCCAAAACCTTGTATGAGGTCACCTGCTGCATCATTTGTCTTACCTAGGTCACTGCACCTGGGCAAAAGTGACAAAACATTTTATTACTTTTCAAAGATGTATGCTTCAGAGAAAAATACACCAACTTTTCCAAAACCTTTCCAAGAGGTATAGAAGCTACAGAAAAAAATTCATGAATAGTGAAGCCCAGATAATTAAAGTGCTACAAATCACCTATGTCTTTTGAACTCTCTTGGTTATACATAACAGTAATTATTTTGCGATCTAATTGGATATTCAAAGACATGATTTTCATGAAATAAGTAAACAGCATTGAGTTTGCAGAACAAACACACTTTTAACTGTTATCATTAACACATTAGGCCTTTCTCTTTGAAAGTTAGTTACTTATAGAGCTACTTTTGTCACTAAGTCCTTCCTTCCATTAGAGAAATTATTGCTCTTCTATTGTGCATTTTATGACTGAAAAAAGTCAGAATAAAGCGAAACCATTTTCAGAATATGAGCTTAGAGACCTTTTATAAAACATCTTTGTCTTAGAATTGCCAAAACTTCTTAAAGCTAACATACTGTGAGCACAGCAGTATATTCTACAATTATTCTGATTTAATGTCTTTATAGAAATATTCTTCAAGATCGTGTTTGTCTTTTTCAGCTTACAAGCATCAGTAGAGATTCTTTGATAAGCTTTTTTCACAACCTCTTTTCCACTGCATTACATGTGCTTGTGTCCTTTTTTCCCAAAAACAATCACTGTTATTCAAAGAGATGACCCCTAATTTCATTACCTTGCAATTTATGTATTAAACAGACTATGTAATTTTCTATAATTATAGCAAATTCGCCTTTAGTTGCTGAGGTGTGTTCATATGGTTTTGTTATAATTTCATTTTCTGATTAATGGTTTTGCATTGTACAAACCTCTGATGCTTTCCTAATTAAAACCTTTTCAGGTAAAATATGCTTCATTACGTTTTTAACAAACACATTAATCCATCAGGATTACCTGATAGCCCAATGTTCCTCGACAACAAACAATTTGTCTAGAGTATTTTTAAAGTATTAATATGGAACATTGAAACTGAGGTTTACAAATTACATTTACAAGTACAATATGCAGCAATTGAATCAGCACAATATGAGGTGAAACAATTTTCAGGGGTTACTCTCATAGCTGTTTTGACCAAAAAAAACCTTGTTTGCAGCTGGGCACTTGACGTACAATGATCACGGATAAGAAATGGCTGAATTGACAACAAGCAGGTTTATTTTAAGCACAACTACTACTAATTGAAAGAAGAGAAATGAGTACCAATGCTCTTGTAAAACATGGCACTACCTTCCAGTTATTTATGACAATGGTCTGTGTTTCTGCCTTTTGAGCAGTGTGCAGCCTGGAGGGACAGAAAAGTTTCGGGTGGTTTTGAGCCCAGGTAGCTCAAGGAATTTCTAGCATGACTAGCATCCTTCCTTTAGTGAGGAACCAAATACTCACTGAGTTAGTACCAGGAATCAGTAAGCAAAAGAGAGCAGATTTCAAAGACATGGTTTCATGTCCTGGAGACTCCTTGGCAACACCCAGATCCCTCTGAGGTCCCTTCAGGACCAGAGGCGCTTGTCTGGGCTCTGGAGGTCCCACCAGAACAGCAGAGGAATCAGCACAGGGAGACAGTCTGGTGTGCTGGCTGCTGGAGTATTATTGTAAACCGACCCAGCAAGCATGACTTAGAGATTCCAATAGCAGAGAAACAGTCTACAGCTTTCCTTCTGAGGCAGGGAAAAAGCTGCCAACCAAATTATAAAAGCTCTTCACTTAGCGAAGCTTGCAAGGGAAGCAGCACTGAATAAAAATGTCATGCCACACATCACATATTCAGAAATACAATTTTTACAGTATCTCTGCTTTTTTTCCTTTAAAATTTACCTATCCTTTGCAGATGTTTGAAAAATTCATGGCTTCATGCCATTAATAGGTTGAGCTTGTGAGGCAATTCATGTTTCTTTGTCACTGGAAATCTACTTTGGTTACTACTGACCTCTCCCCCGGCATCAGCAGGTACTGTCTGCTATGAAAACACATCACAGCATCTAGCAACTGCTTGGAATAAGCAGGGATGTGCACAAAACAGTTGCAATCTCATTTTTCCCAGAAAAATAAGGAATACAGAGAGGATCACAATATGCAAGAAAGAGGCTACTTTTTTCTTCCCATTAAAATATATATTGCTCTCACAGTCTGAATAATTACTTATCAAATTCTTTGTACTTTCAGATTAGTTAATAATATGTTTAAAACAGAATAATGGAGATAAATATCTTTAATTTTCTACTTCATTTTGCCTTCAGAACATTCAGGCAACCTGCACCATTCTTCTTTTTGCTACTAATTCTTGACATGTCATAATCTGAATACACAAAACTTGAGCAAAGAAACCACTTTAACATTTAGAAAGACTGTAGAAACTTAGAAAGAAGAAATTTTAAAACTGCACAGATGCACAATCTTTGAGCAGGGAAATTGCACCCAGACTCACCAGCCTATCCCTCAGATTCACCCTACTAACTGCACTTTCATATTAGCTTTCCCTTGAAGTCACTGTCTAACCCAAGACTGCACTGAAACCTCTGACAGCAGTATGTATTTGCATTGGCTAACTCATTCCTTGTATTCCACAACTGAAATTTGTCCATCTGGCAGTTGTCTTTTGCATATTTTGGGGACCTGCTTTTTCCATCTGTGTTTTTACAGCACCAAATTAAATTGGATCGTGATGCTCAGTTCATGCTATTAAACACTCCGAAAATACCGATACAAATTTAGTACTCTAAATAGTCATAGAGAATGAGGTCAGGTTTCTCAATGGATTTTTAAAAAGGAAATAAAGGAAAAAAGGGGTTTCAGGGGTTCTGTGGAAAATAATTTCCACAAAACAACATTTCTGAACAACATTTGAACAAACACTTGCTGAACAAGGAAAGAAACCTCCCTAGCTACCTTGAAATACTAAATACATTTTGACCTAAAATATCCATTCTGCCAAGATTTAAGAGAGATGAGTACTCCAAAGCAAAGGTAGAAGGGAAAAGACAATACCTACACTTTAAGGCATTGGAACTGTGAGTGAGACCTTTTGCATCCTAGCAGACACCTCCCTCCTTCTGAGCCCTCATAAAACAGAGTTTGAACGTCATGGTTTGGGGAGACACCAAGAGAGGATTTAATGTGATATCAAAACAAATGGACATTTCATGTATACTAACTTCTATGCATTTTTCAGGTAGGCACTTTCCAAACTCATCAACATTGCAGTGCTGGAAAGAAGATGCAGAACCAGGATCTGAACATGAAGGGTTTTATTGGACCTTACTAAAGCTTGTAATTTATGATAGCAGTCTCTAGGACATGAAATGTTTACCTAGCATTTCCTCCTCTGATGTCAGGGAAAAATTATCTGGATGGATTTTTAATTGTATTAATCAAAAAGAAAATAAATGGAAACTCGAAAACAACCTTAGATAAATTGCTTCAATAACCAGTTAAACTTGATAGTATAGCAAATACTTTACAGCCAGATTTAGTTCTCTGACCCACTGCCCAAGAGCATCTTTTTTTCTCTATTTTCTAAATTTCAAATGCACATTTTTGACTTTTACAGGAAAAATGAATTATTAGAAATTATAAATACAGCTTCTCCTAGATTGGCACAGCTGCTTCCAAAGAGCCTTCCTGGATTATACTCACATTTGTATTGTCAGAAACTGTTTTTCATCCCTTTTTTTTTTAATGTTTTCTTGCAAATACATATGTATAATTATAATAAAATTACATTACAATCTCTTGTTCTTTATACATCCATGCTTTCCTTTTAAAAACACAAATAAATGGCTACTTCAAAAGCACAATTTATTATTTTAGTAAGTCTTCACTGTACTTATATTAACTTATCTGAACATCTGCATTGACTAAAGCAAGCTAGAGCTACATCCTCTGAATATTAAAAGTAAACCAGCAACTCATCTTATGAGGCAGCAAATTAAAGTTTGTTCCAGCCCTTCTCAGTTCATGTTTTTTAGAGCAGGTTCTCTTCCTGGCAGTCTACCCTGTGTTTGCTGTTGTGCTCTGGAAACTACAGATATACCTTCACTTACTGTCTCCTCAATCCATGGCTAGTTGTATCTATCCATCTTGTTGTCTGCTGCAATCATCTTCCAGTTTCTAGTGAATCAACCTTCTCAGAAACCTTCACTGCATAAAATACGTTTTTAGAATTCTAATGTGAAAGTTTCTTTTTCTCTTTTTTGTCCTTTATTTTTTTGTCTTTCACAGCTCCCATGACTTCCACATTAGTCCAGGCCTTCCAAAGGCAAGGCCAGATATATTGGTTGTGGACACATGAAATGTCAATTGTTATCACAATTTGTTGAAAATGCTTGTACCATGACTTTATGGATTACTTTACATATACATCATGTCTCCTTTAACTCTCAATAGTACTTTAGAGTATTCATGATTAAATACTCTAATACTTAAGAGCCTTAGAAGGCTTACGATTATTTCATTGGTCCTGGAGTGGACACTATAAAAACATAACTAGATATCTGACTACTGAGGATAACTTTAAACAATATTTTTGGCCAACCTTTCTGAAGTTAGCTACACGTCTTCTACTGAAAAAAATACAAAGCGATTATGTCCTCAATTAGACTCTTGATTTTCATGTGTGCTGTACATATATATTAGTCCCATAGTGTTATGACAAATAATTATTCAGGATATTTCAGAATTCATGAATATAAGGTACTTTGCCTAATTCTTTTTCATCTTTTGGGATGGCTTGATAAAATACTTTCAGAGGTCTATAACAGCAAGCTAGCCTTTGCTTTAAAGTTATTTCAATTTTCTATTTTAATCAATACTGAACATTACATAAAACTTTAAGTATTATTTAAATCTACAACTGCTACCACAATTAATGTATTTAAAAGTTCATTAACAAATATTTTGAGCTGAAGGATACCCTGTATTTTTCACATTATAACTGAGATACTTGATTTAAAGCAAAAGACATATAGAGAGATCTTTTCCTGAGATTCAGTCCCAAGAATAAGATTATTAGTTGTTCCATGTTCCATAAAATTCATGTCCATTTACCCTTCCTCTTCTTAAAATTCATTTTATATCTTCTGCAAAGCAAATTTTCACTTTTGCTGCCCAAGGGCATGCTAGAGTTGTTACTGACCAATTGCTGCTTTCCCAGCATCTGCTCCTCATTTAAGTCCCCGCAGGGACCTTTTTTTTTGACTAATTTAAACACCCCTCTGAAATACAGTTTCAAAAACTCAAAAATACAGTTTCAAAATTCTGTAGCCTTTTCAGCATAGCCCTCAGGTTTACCCTTCTCCCTAAATAATTACTGTGGTATCTTCCTCTGGATCATGTAGATAAGGAGCTCTCTCTTAAATTGGGTAAAAAAAAAACCATAGGTAATAAAGGTCACTTCCACCTGAAGAACCAAAAGACACAGGAGGAAACCTTGACACAGTTCAGCATAGCAGCATAGGCCACTCTATTCAGCCCTATAAGCTGATTTCAGCAATGCCTAAAATCAAACTATATGGCTCAGGTAAGCACAGGACAACACTCATAGCACTCAGTCATGTTTCTGCACCACACAGGTTTCCCAGTTCTGGGATGACACCTCTGCATTTAGAAACTCTTGATGGAATATATTTCGTCAACTTATTAATGAAATTGCCCCTTGAACTCTTGCACAGTCTTGGTATCCATAATGGCCCATGGCAAACAGTTTTACAGTTTATGAAGTAATCTAGAAAGAGCAATCTCTTTCTTGGTTTACATTTTCTCTGATTTTTTTTTTTTTTCCCTGATCATTAACTTCCACTGAGATCCCCTTTTGTCAGTGAAGTTGATGGGATCTCCCTTTCTCCTGTCCTGAAGGACAGATGGCTGGGATTGCAGATGTGGCTCCTTTGCTCTATCCACTGCACTTTGACGTTTTACCACCAGACCTTGAGCCACTGCCCTTTTCAGGCTACATCCCAGGACAATCAAGGCAGACTGACCATTCCACTAAGAAAACAGCACTCTTCAGAGCTGCAATTAAACCTTCACTTTATTTCAGGGACTTCAAGAAACATCCATGGGACAGTCATTGCACCTAAGTACACAGGTCCCAGGGCACAGATGCCACTTGTGCCACAGCAACACAGTCCTGGCCAAACTCAGTGGGCACACAAAGGCTCCCTGTATCCTCTGGCCAGAGAACAAAGATCTCTTCCTGATGCAGACCGCTGTGGAAATTGAGAGATGGCTATGGGGGAACTCAGAGAAAATAAACACAGGCTGATATGGGTTCTCCCTTTTACTGACTATGCTGAACTGCTGTGTTCCCTTGTATCATTTTACAGCTATTTTTAGGACAGGAAAACCAAATAATTTCCAGTTTTGACATACAATCACTAAAAAATATATACTGCCTTTTTGCTTTCAACATTTCCATTTACATTACACATTCTGGAATTGCATCATATAGATGCAAATTTCTACATTAAATGATTAAATTCCTTTGTCCTATTTTTCAAAACAATGACCTCTGTAATTTTACTTAAATTACTAATATAGTTTAAAACACCTTCCAATACAATCTGCAAACAAACATAAAGATGGTCTTGTGAGTTTCAGCAGCTGGGGAGCAGACCCAAATACTTTTTGAAAAGGTCATGCTACTTCCTCTGGCAAATGTACAGCTGATTATTAGTTTATTGCAGCAGGCACATAACTTACATGATACAAACTATCCCCAGTGTATCTACATGGCTTCATCCTAAAATCATACTGAGATGCATTTCTCTCCACCTGTCTGAAAAGAAAACAGAACTTACTCCCAGGTCTTGTAAAAATTACCATGTGAGCCGTGATATTTTTCAGTTTTGTTTTTATCTTCTTATTTGTGCCAGGGTCATTAGAGTGAAGCACAAAAGTCTTTTGCTTTAGTATACGAACATCTTTTTGTCAGTGATCATTTGTACTTTATAGACAGTCCATAATCTGTATTCCCTTTGAAGAATTTATTTTCAATGCCTACTTGCATTCCCCTCTCATTCAGCACTTTCTCAGTTTTCATGGTTTATAAACCACAGAGCTCAAGTGACTCCAAAGGAGACACTCTGTTTTTTCACCATACAGGGTGTTCCAACTATGCTTTGAATTGTGATGATATCACAGGTAGCACTTCTTAATCTGTCTTTGCTTCGTGATGCCTATGCTTTGAAAAAAATCCAAATATTATTTCAACATTATTTCAGTGAATTAATTACTATGCAACTCTTTGAGAACTCTTGCTTTTAATGCTTTGTGTTAAAAGATATCTGCACTGACTGACACTTAACAAGAATACAATACACAGCAATGTAACAGGATTTTTCCTGCTTCTTTTTCAGTAAACAAATATGCAGGTTCTCCATCCATATGTACCTGACAATACAACATGATTAATCAGTCAGCTCTGTTGATTTTTCAGAGCCAATAACATCTCATGTACCATTGCTTAATTTTCAATCAGTCTGAAATTATTTTTCTGTGGACTGATATCTTTCTGCTATGGACCAGTTTCATCTTGCTATTAAAAGAAAGAAAAAAAGCATGTTTTCAAGAGAACTGTTAAAAACAAATACTATTTATTCAATGTCTGGAGTTCACTTAAATACTGTGAAAAAATATCTTCTCATTATAAATTGTGACACAAACATGCAGACTCCCAAATTCACTCTAAAACACAGAGACATGTATTGTTAATCTTCATAAAGCATAAGTGAATTATATGACTGTGTTTAAGCCATTTTTAATTTTTGAAATATCTGCCATCATTAAAGCATTTATTACCCTTTTGAGGTCAGTCAGTTGAGGAGGTGGGAATACAAAAAAAATAGTTCTACTTCCAAAGAATAAAAGATTAAATTTTCAATATTGAGATCTCCTGATACAATTTAATTGAAATTTACAAGCAACAAAAGAGACTCAGAAATTCTATTAAATTTATAGTATCAGAAGAAAAAAAAATCTAAAATGTTCTAACAGTAATATAATAGCAGGACTGATGAAAACCGTTCTATTAGCCTGAGTTTGAATATCAATCATTGGCACAGTGTATGAAGCAAGCTGAATGAACTTCATTTAGTATTCACTTTAATTACAGTTCTACACCAGGTCTTCAGGCTATGAGCTCCCTAATATGTAACTACCTCTTTCACCAATAAAGCTTGCTTTATGAATAGCACAATAGGTAGATCTCCAATAAATGACAGAGGCACAGGCATTTTTTCACTGGCTTCTTACTTCATGTTAAGTGACATGAACTAGCTAGCAGAACAATTGTGGATATATTTGTGTATGAAGGTTGCTTCATCCCTAAACATGCCACAGTTTTTACTGCATATAAAATATTGAGAAAAAAGAAAAAAAATACTTTTCCTGCTCATTTCTTCATTAGTCTTTTTTTATTATTATTATTTGGAGTAAATTTATTTCTGGCCTTACTCTTGATTTCAAATGGTGAAATCATTGTGGAAGACCTACAGAATGTAACCTGTACGTTATTTTTAGAGAGGCTTTCAGCTGACTACCCAGAGAAGCTGTTAGAATTGGCACATGGTAACAAATGTAATATTTGAGCAGAGTGTTTTGGTGCTCCCACAATCAATTATGTGGTCAGAAACCTTTGACGTCCCTAATTGCCCACACCTAAATTAATAAACTTCTGCCTCTCCACTCTTCAATGGGAGTGCCCATCATACAGTCAACACTCCAAAGGATAGACTCCAAATAAATACTAGAGCCAGGTGCACCTCTGTGGAAAACACAGAAGTAACAGGTTGTTTCCATGCAGTAGGAACTACAGAATATTTGTCATTTTCTCCTTCAGCATAGCAAGCTTTACCTCCTTCTCTATGTCCACTTGTGCACTGTGGAGATGGCAAAACTGCACAGCCAGACACTGCCAGGCTGAATCCTCTTCAATATTGCACCAATGTAATAAACTTTGGGCTGTCCCTTATTGTCTACCACTGAATTTCCCCGCCCAGATTTGTGAATTCGACTGTGAAACTTCTGCTATACTTTAAACTCATATGGAAATTAGCAAGTGGGCTTCAGACACCAGTGTGAAAACTACATGACTGCATAAACCTCCTTTCAGAGTTCTGTAAAATCAGGCTATATCTTAAACCCACCGAGATTATACTACAATGAAGCAATGAATGCATCATCAAATTAGAATTTTGAAGGTGGCTGAAGCTTCTAACAGACACAAAAAATACTATTGCTACTAATATCCCAAGTATATTGTGGAAGACTCTCTGCCTAGATATTGTTTTGCAGTGTTTTGGTTTTTTTTATTTGTAGTGAAACAAAAGAACATATTAGCTAACTGAGGTGTAACTGCATTAGAGAGTTATTCTGAACAGCTAAATAGTGCAGCGCAGATATTACTTAAAGATATGGATCTGAAAAAGCTTTAAGAACAAAGGTAAATTAGCCTTTGAGTGGCTTAAAAGAATAATAAATGTTAGCCATAAACTGAATTTTCCCCATTACTTTATTTGCCTTAGTCTTCGCATACTACCAAAGTCCAGAATACAACAGCAGAGGACATGATTTAATTTTGTCCCTCATATGGCAGCTGGATGAAAGATCTCTACAAATAACATTTACACACAGAAATAAGGTTTGCTTAACTAAACTCTTCTCACAGTAGAACATAATTTACAAATTTCTATAACTCTGCAGCTATCTTTTGTGTGTGTTGTACTCTTGGACCCACTTTGCTCTCCTGCCTTTGCCAACATTGTGTGCTGAGTGATCACACAGTCAAGCATAATACCTGTGTTACTGGTAAAATAAACTATAGCTTTTATTTTCAAGCATCAAGCATAACTGGTAAATAAAATGAGTAATGAGCATAGAAAATAGTACAGAGAAGACAAAATGTCCAGCAGTGCAATGTGGGCAGTCAGTTACTTTTACATATCTAACTTCTGATTAGAGTTTTAAATGTCTGGTCACAGATCTTTCTTTTGATGTGCCTGAAGACACTGACAAAGTAGGTTTTAAAAAGACAAAACATGAGGGTTTTTTCCCTGCTTCTGAGAGTTTGGAAAAAACCTCTGCACGAAGATTGTCCCAGGCAGAAACTGCCCTCAGGAGGTAGCCCTAATGTCTCATTAGAGATTTCCTTGATTTCTTTTGTGCTTTTAGTTTTTTAATACTTGGTTATTTTAAGAGGTCTTTGGTGGAATTAATGTAATTGCAATTAAATCCTCACTAGATGCATTGAGATCTGCTAATTGAACATTCTGGGTAAGAGCTCAATGTTTCAAGTATTGTGATTCTAAAACTAGGAAAAAACAAGCACTGCCTCATTTTCATTGCAGTAGCTTTGTCTTCAGTTTCACAACTAAAATCCTTTTCCACATTCTTCATTTCCAATCAACATCTGGTGTAACTGATTTCCCTAAAAAGTTTTTTGTAAAGATTTTTAATGAAGTAAACTAGTTAGTTAATTTGTTAGTGGCTAAAAATACTTTTATATAGAACTTACAGATATCTTTAGAAAATGAAAGGGTGGATTTTTTTTTAAATGTCTTGGGGAAAACTGCTCACCAGTTTTGACCCATATTCATGAATTCTTTCACTGAGCTCAAATCAAAAAAAAAAAAAAATTAAGCATCCCAAAAAAGTTTGGCTTAATTACAGATACTAATTATCTACCTATGATTAAATAGTTTTCTATTTCCATATATTTTTATGGTATAGCAAAATCCAGAATGGATTTATATTAAAAATTATTTCCTTCAAATGAATAAAATATGTATCTTTATCAGTAATGTTATGAGAATGCTTGTTTGTTAGAATAAAAAAATAAGCTCAAAATCATCTGACAAACAAGAGGGTGCCAACAGTAATTGTCATAATTTGCCAGAATGGGCATGTTACTTTCTGTACTTTTGTAAGTGTTCAAACAGCAATGTCATTCATAAATATATCACTATATGAATTTTCCGAGAACAGCAAATAAAATTATTCAATTATTGCACTCGTATCTTGAACTTCTATCCCACGGTACTAAAGCCGTATGATCTTCAACAGAGAGTTCTGACACCATTATCAAAATAAAAATTTTTAAAATGTTTCCTTTAAAAGTTCTCAGTAAAAGAAGTATCTCGAAAATATGCGAAAGCTGAGTCTATTTAAATAAATAACTACTTAAAGCTTTTCTTGAGTTATGAGAAAGATTTCAGCAAGGTCTATAATCTCAAATATAGCAACTTGTCATTAAGAGGAAATAGTTTCTTTCCTTGATATTCCTCTATACAATTTATTAACTACTAAACACAGATTTCCCTAACACCATTTTGAATTTTTTTTTAATGGTGATGACAACTACTTATTTCATAACCCACTATTCTTTAGTCATGAGAAAGAATCTCTGAAGACAGTAAGCATGGCCTTAAAATGACCCTGCTTATCTTCCTGGCCTCTGCATGATCTCTGCATGGCAATCCCTACACAGCCCCTCTGTGTGCATCTTGGCAGAACTGCTGACATCAGAAATGACCAGGAGTGTGAAACACCTCTACTCTGTAAATACTTAAGTATGCTTTATTTGTTTCTGCTGACATTTTACGGCCTTCTTGCACAATGTACTACCCCATGTTTCAATTTTTTAGTTGCAGCATTCTTGCTGCTTTTATTGGCTCAATCAAAATATACGAAGTAATTTTTTTTTTTTACAGAAGTAGGTTTACACTTTAGCTGCAAGTCAATTACAGAGATTAAAAAATTCAGGTGTGTGTTTTTGAAAATATCAACCCACTCTTGACCAAGTTATTGCTCAGCTAAAAAGAAATGAACAGAAGGATGCCACTATTCAAGCAGTGATTAATTAACTAAGCATATCGGACTGCTCATATTGGCTGTATTTTCACGATAGGAGCACAGTTCAATTTAGTTTATTGTCATTTCCTTCCAGGAAGTTTTTCAGCTATATGATGACAATCCTCCTCTAGGCACTTAAAAGAAATAGAGTTAGCAAGCTGTTTATCTGAGATAACTTTCTGCAGCAGTGAGAGGAAACCATTACTGCTGACCAGTGGCAGGTCTTGCTTGTGTTTTCTGCAGTGCCTGGGTGGACTTGCCAACAGAGACTAGAGAGACTGTGACATATAGTTCTGGTCTCAGTGGAAAAGCACAAACCATTCATTTCAGTATCCCAGCAAGAGGGGACAAGAGTGATGTAGAATCCGTGCATAATCTCAGAGTCACTAATTTCACTTATGCATAAACATGAGTACTAAAATAAGACAGGCGGGCTTGAAGGACAGTCTCCTCAAGGAATTTAAACTCTACGCTAATACCCAAATCTCAGGAACAACTACACCCTAGATATTCTGTAATTAGAAACCAGTGCAAAAGCAAAATCTAACTTTTTTTCAGAGGATCCGATGATAATTCCGTTTGGAAGGGAACATCAAAGATCTGTCCAACCACCTGCCAAAGCTGAACACTCCTGGACCTCAATGGTCATTCTTTTTCCACAGTAACAATCAAGTGTTCGATTCAATTCCTTGCACATATGTGTCTGGTGCATGCCCCAGGGAACCAAACCCTCACTGCCTCCAGCTGCTGATCCCAAAAAAACTGTTTCCTCTAAATGTCATCAGCAATTTTCCTAAATGCCCAAGATGAATCTACAGGACTACAAAGTGCTGCATGCAAACTCCAGTACCTCTGGGTTGCCTGACGTGCAATGTGTGTGTAGAAACAGCATGCACAGAGCATCATGACCCTGCGTGCTTCTCTCATCTGAAAGACCAATAAAAAGTGCAATGAATAAATATATAGATGAAATATTCTTTGAGATAAGGAGATAAGGTGTGGTGTTTTTTGTTTTGTTGGAGTTTTTTTGCATCAGAAGATTAATTTCTATTTGGCCGGACAAATTCAGCTTCTTCTGAGAAACTCATAATAATTATTAATATGTAAATAAAATAAAAATTAATATGTAAATATTTAATTATTAGAAGAGGATACTTCTATTAATTATTCTCATCACTTATTCCACTTTTATCCTTTTTTCTTCCTTACGTATATATTTTTAACTATTATATTTATTACTAATTGCATACAATGCATGGTAGTTTTAATATTGCAAGTCAGTGCTTCCTTCACTGCTTATAATTGCCTTTCTCATACAAGGGCACAAACGCTTACTGAGGTTCAACTAAGTAAAGCATTTATTAATAAGTGAGCTATTGTCTCAACTCTGTAAATTTGCCTTTATCTGCTTGCAAGATGTAATCACCACATTTATGTTACAGAATCATAGAAATATATAATCATTTTAGGCTGGAAAAGGCCTCCAAGATTATCAAGTCCAACTGTTCACTCAGCACTTCTATGAATATTTGTGCAATGTTTCCAGTTAATTATTACCTGTACCTTTTAAGCTGGAAATGTTAGCTTTATTTGCAACACTGGAAGCAGATTCTCAATGTAAAGTGCAGTAGGGGTAGCAACAGGAGAAAAATCTGTGCCTTTGCTGTCAATCTATCTTATCATTTTAGCAAGCCATGAGCAAGCCACCATGTGTTATCACAGGCACCACGAACAGAGATGGCTTTTTTTGAATAAGGATATTTTTGTAATTCTCAGACATCTCTCCAATGTGTGAGTCTGCACATGTTTTTGGAAAGCATTGTGAAGAGTCAAGGAGACGCCAGAGGAATTTTATAAACCACTGGATGCCTCAAACAAACAACTATGTCATCAGGAAAAGCAGAAGCAGGCTGTGATAGCAGCTGAACAGTCCCTTTGTCTCAACACCATCCCAAAGATTTTTGTCCCCAGCTCACATAAACATTTTGTCTGCAGTATGGCCAAATTCTGAGCAGAAGGATCAATCGTCTTGACAATGGGGTTTCACTGTTTTTTCTAAGCAAAGAAGTGATGGTGGAAAAGGTTGTCTACACCGGCAATATCTCTAGGGACTACCAGGGAAGGATTAGTAGCAAAACAGCTGTTTCTGATTCTACATAAAAACAATCTTTCTTTCAGATTTTTTTTTTTCAACTAGCCAATCGCTTAATGTTAAAATTACATTGCTAGCTGTACCCCAAAGTATAAAAGAACCCAAATAAATATCTGAGAAATCTTAAAATTTTCAAAAATGCTTGGGATTCTGGGTTAGAATAATAACTGCTAGAGAAAAGAGAAATATGTCCTATAATTCATAATTATTTA
>VZTB01017517.1:332380-380973 GCA_013397245.1 Thryothorus ludovicianus | reverse complement strand
CATCACCTTGTCAACTAGACCATGGCATTAAGTGCCACATACAGTCATTTCTTGAATACCTTCAAGGACAATGACTCCACCACTTCCCTGGGCAGCCCATTCCAACACCCAGCCATCCTTTCTGTGAAGAAATTTTTCCTGATGTCCAACATAACCCTCCCCTAGCACAGCTCTCGTGGTGTTATTGATTGCCTGGGAGAGGAGGCTCACCCTCACCTGGCTACAACCAGGAAGTTGTAGAATGTGTAAGGTCTCCTCTCAGCCTACTTTTCTCCAGGCTACACAACTCCAGCTCCCTCAGTTATTCCTCAAAGGACTCACCCTCCAAACCCTTCACTATCTTTGTTTCCCTTCTCTGGACTCACTCCAGCACCTCAATGTCTTTTCTGATTTCACAGGCCCAGAACTGGACACATAATTTGACCTATCTAGAAACCTGCAGCAGAATCTGCAAAGTACAAGTGAAGGGCTCATTTTCGTGACTGGTATGTCTCGCCTAGAATGCCAAAAACATACTTGTGTTTTGAAATGTCCATCAGAAGCGTCTACACAGTTTACAGTGAAATTCAAAGTAATTTTTTTTTTGGTGAAAATTAGAGATTAAATGTATACTGGATGGGAAATATTAGGAGCTGTCTGGATGGGTGATGCAGTTCCTCTTACAGGAAGAATAAGCTGAGGCTACAAAGCTGAAACACCTAGTTTGAATACAAAGAAATAAAATTAAAAAACAATCCAGGAAGGTATTTATATGCTTGTCTGTTTTCTTCTGCCTTATTTGCTTTTATGTGTGGCTGTACATTAAAATATGTTCCACAAGCCACTTACTTGAACACGGAGCTCCTAATTGTAAAGAAAGTCTAGATGCAAATGTCTATAGGGCACATTTAATGCAGAAAAACCTTCAAATCTCTCCAAAGTACAGAAGAATTTAAAAAGGTACATTTCTCCTTTGTAAGGTGAGTCAAAGGTGATCAGTGACTTCTCCCAGTATTTTCTTTCAAGGGCATAGAACTAGAACACAAACAGGAAAAGATTACAGACATAGGAGAAAGTGTTGCCTGGGAGAGCTAAAGGGCAAGAGAAAAAAAAAAGCTTCAATACAAGTGAGACATTTCCATTCCCAAAATTTATGTATAAGTCACTGAAGCATGTACAAAATGGCAACAGGTTTAATATGTCTGCTACTTGTTAGACTAATAAAGCTAAATTTGAAAAAATCCTGTGTGCATACATTTTTTAAAAGGTGTTGCACTATTGATGTAGTAGGAGCAGAAGGACAGTAACCTTCATTAAAACTGGGTTATGCGGTCATCTGCATAGCTCTTGGCTGCAGTGCAATGTGTGTTTTCTGCAAAAAAAAAGACTTCTGAGAGAGCACGACCTTTCTGAAGAATAGACTGGTATCCTGCAGAGCCAGGATCTGTGGTCAAGAATCAATACAGGCTTCTGGAGGTGTCTCGTTTGGTTTAATGGAGAGCGAGCAAAACAGCACAATGAGCGGCATAAATCCATAAACACTATTCAAATGTCATTTAAGGTGCCTTCAAGGTTAACAATCATTGCTATCAAGTAAGCTGTCAGAATGGCAGGAAGCTTTCATTTGCTGCAAGGTCTAAGGTCTAATGCGGTAATTAAACCCAGAATAGAAAATAAACTGTTCCCATGCAGTGTGCCAGTGAGCTGGAGAATCCTAATGAATAGTCAGCATTGTTGCTGCTAATGGTCACAAAATCTTAACTTCTGCTCCAGCAGCTTTGCCTTCTTATGCATATGGTGCATTAAATGCTTTATCATGTTTCTAGGACTGTTCCTTTGCAGGTTTCCAACAAAAATTCACTAAAAGCAATAAATGTTTTGACTTGTCACGAGCTTTACCTGGATGAAGTACATCCACTTTTCATCCAGTTCAGTGTGATTTAGGGGCTGTAACACTGATAGGAAGAGAAGCAAGTGTTTCAGCACAGATGGCCCTCCTATGTGCTGTATCTTGTGAGTCTGAGTTCGGGAGTGTTGGCACACTACGACTCTACAGGCCTACATAACCTTGAAAACACATTAAGCACCTTTTCAACCCTGGAAATCAAACTGGTCACCTATGAAAAGGCTACAAAATAGCCTTAAAGCTACTACTGCTCTTTCCCTACTAAATTTCCAGGAAAAAGGAAAAAATCCACAAAACAAAAAACCATCTGCCGTATAGATGGCATAGATGGCTGTGTGGGGAATATTATGACTAGGACTGCTTGGCTGATGCTCAAACTTAAAGCTGCTGGTAATAAAGACAATATTTTCTTTAAAGGCAAGTCCAAGCACCCCTGGCTGTCCAACAGCTACCAAAGGAAGGAAGGACTGGTTGGTGTCTCATGCCCAAACTCCAATCATCACACTCAACAGAAGGATACAGGATACTACAAAATGTCTTAATGTTTTAAGGGCAAAGTACCAGTGAATAAGCCTTTGCTGAGCCTTGTTTTACAGCCTATCATCTTTATGTTACTAAATCAGGCTGAATTTCCAGAGTGTCACAAACCTGCCTGCAACCCCTAAGAGGACCAAGAAGTATCAGAAATTATTTTTCAGAGCTGAGGCAGTGCTATTAAATGGCATAAGGATTTCTGAACCTGAGACTCAGCTTCATAGAACTAAAAATGCACACCATATCCAGACACGGTTAGCTTAAAAGCTTTTGTGATTGAATAATTGAGTACATTCATATTGCAAACTACGAGAGGGCAAGGAGAAAGCTCAGTCACAAGAACTCTCAACACCCATTTAATTGCTTAATTGCTAGTTCACTCCTGGCTCTGGTTGCCTACAGAGGACTTGATACAGCAATTGGGTTTAGTCACAAGACTAGTGGATATCAGACAAGAGTCTGACAAATACACTGAAATACATCACTCCAAGAAAGAAAGAACTTCCCATTTCTGGTCTTTGGGCCTAATAAACTATATTTGCCTTAGGTCCTAAACCAAATAGAGCATTATTTAGTTCCTCAAGAATTTATTAAGAAACAGGAGGAAAATAATTACAGTATAGTGGACTAGACATTATATTTCCTTGAAAGAAGCAAAATCTTAAAGTTGGAGAATATTAAGCTTTTAGAGAAAATGATTTAATAGTCTCTTAACTGTGGAATATACAGAGCAATAATTCTGACAAAAGGTGACTTATCTTTCTGGGACACCTATCAAATTGATTGTGCAGATTAAATACATGCCCCAAACTATATGCATACAGGTACTAAAATCACAAAGTACTGCTGAAAATTTCCAAAATCATCCCTTGTGTAACTCTATTGAAGCCAGGGGAATGATGCCTGGGAGACATTTGTCACATTTATAGGCAGGTTTCAATCTCAGTGACATCAGAACAAAGGCCTCTGTCAGCAGGAGCTGTGCCAAAAGTTCTCTTACAGAGTGAGCAAGTGCAAGGCGTAGGCACAGTAGCCCCGTTACTGACTAATTCAGGCCCAAAATGAGATTGAACTAGAGATAGTAGGAAAGGAAAGGTTCAACCTACTGCCTCTTCCCTGCATATGATACATCCCTGTGGGATCCAGGATGAGTTTTAAGGTTCCTCTGCTGGTGTGCCTTAGAAATATTAGTGCAACCTACACTGCTTCCATCAATTCAACATATGCAAATGTCATGACTCAGATCAGATCAGCCGCATACTGGCATGAGGTAAAGAAAGGAAGAACTGGACATTAAACTGTACAGTTATTTTTCATGCAGTTCCCCCCCTTCATCCATCCCATTTAGGACACATTAAATAGAAAATGTAAACCAAGAAAAATTGAGTTCTAAGTAAAATAAATCACACATTAGTTTCATATCATTTGGGCAACAGGCTTGCAATTTCTATCTAAAGATTTCTGATGATGCCTGATTTTGAGTGATCATTAGGAAGTTAATGATAACAAACTACATATACATCAAGAGTTGCTTCCATTGTAAGAGAAGGTATTGCTCCAATGAGAGGAAATGATATCTGATATGAACTGATAAGTTAAAAAGTGAAAGATGGAAGTATGATGACAGCAACTACTGCACATGCTTTTAACTGTTCCTCCCTTAATAAGGAATTTGTTGCTGAGCACTGAAACAATTGACCTCACTTCCTATTTCCTTCACCTTAAAATCACGGAAATTCTTAATGAGCCCTGGAGTAGAAAGTAGAAAGTAAAACTCTGCAGACATATGGATTCATCAAGAGCAAGGAGGATCACAAAAGACAGACGTCACAGATTACTGTATTTAATAAGACAAACAGTAAGACGAAACTAATGGCAAAGTAAGTTTGGGAGTTTTTTAAATACACCTGGGAAAATACAGTAAGTGACATTCAAATGAAGAAACACTTATCTAAAAGAGATGGTTAACTAGCGTAGTGGCTGTTTTTTATCCTGTCAGTCTTCAACAGTGGGAAAGGAGTTGTATGCTCTCCTAAAGACATTTTTCAGGAACTGATCCTTAGAAACTGAAATCCCTAGGGAGATTTGCTAAGTGCAGCAAATCACTGAGCACGGATCAGATACTTAGATAGCTCTTTAAAAAGATTATTCACTACATATTCAGTTATGCCATGAAGCCACATATCATGGAAGGAATATAAGGGCAACATCATTATAAAGGGGAAGTGTCCATAGTCCCTGAGAAATTAGAGCAGTCCTTTTGCTTACAGTTGCAAAAAGCTGAAAATCAAACCAAACCATAAACACATTTCTTGACTCATACAACTATCATGGATTAAGGGCCCTATTTCACTGAAAGTCCTTTTAGTGCATCTATTCAGCACAAAGAAAAATTCTTTTTCCTCTGCCAGCTTTTTTTAGAAAAAGTTGTAAACAAAATGTGGTCTAGCATGCAAAAGAGTATTAAAAACCATAATCTTGTGAGAGAGTCACTTATCAAGTAAATAAAAAAATAAATTAAAATCCTGTGGTATTTAATAAAGACTGTTCTTCTGAAAGAGACAGCTAATGTCAATATGCTAAGTAGATCTATTCATTAGTGTAATGCGAGAAAAAGTTGACTAAATACTTGACGCCTGCAGGTAATCATTTCAGTTAATGAAGTATGGAAGACTGTAAATAATTTCACACAGATTTGCACAAGATAGGAGACTAAATGAGAAACACCAATTTCTGGTAAAGTATATGATCATTTGTATGAGGAACAAAATGCCTAATACTTCTAGCTTGAAATAGGACATTTATCTAGAAATTACATTAAACTTATCAGTAAACAGCATGTGTAAGTTTCAAAAAAAAGTATATTTTGTGGAATCAAGATGTATTGATATAACTGTTTTACAAAACCTCAGTGCAATTCCAGAGTTCCATAATTTTTCAAAAACGTAAGAGAAGAATTTGAAAGATCCAAGTCTCATATTGATTTTTGTTTCAATTTTTAACTAGTTAACAAGTCTTTCACTGACATTGTTTGCAATAGTATTTTTTTGAAATGAAATTTGCATGCTCTGAGGCCCTTTTCTGTGCAGCTTGTTTTGGTTCTTATACATATAAAGATGGAAGATAGCACAAATGGGATTGAAAATAAACCCTGTATATCTTCTGCATTTTATGAGGAAAGTGGTTAGGAATAAAATTTGCATAAAGGAAAACTATTCATTAAGGATGTGAGAGACTGGAAATAAACACCAGTACTGTAAATGTAACTCCCAACTATCCAGTGAATGCAATAGTACTGAAGCTCTTCCCATTCCCTGCTTAAAAAAAACAAAACAAAAAAATAATATACATATTTATATGGGAGTTTAGATACTTAATTAGAATGTTCATGTTTTATTATCACCACAAATGTAAAAGTTCCATACTGTTAAAGCAGTTATTCATATATTGTGAGTTATTTTACTAATATTCAGAGGGATTCAGCTACAAGACTCCTACTTCTGTATCTTTGAAAATTCAAACATACAGATGATCCACCACGGCAAGCCTTAGCATGAGAGTCCCTGGGTGAAAAGTTCTATTAAGACAACAAACGGAGGAAAAAGATAAGTAAACCAAGTCACATATTTTCAAGTCTTGTCTCCAAGTAGCCTGAACTCCAGTACCACTGATGATCAAGGCAGTCTTCCACACCATGTTATCCTGGTGGGTGATCATGCATTTATGACAGGTGATCCAAGAACTCAGAACCTGTTGCCTGGAAGTCCCAACATGGCCTGTTTTACAAACACACAGCAGTACAGGAAAGTAAGAACTGTATCAGAAAGCAGGGTCTAGAAATTTGCAAGAACAAACTGAACATTCAACAAAAGGGAAAAGAAATTAGAGGAGCTAGAGAATTCCTCCCCCAGACCCATGTTCAGACAAAATTACTCTAACATGGAACCGTTACGTTGATACTGTGTGATACTTCAGACTGACTCTTTCCATTTTTGGTGTCAAGCAATCGAAGTTCTGTTCTCTGTTCTAACTAAATGGATGCATGTGGGTTGCATGCCAGGACAAATTGTGCCCTCAGTCTCACCCACAGAGACAGAAAAATCCCAGACAGATTGCTCACATCATGCCTTCCCATCAATATCACCTGCCCTTCTATCTGTACCTTCCCAGAGCCTGCTAGTCCTGCTCAAGGCGTGACTAAAACCCATTGCTCTCGTGGCCATCCATCAAGTGCAGTGAGCGCGTGAGCGTAACCTTGCAGTGGGCTTTTACAGGAACTGCAGAGAATAAACCCTTAGGGGAAGGTTACAGGTGGCTGGGTGGTGGTAAGTAGGGGTAGCAGTAGGTGGTTAAGTGCTCTTACTGCTAAGAGGGCTTCTGCCACAGAGAGCTCAGCTGGGACACCAGAGCTGGGACACCAGAGCTGGGGCAGCACAGCAAGGCTGGCAGGTGTAGAAGAGTAAGAATTCTTCACTCTTCAGCTAGGCAAGTTTTATCTGAAAAATCTGGGAGACACATGAAATATGGAGGTCTACAATACCATTCTTACAAAGTCACTGCTGAGGTCAAAATAATAATTTAAATAATCTGTACTCTATGTTGGTTCTTTTTTACCCTGGTAAACGACCATTCTCTCTCTCTATAATCTGGGATGCTTCATGGAGAGCTGTACCCTAACTATCTCCCTAACATATCACTGTATGGATAAAACATTAAGAAAGAAAACANAGACTCAAAAGGTTAATCTTCAGCTACATCTTGTTCATTAGTCTAAATATACATTTAAAACATCAATGTGCTTTAAAGTACCTTGTCAGTACCCATTAAGAATGTGCATTGCATATTTCAGACATCTTGATAGTAATAGGTGCTGAAAAGCAGACAGTGTTCATCTTTTTAATGAGAGGGTTTTCCCTTTGAGTGCCCTATGGGGCTATGATGCACCATAAAGTGACACTGGTATGCCCTGTGGATATGCAAGAACAACCCATTCTGTGAAAATCAGGCAATTAAAAGGCGTAATGGGTGAGCATGACTTCAAAGCAGCTATTCTTTCAGGTCTTGATTGCAAGCCCTACTTCTTCCCACTGATACTAGGAAGGTGAAGAGGTCTAAGAAGATCTTTCTAATACTGGCCACCTACACTGCAATGTGGACAGCTGAAAAAAAGGAGCCACTGTAAGGCTATTATTCCCCCTCTGATACATGATACACTTTTTCACATCATTCTACAAACACAGCTACACTGTGCAAGTAAATATCCTGCAGCAGATAGATTAATTGCATCTGCCAGTTAGGGACAAAACTACATCTATTCTGCTAAACATCCCTGTGCCCCAGGCCATGCAGTGAATAAACTTCTCAGTTGGGCTGGAAGTACAACAGCCAGCAGGCCAGTCCCACTTGCTCATGCCGTCTTTCTGCCTCTTAGAAATAATTGTTTGGGCTTTAAGATGTTTCAGTTTGAATACCTGAAATAACAGGAAGGCTGTCGTGCAATCTGTCAGCACAGAACGGTGTGTACACAGTGTGCTGCTCAGGGAATGAAGGAGATGGCATCAGAACATATGGAGTGTTTCAAAGTACATGGCCCATTGGGATGGCATAGAGGACTGTGTAGGGCAGAAGAAACCAAGCCTGGCATGGTCCTGGCTCAGGAATGATTTGTCCTCAGGAATAAGCATCTCCTGAACTCCACCTGGGCTCACCTTGGAGGGAGGGAACACTTTGATTTACTCCACCAGAGAGCCTAAGAATCAAGTAACATATCACCACTTCACAAAGAAGCATTTGATTTATTTGAC
The DNA here is from genome assembly GCA_013397245.1 of Thryothorus ludovicianus. NCBI lineage: Eukaryota > Metazoa > Chordata > Aves > Passeriformes > Certhiidae > Thryothorus > Thryothorus ludovicianus. The sequence goes on along the minus strand of VZTB01017517.1, from coordinate 372,750 downwards.
AATGCCAACACATGCAAGACATCCTTTTCCACTGAAGCTGCAGGAACCAGCTGTGTAAGTAATGCATCTGTTCTGCCAGCAGCTCTGTAAAACGTGAGGGTCGGAGCAGAGGTTTCACAACAAAGGTCAGGGACAGCAGCAGGGGAATGGTGCCGCAGTAGGAAAATTGTGGTTGCTGGTGATGATGGCAATGAGCTCCACCCAACAGCTCCAACACTGCTCACGCTCTTACTGGGGAAATGCCATCTTCTGTTGCCCTTAATCATCCCTATGGGAGTGAGTGTATGTAAAGTATGTAAAGGAGCAACCTACCTGGGAAATATGAACATGAATACCAGCAGCCCACTGCTCTTTACTTTAAAACACAAGTGCCAGGAAAGCAACTCAGTGCCTCTAGCAGAGGTTATGCACAGTGCACAGTAGCACACGAGCAACTGGATTCTACTTTCAACATAGGGAACAAGAGGATTGCCAGGCTTTTAGCCTGGTACCTTCTACATGCTGCTATAAAAACACTGTAATGCAAAACAATACTTTAAACTGGAAAGAGCTTTAGCCTCCCATGTGCACACATGCTCATACACACACGAGTAAGTGTAATGTTAGCAGGACCTCAGGGCACCATGCAGGGCTCAGGCAGCCCCCACAGCCAAGCACTGTCTCACCCGATATCATCACTCCCCATCAGTGGAGCCCAGCCCTGACTGGCAAGAGCCAGACAACCGTGCATTCCTCCTCTGCAGGAATTCCAGGAGGAGCTGGGAATGCTTCAGGAACATGTGCATTTACCCTTACAGATGTCGCCTATGAATGACAACAGCTGAACAAATGAATAAGCAAAAGGTAAGCTCAGACTCATGATGACTTGGGAGTGTCAGATAAAGCCTGATCATATGTTCAGGGGTTTCTCTTTTCTTCTCCCATTACTGATTTGATCATTTGCCACTAGGTGTGCACATTGCTCGCTGAGGAATTGCTCTTCTTCACCAGAAGAGAACATAGAGGGTAACAGCTTCATAGATACCTCTTGGGAACAGTTTGCCACAGAGAGTTTGAGACAGAATTAAAAAACACCACAATATCCTTTCCACTGATAACTCATGGTTAGCAAAAGACTGTTGCTTGTCCTTTTGGATGCTCAAGTAATTAAAATTTTAAAATAGTTATCATCCTACCTTTGACTATACCTCTTATTGCTGTTCCATAAACTGCACTCTAGGCTATCAGTAACATCACAAGAAACCCCTGCTACTGCCTGTAGGAATTGTTTAAAATCCTACAGATGAAAGAAGAAAGGAAAACTAGAAGAAAAGCAGAATGGAAATGTATGCCTTAAAAGCCAGTGGTGGAAAGAAATGTTTTAAATAATGTCTAGGCACTTATAAAAGAAATAAGTACATGCTTTGTGGAAATTTCCAATTGAAAAATTTAGATTAATTCTTTCTTCTTAATAAGCCAACTAACAGAAAAAAAGTTAGTTCCAGAATCTTTGTAATTCATTGGATGCAGCTGATCATTTAATAAAATGCTTGGGACTGTGTACTTACGTTTGGACTAGAAGATTTGGAATATCAACCTCATTAAGAGTTCTTGTTATAACTATGGAGCACGGCTGGGCTCCAGTAAATATATCTATGAACAAGAATATTTTGTGTATCTGGAAACATTGGGTTTTTTTCAAGATAAATGTCAGCAGAGACTTTTACTTAGCTTGAACTTTTAGAGAATTTAGATTCATTCAGCAATATTTCAACAACACTACACTTTTCAGGAAAGAAAACAGTATTTGTATTCTGAGAGTAAACCTTATAGTGAATAAACAGACATTCATTTAGAAATTCCCCCTTTTGATTCAATACTAGGAAAAAAGGGTTAGTTGATATAAATGCATATAAATGCACTGCAACTGTCAACTTATATTTACTTGTGTAAATAGTATCAGTGTCACAATAAGATCCCATATATTTAGAACACTGAGTGGTAACCAAAGTAACATCACGAGAAATACATGACTCAGACCTAGCCCTAGATGACCATTTGAATCCACTGTCTGATCTTTTATCTGAAAACCTTCTTTTTTTTTTAACATACTTTCATATTCATCTATGAGTTTTAATTTTCTTTCTCTGAGACGTTTGCATTTGCATTTCCTGGTAAGGAAATTGCATGCCTATAAAGCGGATCAAAATTCAAGGATTAATTTCACTTAGAATAAATAAAATACATTCCTCAAACAGTTCTGTAACACAACATATCCACAGGATATGTGAATTACGTAAGAGTGCTGGTGACATGAGCTTTAGAAATTGTGTCTTTACTTAGAGAAATCAATCACATCCAATAAAAACTGTCTCCTAAAATCTCCCTCTCTCCCATGTCTACCTTCAAAACACTGAGCAAAACTCTTGTTCCCATACTTTGGGTAGCACTGGTTCTTTCAGGACGAATGTCCCCTGCATTTGCAACTGGATGAATATATTGTCATCAGCCTCTTTTCTAACTTATCCTATTCTCTCATGCCTTTTAAGTTTATATAATGCATTATTCAAAGCAAGGACCAAGCTTTTCTCTTGTGTTCAAGATGTCTATTACACTTCAGGAAATGCAGGAGCAGTAACAACTGCTTCCTACAAAGTCAGAAACTTGCACTGTCAAACGGGGATGTAAAAACTTAGCCGACTAATTGACTTTTACAAACTTTTATGAGATTTGCTTTGGAGTTAAAACACTGGAAGAAATAGTCTATTTTACCACAACTACCTCTACTTTACCACAATGAAGGAAAATATCTCACTAGGTCTTTAGCTTCTGAAGAGGCGTGGATTTTACTGTTTTCTGCAAGTCTCCAGTAAGACTCTGTGGGCTGCTAGCATAGTCACTACACAAAATAAGATTGGTTCTCCTGGGCCACACTTTTATAAATTGTATTCCTGACAAGAGGAGAAAATGCAACAAAAAACAGTCTAGGGAGAGGTACTAGGAAACAATAAACACAGTATTAAAAAGTTTGCAAAAAGAAAATTACCCACTTTGAAGCACACAGCCTCTACCATACTGTACCCACCTTCTATTCAAAGGCAAATAAATTCACCATGGCAGCTTCTAATGGTCTCCACAAGTTGTTCACTGAACTTACTCTCAAGTTACAGGGTAATAAAGGGATAACAACCCTTGGCTGACTAAATGAGGAGGTGGGTCCTCTCATCATAGCTCATCTTTCATTACTCGCCCTTTTCTTTCATTCATCCAGTGAAGTAGTATTTCAGTACCACAACTAAATCACTAACAATTGATGGCCTAATACATCTTTATTCCAGTTAAACCCCTCTGTGGAGCATCATGGTGGTAGAGCTCCAAAACTAGGTTATAGTTTGTTTAAAAGTCAGCAATGTATTAATAACAACAACTCTTACTTCAGCTAAACATATGGAAGCACCTTGGTATTACTATCCCTATATTATCATGCTGTCAGGTTTCTTTTTCCAGATTATTAAAATTTTTACACAACATATAATTGCATTTCAGCTGAATGCCACTTTTCCTATTCATCTGTTATTAGCTTGTTAAATTCTGGTCCCCCTCACAGGAGGCCACCTACATACATCCTGAAAATTTGAGAATTACATCTGTGAATACATATTCTGACCTGCTTTCAGCTTGACATCCCCACAAAGAGGAATAAAACCTAAATTTATTCAATACAAACAGAAAAGAATTTGCCTGGATAACCATATTGCTACAGCAAATTTCTGCCAAAAATAACTATTAAATTTAGATTAAATACTATCTTTTTCCGTTCTATTTTCATATATGCAAGCTTCTTTAAAGGACTTAAGAGTTTAAGCTGGGGATCTGATCCTTCTAAATTGTGAAGCCAAAGATGATGTGACCAGTTTTTAAGGGCACTGATGTCCACCACACTTCAATATCACTTTGAAAAGGCTCTCAATGCACTGAGCACCAGCTGAAAACTTGAGATATTGAAAGCAACCACACAGCCTCTAATCTCACTGGGCACAATATTCTTACCACAGCTGTCTTAAACCAGTTTTCCAAAAGTGATGGAATTCCGGTTTAAACTGGTTATTATACAGGTGTATGTTGCTATTGCCTTATGTGTACAGAAGTTGACTTACTGTAAACCAAAACCGAGCCAAACTTTTGCTGAAGTCAGTAGTCAGGGAAGTAGAATAAATAGAGGGTTAAAATCATTACAGGTTCCACATATGAAGAAAGGAACCTCCATATGCACATGCCTTCCACAGGAAAATAATGGAGATGCCCACTTCCTTCTCTCCAGGCATCCACTAACTGGGATTTTGCTATTTTAGTAAAGAGCTGTCAAGTTAACAGCCTGATGGGAAATTTAGAAAAGGAAAAAATGGAAAAAAACCTGAGAAATCAACTTTCATATGCCTTGCTGATGTTGATTTGTTCTCATGTTGATGAAGTCAGCAAGTTGATGCTGATTTCATTTACCCATGCAGATCATTGATTTCACCACATCCTCTGCATATTAATGGCAATGAGATCAATTATAACTAAACATTCCACCTAATAACTTTTGTGTTTTCCTCTAATTAGTTAGTATGTGAATAAAGATATATTTTAGGCTTTCTGCAATTAATATTCTATTACCAGTGGTCCCTTTTATGGGTAAAAATTAGACCTGTTTATAGTTCAGGATGGGAAGATTTTCATATATATATACTTCCTTCCAACTAGACATTTCAACAATTTACAAAGTTATTTCAATGAACAGACACAGGAACCATGTTTTATTTATTTTATTTTGTCAACTATTTAATATATGTCATAAAAATAATTCTGAGAGCAAGCTCACTAAATTTCCCTTTTTAATTCTTTTGGGTTTGTTTTTTTGTTGTTGTTTTATTTGGGGATTTGGTTGGTTTTTTTTGGTTCATTGGTTGGTTGGTTGTCTTTATTGTCCTCTTTGAAATACCAGACAGTCCTTTTTGCCTAAGAGTAACAGAGTTTACTATACCGAGCTCATAAGGAAATTCAAATTTCAGAGGAGTAATTTTTTTTTTTATTGGTAGATGCTGATCAGCTTTGTCATTGGAGGGTGGATATAGCTTTTCCCAGTATGTTTTAAAACAGAATCTCTGACACATTTTATTGCCAGGATAATATGATGGGACATTTGTTTTTAATTTACAGTTCTTTTCTGTTGACTGTGCAACTGTTTATCCAACATTAAAGTCTTTAAAAACTCCTTGTAATTAAAATACTATTTTCATTCTACTTTATATCACATGAACTCACAAAGATTGCCCTACATTTTCCACACCCAGGAGTATGTACACTCCTTAGTGGTGTTAAGGAGTATAGGCTGGATTATATGCACTGGCTGATCTTGTTTTACTGACTGTAAACAGTGTGTTGTAAAATGTACGTATGTTGGTCATTAAGACATTTTGACAAGCCCTACATACTATACAAAATTTATTAAAAAACCTTCAGACAAAAACAAAACCAACAGAAAATATGAGTCATTAGGAGGCATTTTTGAGTTAATTCTGAGGAAATGCCCAGACTGATGTTCTGCATTGCTAGAAGCAGAGTCCTTCATGTCGGATATGAAACTGTGGTCTTGGTTGCTTATAATTAGATGGTCCTAGAACACTTTTTATTGAGGGATTCAAGGAAATAAAGGTCCAGCATCCAGGCAAGACTCCAGTACTGGTATCTCTAATTTTTCTCCCTTAATTTGCAGCTGGGGAAAAAAAAGTCTATGTTCTTTCTAATGCTGATAGGAAGAAAAACCAAAACCCCACTGTTCTCATGCTGCTAATGGGTAAGAATGTACTGCTTCTAATTCAAAAGAAGAGTGTATGAAGGACCTGTATGAAGGACCTACAGTTGCACTTTGGGCAGTGCAGGACGAGTGTGAGGTGCTGCTTTCAATCAAGAAGAAAAAACCTGGATTTTTTTTCCTATAACATAGTTATAATACTCATTTACTTTAGAAAAAACAGCATGCATTTATCATAGCAACCCAACGCTAAGATTTTGCAGACTCTTCATAAAAATCATGTATCCATTATAGGTCTGGTAATTCCCACAGGAGAGATTTAATTTTAGTGTATGCTTAAAGTACTTCCCAGCTCTTAGAAGTATATTCCTGGGGTTCAGGTCTTCCCTGCTTTTCACGTAGTGAAAATATTGTATACAGTCATCCTAAGAGAGCTGACAAAACTTAATTTGAGTAGCAGATGGAAATCTTCCTTTGTTCAACTCCATTTAGGGCTACTGTATCCAGCAGCTGCGTGTGTCACTTCAACATTTCCGCCAAAACACTTTGTGCTTTCCACCAACCTGGATTTCTGATACAATTCTCCAGGAACTAATGAGAGCTAAGAAATGAGTGCAATTAAAACATGACACTTTGAGCAGCTGGTACATTTTTCAGGAAAAATGTGGTCATTTTTCCCTGAGGAATATAAAGGAAAAGGCGAATGGAACTGAAAGATAAAATTATACCATGGCTCTGGATTCAGGGTCAAGGCACATGTAAATGGCCTGAAAGGTACCTTGATGCTGCTGAAGAAATTATCCACACTGCCCAAACGAATAAAGGACACAGGTCAGGTTTCATTCTGAATAAAATCTAGTACCTTCCAGTATTCCAGATGATATTATTTCAAATCCCAGAGATACAGAGAGATTGTGTATACTTCCTTTATATATGCATCAGGAACAAAATACCTCTAGGTTTCTTTGCATCCTCCACGGGTGGAAATGGCAGGGTGGCAGGGGGATCCCTACCTTGCTGCAAGATAATTCCTGTTAGAATCAGCAGAAAATCACTGAAAAGCACAAATATACATGGACAGGGAGTCTTACTATGTCACATCTACTTAGGTATTTCTGTCCTGACTTACTTTTAATGGGTACAGCTCCCACCCTTTTGCTTTTTACATAGGTCTCTGTATTATTTGTGGGCTATAAGGACATAAAAGTCATCTCTGTAGTTTCAAGTATTTGAGTAGAGAACAAATGCATTTTTAAAGCAGAAAAATCTGAAGCTTGTTATTCTGGAGGTAAATTGTTAACCTTTTCACTATGCAATGGTCCATAGACTTGAAGAAAAGAATAGGATGTGGATCACGGTTCCTTTCCTTTTTCTCTCTTTACTCTTTGAAGATTCAATTCACCTCAGATTAAACTGAAGTTCTTTCTTCGTCATTAAGTTTCCCAAAAATAGATCCTAGGGTTTAAATATCATTTACCTCATATTCAGAAGAACAATCACATAAATAAGAATTTATGAATGATTAATCACAACTGCTGTTATATTAGCACAATACTATTTTTAATTTATAGGGTCCACAACTGCATTTTTTATTAACCTGCCAAGGGGCAAGTAGCAATTAAATAAGCAACTGATTAGCTGATGAGTCACTGCATAGGCATATAGAGATGGATTGATTGATTGATTGATTGATTGATTGATTGATTGATTGATTGATGAATCCTTCCACTGTGATCATGCTACAGCACACCTGAATGACAAGGAAACTCTCGAGTGACAAACAGTGTCCTCAACAATAAAGGGATTATAAAAGCATCACAAATACAGAGAAGAATTTTTAATGCTATTTTCGCTGAAAGGGAACTATTTTGCTCTCAACAAAAGGGATGAAATCTAGACCCTGTTTGCAGCTGCCATCATCTGCTGAGCACTTTCAATTCAACGGGGAGAAAAGAGCTGTGCTGAAGTGCCCCAGTAATGATCCTTCTGCCTGAAGAGTAACTGAAACTTTCAAAACACTCAAGACGTGCCCATTTTTACACTCTCAGTAGTGAAAGGAAACAGTGTTTTTCTCCTGAAAATATCAGATATGATACGTGCTCTGGTTTTGTACCTCTTTTCTTGTTTCCTTAACCAGATGTCTACTAATTCATACAGCTCCATGGAAACAGAATGACTGACTAAAAGTAGTTAAACACTGGGGAGATGCTACAAAAGGGAATTTGAAGGAGAGGCTTTTGGTTTTGTATTTCTTTCAGGTAGTAGCATGTGAAACAGATACTTAAAATGTATTTAAAAGCAGTAAAAGATAAAAGCATGATGTCCATTTCTCTCTGATAAATTAGGCTGGCATTTCAAAGAAGATACTGAAGATGAAGGCAGTTGGAATTTTCAATCAAAACTCAGTTCTTATTTGGCTTGCAGAAAGAACCAAAACTTTCCAGAGACATGAGGTGTTGCTTTTAGAGAAGTTAGAATCTCCTGCAAAAGGGAGCACACACAGACCTACAGCCAGTAAGCAGCTGCTCCCAGAGCTTATATGTAATATTTGAGACAGGTTGATACTGCTGTTCTCCCTGATTCAGACACATAACTTCATCCTTTGTTTTCATTCCAAAGATACTAGTTTTACTCCAATGCAGTACTGGGAAAAGCTTTGAAATACCAGAAGTGTCTTAAGAATTCAGAATTTTCTTCTTTCTTTCTCTGCTTTCAAGACTTAAATATTACCTATAGATACAGAAAAATGTATAAGATTTACAATCTGCTTTCTATTCTCAAATTACCAAGATAGGGTATTATGAAAAAGGAATACATGTTATGAATGTTCATCTAAACTGTGTAAGTTTTTACTCTAAATTGTCTATTAAAGATAGAGCATCTCTTTATTCTAACATTCTACAGATTACTTAGTACTTGCTTTTTATTTTGTTTCTATACTCACCAACTGAGACAATTTCTTAATAACAAAAGATGTGCTGAATATCAGGAAAAGAAAACAAATGTTCTAGCAGAAAAGACTAAAGTTCAGGTAAGAAGGAGGGGATGAAGATGTATTTATTTAGTCATCAGACCAGATGGGAAGATAAATTAATAGAGAAAGCTCCTAGGTCCACTGTTTCATAGTGTAATTGGAATAATTCAAACATGTCTCTTAAAATTAGATGTCCCTTCAAATTCATGCAGATATACTACTCCAATACCTACGTTTATACCTGGAGATCGAGAGATTCATAGAACCTAAATGAAGTGCTGACAGGGAGGTAGTAGGGACATTTCCACTGTTGCTAACAAGGAGGAAGGCAGTGTTCTGCTAAGAGCAATTAGATCTTCAGTAGGCTGGAGATGTGTATCTGGTTCCACTTTTTCTGGGGATAGCTGAGGGCCGCATTTCCCTCTTCTCTACAGTGTTTGATCAAAATCCCAGAATTAGTTAGAAATTGGTTGAGTTTGGAAGGGACCTTTGCAGGTCATCTTGACCAATCCCAAAATAGTTTCTCAGGTAGGTTATGCTTTGGTGAATTGACTTGGGAATGAAGAACTGTTCTCAGAGCTCTGTTTCCCTGAGAGCTGGGACAGGCCCTGAGCAGTTCCTGGGAAGGTGAGTGCTGAAACAGGAGATTCAGGGCAGAACAAACCCAGGCCACTTCCCTGTGCAAAGGCAGGAGCCAGGCAGAGATGGACACAGTGCTTCAACAGCTCTGCTGGATGGTATGAAGGACTGCCCATCTCTGAGGTAGGGTGATTAAAAAATGCAGAAGCAGAGGCAGCAGGCAACAAAGCAGCCAGCTGGAAGAATGGAATAAAAGCACATCTCCTTACATACTGTGCTTCATGAGCAGTACTTTGACACAACCCTATTTATTTCACAAAGGAAGTACAAAGAGAGATTCAACCTCATTGTCATTTTCTCCTCTAACACAAAGGATCCTCAGGACTCTAATTACTAGCTAGCTTCACACATCAAGAAAGGGAAATGCTGGTAGGAGACATGGAATTTATTTTTAAGAAGATAAAACTGTGAGCAGGTTTTTCTGATGAACCACAAAAGAGCAGATGCCAGCATGTTTAAAAAACTCCAAAACAGACACAGTAATTTTAAATAAGACTAAAAGACAAGAGGTGCAAAAGGGGATCAAAGCAGCATCTGGTGATTTCTGAGAAAAAGAGAAGCTGACTTTAAAAACAGCGTTAAACCTTTGTTGGATTAGCTGCTATCAAAGGCATCAGTAGAAAAGCATCAGAGGAACTGACAAAGTGACCAGCAGACTGCCTGTCATAACTTAAAAAGTTTTCTGTGAAGTAACCAATGCTAGTCAAACTTTTGTTCTGAATTTGCTAATAGAAGTGACCTATAACTTGAACTTCAAAGCTCAGAAATCATGTTTCATGAATACAGTGTAAGTCAGTCATCTGGATACAAAATTGAGCTTGCCATAGTTCTTTAACAGATTTTATATTTATAAAAGACATCTATTCATAATATACTGACACTCAAAGGAAGAGTCATGAGGCTGTTCCAACTGAAACGTCCTTTTTTTTTCTTTTCTTTTTTTTTTTTTGTCTTTTGCCAGAGGAAGAGCTTTCTTTGAATTACAGCCAGAACAAATGGTTGTAGGGATCAGGAATGGGGTTCCTAACAGTCACTCTTAATCAACTAAACATGTTAGACCTCTAGGGCCCAAGGCAGTCCCCAAAAACTTGCCAATACTATGCAAACTTGGCACAATCTTAGTAAGAGATGCCTCAGTCTAAGTAGTTAATTTGAGTTGGCCAAAGACCAAGCAAGAGAATGAAGCTGCTGTCAGGCAAGAGAAATAAATGCAAAGGCTGTACTGACAAATTCAGCATGGTATACTCACTACCAGACTATGTGCATACGAAGAATTAAATGAGGAATCACTGGATGACTTACTACTTTTAGCCTGGTTAGTAGTAATTCCTAGACAAAGCTTATGTATGCTATCTATACTAGAAGCAACATATTTAAAAATTATGGGAGGCTATTTACCCATTTTCACACTGGATGGAAATAGACCCAGTTTGTTTCAAAGTAGTGATTCACGCTGATTTCACCCATACAAAATGAACCCTCAGGTGGTACGAAATGACTAGATTCAGTGGATCCTTGCAGAAATGAAGAGCTTTACATATTCTAGTCTTCCTAGTTTAGATTTGAGTTTGCCATATTTGCATCAATTTAAGCACACACTGCATGAGAAACCACGTCTGTTATGAGCAGAGAAAATTCATTCCTTTAGAGAGCTCTTGTAGGGGCTTCTGTTTCAGCATTCTTGCTTTCAAGACCATTCTAGAGCTGAACAAATGCTTCAGAGAATGAAAAAGAGCACAGAGAAGCAGTGATTAGATTTGAGTGGTTTTTTGTTTGTTTCATTTGTGGGATTTTTGGAGGGATTGTTTTGTTTTGCTGGTTGTTTGGCTGGGGGTTTTGTTGAGAAGAAAATCCAACAGAAGAAGATGGTAAAACTTAAATTAATACACAGCTTCACTGCTTTCAGTGTTATCTGTGTTGGGAGAAGCTTGGAGCCAGGGTGAGCTCAATTCCCTTTCAAGAACTCTCTTGAGTGAAGAATCTTAGAAGGAACTTAACAGAAATTTTACAGTGTTGCATAAACGTAACTAAGATAATGCTAAAGCTTTCTTTACCCACTGGACAACCACAGAAATTAATATAAATAGAATAAATAATTCATCGTTGGAAATAACTCTTTTGCCTCTGAAAACATGGTAACTTTTCTCAACAACCACAGAACAGAATCTTCTTCCAAAACAAATGCAAGTATACTGCAAAACAGGCATGCAAGAAAAAAAAGACCAAGCCAATCAACCAAACAAAACCTCCAAACTTCTATAGATTTTTTTTAGTAAATATATAAAAAAAAAAAAATAGCAAAATGCCTAGAAAACACAGTGACTTTAATCTACCAAGAGTAACACAATCAAAATTTCCAACAGAGAAAGGAGAATGTACTAGGGATCTTTAAATGAACTGCTTAATCCACTCTTAGACTCCCTGAAGTGTCTTAAAATTTGTCTTGCATTGCTATAAAAGGTCTCTATCTGACTTTCATATGGAGAGCATTTTTCTGGTTTTTCAGAAGTATTGCATAAACACTCAATATCCTTCTTGGCGTAACATGTTGAAGATTCAATTTATCAAATGCCTTTTTATTTTAAATGCTATGAATGCATATTCTCTCTTATGTTTACAATGTCATCAAGACTCATCAGCAAGGTCTTGTAGAAATAACAAACAAGTGGATTGTTAACATAATATTGTCTGTCTTTTTTACAGGCTTATTATGAGATAAATTGTAATATCTGGATGCAAAATTTTAATGATTCATGACACATCAGGAAAAAGCTTAAAGGAGAATCAAATATTCAGAAGTCTTATCTAGGATTAGGTGAGAGGAAGTTCTGTTTAGGGCTATGGGTACTGCCACATGCAACGAAAAAAGTGTTTGAATGAAGAAAGTTACAAACTTGTATTATGATTTAAAAATTCCTGGTGACTTTGTCATTCCAAAAGCCATACTCAGGCTTTAGGATAAACACATTTTTCTGTTGTGTGAAATGCTAACAGAAAGCTGATTATAAAGACACAGACTGTTATCATTAAAGATTTTTCTGCATTCAAGGGTAAGGTATTAAACACTTATTTATACGACAAGCTTTCATACACTTTGGTCTAGGCTGTCATCCCTATGCTACCTTATAATCAATAGAGATAAATTAGCTCCTCCAGAGGGTTATTAATTTTATTTTGTCTGAGAAATGTGAGATGACTTAACAGCTTCAAACAGAACTGAAGCAAGAAGAGTGATCTAGATCTTTCCACAACATGGCTCACAATAAAATGTGAACAGAATTGCTAAATTTTCACAATGACTGAGAAGGGCAGGAATTTTACAGAGGCCATCAAAGGCCTTCAGTGCTTTCAAAATTAGGTCATATCTGGGGTTTCAAGCCCAAGTTGAGTGTAATTCTCAGGAGTGTAATGCCACTGGGCATTCAAATTGAAATTCAGATTCAGATTTAGCAACATAAATGAGTTAAGACTTCTTGTCTAAAAACAAAATGACAGATCTACTGTCTGTTGATGATCTTTGGCAGAGATCAGGTCATCCTTTATATGCACATATCAGATTAAGGTGTTTAATCAAACTCATCTATTTTTCAATTACAGCAGTCCACCCAGGTACCTCCTAACAGTCAGACACCTATTGGTGACCTATAGCTAAGGACACAAAGAATTTCAAGGAAATCCTCTAAATTGAAAAGGTATTAAAGTTAGCAGGAAAATGCATTTCTCTCGATATAAAGAACGTTAAAGAAGAGTTTATTTCTGACTTAGATCCTTACTAGTGTTTAACCACAATGTCATTCTCCACTGTGATGCTATTACATCTCAATGAAAAGCTTTGGAAGAAACTGATATTTCATTGAAGTTGTACATCAGAGTATGTGGTATACTGCAAAGTGAAATGGGCTCTTTTGCATTTAAATGGGCAAGGAGATGAAAACATTAAATTGTGGTTCATTACAAATAAACATAAGACTGTCCATTTGTTATACTCTCTTCCCCTGACTCAGCTGATGAGCAACCAAATCACTAATACAAGCTTGATACCATTTGATCAGTTTGTGCCTTTACCACACTTACAGAAAGATGTTGATTTGCATCCTGCAGAGGAACTAATATTCTGTAGCTAATTGTGTGCACTTCCATGACAGAACATCTAAAGAAGGAATTACCACATACATCTCAGAGGGAATAGGAAGATACTTCATTTATAGCCACCCATCTGTCTGGTCACAGCAGAATTACATACAAACACAATGTACAGATTACGATGTCCTTCAGGAACCACTCTCCCATCACAAAAGCCTGGCTCTCTGCACAACTCGATTCACATACCAGTTCACTGTGCTGCAGATTCTGTACATTGCATGCATGGTGACAGGCACAGAAATCTGCATTAGAGAATTGTGGAGGCCAATAAGCCAACTGAGGAAGAGTCCACAACCCTCCCCTGGAGGGAGAGCCCTTAGGCAGCATACTTTTTGTTAGGGTGACAGTTTGGATCCCTCCCATGATGCTCTCATATGCAAATCTGCTGTACCCTATTGGTCCTTCCCCCTTGCTCCACCCTTGGATCCTCATCTGATTTGCTCTGATGCTCTACCCCACCCCCTGCTTTTCCCATATAATCCCCGCTCCCTCAGACCTTCCCTGGAGTTCCCCATCCCTGGACCTCTTGGTGGCAAGACCTAACAAAGGCTCTTCTGGAACCCCATACTGACTTCCACCCCTTTCTTCAAACATCACCCAGAGAGGATTTCACAGAAGAGCTGAAATCACTCCAGCAAAGGCAGGACATGCCTGTGCACCTGGGAATGTCTTTTTAAAGATGCTTCTCTGGGAAGGTCACGGCACTCTGACCATCAACATCCACCATGACAGAGAATTAGAGGGGAGAAGATAAATGCAAAGCTTGGTATCAATGTAAGGAGAAACAATTTAGCTTTAATTTTTTCCCAGTATAGTATTTACGTTGCTGATGTCTCCCAGTGCAACCCTGTCCTGTGAAAGTGAAAAATACTGCAGAGGTCTTGTCCAAATGCAGTTGAGCAAAGATGAACGTTCTGCTTGAGAACAGAAAATAAGCTTCTTTTCAGATTTAGATGACTCAGAGGCTTTTAACAGCAATTAACTGGTAAGAACGTTGATAACTTATAATTCATCATGAACATGAAAGTAAAGGGAAGTATTCTTGCACTGACTTCTCAGTGGCACACTCAATAAACACATCTTTTTTGGAAGTCTGAGAAAGCATTCTAATGTGTACACAAGGGACTCCACAGGTCATTCTTTCACCATGCTGCAAATCACTGAGGTCCTGAAGCTAATGCTGACCAAGCTCCTGTGTCTGAAGGAGACAGCTCAGCATGGTGCACATGTTGTAACAAAAATGTAACATTACACCTAAAATATAAGATTTCTCAGCATGTTTTGATGTTGCATTGCTTTTAAATTACTTAGTTGTATGTTATATCCCATGACTACAGAGCTGGTGTTGATGTTGCCAGCTTCAGCATTTCTGCAGTGGCTATCGTTATGCAGTGTAGTTGTACAGTGCTGTCAATGCAAGATTAGATTAGGTGTGGAAAAATGTCTTTATTGCACTTGATATAATCTGTATTTTGAGCAACTGCCCAATCATTAATTAAAACAAACAAACTTTATTCTGTTCTATATGCTGACATATTTGCTTTGGTGTATTTGCAAGTATAGATGTGTTTGTGGGAGGCATTTTTATGTTTATGTTTCTGGCAAGAAGTGTCAGATCAATTCCTATCACCCTATATGGATTTCTGCTTTATGCAGTTTTAATATACTCAGTGTCTTCTTCTGGCTGTTCAATCCAGACCAGATTTCCTCCATTTCTTTATAAAAAAACAACTGTAATTTCATTCAAATATCATTACCCTTATGATGGTATTCAGTGAAAACAGCTTACCAAAAATATACACAGACAGAAAATAAAACCCTCGTTTTTGCTCATATTTCCAAAATTTTTATGCCTTTTAAGAACTTACTATACAGATTTATCAGTTATGCCTGAAATTCCGTGCCTATAATATGAATATTTTTTATGATCTTTGTTTTGAGAAAAAAAGTTATGTTCAACAAGGAAAACTGTCAGGTAGAATTAGAAGGCACCAACATAGACTTTGGTCTCCCTTTCCCCATGAAAAAATGGGGGGAAGAGTGTCACAAAAGGACTTGTCCAAGGAAAAACTTTTATCCTTTAGTTGAATGAACCTTGAAAGACTACTCTGTATGGCCACCATCACTAAAGAGGTGGGGAATAGGAGATTTCCACATGACCCAAATGAAGCAGGCTCAGGAATCTGTGTCAGGGAAAGCTGTTGTATGGAGGGACATCTGAATTTTTGGACATCCCAACAAGGGGAAGACCCCTGAAAAGAGGTAAGGGAGCTGGAAACAGAAGGGGGAAGAATTTAAACAGCATTGAGGGGAAGAATTCATACATGGAGCTCCTCACCTGGGTGGTGGAACCCCAAGGTAGAGAGAGGTGGGAATGGGGGAGGGAGAGGTGGGGAATCAGGAGATGCTGCACTTCAGCAGGATAAAACCTGGTGGTGAGTTGGGGGGGTGACACATGAGGAATAGGGGAGGACTAGGGAAAAAAATGAATGCAAGGAGTTCTGGCTGCAGGCTGTGAAGTTGAAACTGCTTATGAAACCTTATTATCCAAGTTAGGAAACAGGGGACACTGGAAACATTTTGCACAAAATGTTGCATAACAGGGCCACCAAGATTTAATATTGCCACACAGCCCGTCATAAGGAGTACCTATAAAAAGGAATCAATCATGAAAAAAGCCTAACAATCCAATAAATATATTCTGCCCTAATTCAAAAGATGTTGGCAATTAAAGGAAGTGTTGGCACAGGTTTTAAAAATGTAAGGGAGTATGTCCCTAGTAATAGTGAAGCATATGTGAGAGGTCCTTGTTGCAAGTACATAATGTTTTATCTTAGATCACGCTACTTCAGCAACAAAACTAATTAGTGTCACAGCAGCAAGACTGGGATCATCTATTTAAAAAAAAAAGTAAAAAAACTATGAGGAGACTGATCAGACAAAAAAACAGAAAGAAAAACAAAACAAAAAATTACAAAGTTGTGGAGGCCTTTGGACCAGAAATACAGACAGAGCTAATTGCTTAAATATATCACAGACACACTCTTATACAGACACACTCTTAATCTAGGCAAACATGTGGTAATTCCTATCAACTTATATTCATTGGCAGACTTTTGTGTTCTTCCTCTTGCACACAAACTACAGCATCTCTCAGGCATATCAGCCAATTAGGAAGAGGTCAACTTTCCAGGTTATGTTAAACTTAAGTATTGTTCAGATTTAAAAAAAAAAGCTACTGTGTCAACTAAAATTGTTGACAGGAAGGCATGCACTTAACCAGCATTCTTGTCTGATGATAATTCAGCCATGGCATGTTACAAGCCTGTTTCTGAGGCTCAGTGTAGTAAATAGGAGCTCAAAGTCCCAGAAGAATACAAGGTTTGCAAGATATTTTTTGAGATAACAAATATTCCATATGTGGCATCTTGTCACCAATCTAACAGTTAAAGAATCGTAATTTTAAGCAACAACCTTGAGCAAATGGGAATTTGTAGGTTTTCATAAAATCCTATATAAACCATGGGTAAAATTTCAGTGGGAAAGCAATTGCCTGAAATAATGTTGTGGTTTAACCCCAGCTAGCAACTAAATCCCATGCAGCCACCACATCAGGATGAGAGACAGAATTGGAAGGGTAAATTTGAGAAAACTCGTGGGTTAAGGTAAGTTTAACAGGTAAAGCAAAAGCCATACAGAGAAACAAAGCAAGCAAAGGAATTCATTCAGCACTTCCCATGGGCAGGCGGGTATTTGGCCATCTCCAGGAAATCCAGACTCCATCACATGTAACAGATTATTAGGATAAGAAAAGGCCATCTCTCCAAATGTTCCCCCTTTCCTCCTTCTTCCCCCAGCTTCCTATGCTGAGCACGGTGCCATATGGTAGGGAATACCCCCTGTGTCAGCTGGGGTCAGCTGTCCCAGCTGTGTCCCAGCTCCTCACATGTCCCCTACTCACTAGCGGGGATGGGGTGAGAGACAGAAAACGCTTTGGATTCTAAGTGCTGCTCAGGAAAGTATAAAGCTAAAATACACCTTTGTTACTAACACTGTTTTGGTCACAAATCCAAAACAACGACCCATACCTGTGTTACTGTGAAGAAATTTAATTCTACCCTGGCCAAAACCAGCATAAAGAATGGACATTTTATTCAACGTTTGATTTGCAAGACAAACAAGGAGACATGCTCTCAGCAATGACACAGCCCTAAAAGACTTCGCTGCTGTTTCTCATACTCACAGTTTTCTGCACCCACCCAGGCTGATAACTGGAAAAACTCAATTTAGCAAGCAGAACTTCTAGACATTATCTAATTAATCCTCTAAGCCTGAAGATAGACCTCCAATAAAGCCAGCACAACTATTAGGAAAGGTGTTCCTTCCCATGGCAGGGAGATTGGAATTTGATGATCTTTAAGGTTCCTTTCAACCCCGGCCATTCTATGATTAAGAGCAATCCAAAATTTTCCCATAAACCAGATGGTCCTGAGGAAAGAATTTGATGGGATATTGAGTCTTTTTACAGCCACTAAAAACAGAAACACTGTCACATTAGTGAATAAAATGGAAGAAATCAAAGTATTTTAGGTTTGCAGAAGGACCAGCCATTTAATTACAGTTATTAGGTAACAGTTTGCAGGAGATTTGAAGGAGCAGAAAGCCCTGACTGTTGCATTTTCATGTCCCTTCCTGCTGATCCACCTTCCCTGTTGTTCTTCTGGAGCACAAGCTACGGAAGCTTAACTCCAAGTATGAAGTTCAAGTTTCTCCACTGTTGCAGAAGTAGTGCAGCTGGCTACTCATAACTGTGCCTTCATTCACACTCAGCAATGAATTCCCTGGGAAGCCCAGGACTTCCAAGATCAGTCTTCTACACAGGTGAGCTAATGGACTGGCTGGAGAAAAGGGACTGACTTCAAGCTAAGTGACTGACTGATCTTCGAGCCACCTTCTGTCACAATGAATTATTTGACTGAACAACTGCAGATACGTGAGCTCTCCATGTGGGAATTTTAAAGGGATGTAGAGATTCCCCCAGGCAGTTCCTTCAGTGCTTTGTTCAATTTGTGAGCTTAAATGTCTTGATTAATGTCCTGAGTATAGAGTCCCAGTCGGATCCTACTGGGGAATTAATCCAATCATCTGTAGGTAAGCCACATGAAAACAGCCTGTAGAAACTTGCTGCAGACACAAAAATGTCCATGTAGGACAATCTTTTCCAAGCATTTTTGCAATGGCTGGAAGATGTTTTCTGTGTCATTGGAGATAGTTCCTGAAAATGTACCATATACGCACTGGGTTTCCCAAGCAGTACCACAAGCCAGCAGCAGAGTGGTTTGGGGAGTCTTGTCCAAGCAAACCATACCAAAGACTCTTGCAATAAGGATTCCCATTTCCATCCAGGCCAGTTGTTTTGAGTGATTTCATTTCAAACACAAGAATTACAGTTTTTTTCAAACAAGTATTCTGCCCGTTATACATGTCACAATACTTAGCATCAAAGCACAGCCATTCAGAGAAGGTGTGGATCTTGCTAAACTCTCCAAGGAGCTGGGGGAGAGTGTTAACACCATTTCTCCCACTGCACACCCAAGAAGGACGTGTTGTGGTAAGGAATCACAGCAAGATGGGAACTGCAAAATGACTAACTCTTTTTCTCACCTTCCCATAGTTTGTGTTTCCACAAAATCCATAAAACTGGAAGATTATATATAGCAAGAGTAGGCAACATTGTGTTTAAAATCAGCTCAAATTTGGAAACTGAGAGCTTAGTAGTATTTGTTTAACAAGATTCAGCACAAAGCTAGGAATTGGGAAATGGCAAATCCTGCATGACATCTGCCAACAAACGTAATCTCCCTAATTCTGCTTTACTCTGTATTGTTAAAAACCCCCAAACCTTAAAATCCAATAAAGTTCTTTTTTTTTCTAGTCATTCTACTCTCTTTGTTAATTTCTATCTACATTTTCACAGGAACCATGAGACAAATGTTTCCAAAATATGAAGTCTGAAAAATTGAATTAAGTAATAAAGCCCCTGTCAGTAATATCAAGTTTGGAAGTGTCACTGTTAATAGCACACCATGTCAGTTAACAAACTTCAGTGTATGTAAGGTAACCTTGCCCTGTTTAGGTATGTGCATGTCAAAGGGAAAAGTTAAGGGACACTGACATTTTTAACATTTTTAATTATCACAAAGACCACATTTGAATCATAGAGATCTTCTGTGTCTTATTATCAAACGTATATTTCTAGGAAGAACTATAAAGAGCAGGCTCACAGCTGTATACACTTCCTAAGTGAGCACAGGAGTATTTAGTAAACTTCCAACACGCAATACTTGCGAATGCTTGGGAGAACTCTAGAAGCCAACAGATCTCTTTAATTCAGCTACTTAAAATACACAGCTTTGCCTTTTTGGATTATTAAATTTTACCTCACATATTAGTCTTCTTTATGCTTTTCTATACCTGGAACTACCAGTCAGTCAAGGCTGCTTCAAACTGGATGAGAGATAAATGGAGGAGAGAGATTAATAGAGGTCTCTTAAATTCTCAGCAGTTTGAAGAAGGTGCATGCTGACTGTTCATTCTTTTTTTCTCATACAGGGAGTGAGGGAATGACTTACTACTAGAACAACCAACCACCAAAAAACACAACCCCAGAAAAAGCAAGGAAGGAAAACAAACATAACTTGAATCACACAAAATTAAGCCAGGAAAAATTAATGGAAAAAAAGCTTGGCTTGGAATCATTAAATACAAAACTACCATTATGGCTCAGAAAGCCCTGGAAAAATTTCTGTGTAATGTTACTTCCAGTTTAGACTCTTCCTTAGGCTGTCAATACTCTATTACTAATCCATTATATTCAAGATATGAATTGACTGAATATTAGTTCTAATCTGATATGAACCTGAATATTTTCTTATGCCACTGTCTTGTACTTTGAAATCTCCAAGCATTGTAAAACTATATATCTCCTGAGTTTTTCTATTTTTAAATCATTACCTTTGCCTAATACATACAGAAAAAAAAATAAAAATATGAACTTTTTCTATTCCAGAACTCACATGTGAAAATCTCAAAGAGATAATGGATACATCCTATAGCTAAACAGACACATGATCCAGAAAAAAAACCCCATAAACCAACAAACAAACCAGAACAGTCTCAATCATTAGATATCACTTTTTTAAAATATCTATCTCCAGCAGCTGTTGCATAATCACCAGCTACTCTCCTCTATGGTCACTGAACAAGAAGCCTTTTCCTGAAAAATACTTTACTGAAAATTATAGAAATATAATAACATGAAAACAAAAGAGTTTAAGAGCTTCTCTAGAGCTTAAGTAAGCACAATTAAATTCCTATACAGGGTACAACAAAGAAGATTCATACCATTAAAATTCAAGATACTAATTTGATATCAGAAAAAACAGTCTTTTGTATGGCTAGCAGTGGACTCACCAATCTACTGCTTTCTTCTTCCTACTTATAATACACTCACCTTCTTAAAAGGACACACTGATATTATATGTTCCAGTAAGTATTTTTCTTTTTTTTTCTTGCCCTGTTTTTTTCATTTGGATTACTTTCTCATTTCCACTTCTTGATTACTTCTCTCCCATATTAAAACCAGCTTTTAAATGAACCATCAGCTTACCTGCCAATCCTGCAATATCACTCTGTGTACAGCACTTGCATTTGTACTTCACAAACATCCTGACACCTTTATAGGGTTCTTGACAGAATAAACTTTGAATAAGGCTACATTCAAAGTAGGGATGTTTAGGAAGGAAAAAAGATTTACACATACTCATTAGAGTACTTCTTCCAGATGTATCTAAAAAATATTAATAAAAAACACAACTGCAGTGTATTCAAGTTAATTGATTAACAGCCAACACGTCCAATAAAATAATAATAACAATAACAATAATAACAACAATAACAATAACAATAACAATAACAATAACAATAACAATAACAATAATAACAATAATAACAATAATAACAATAATAACAATAATAACAATAATAATAATAATAATAATAATAATAGAGGTAGCGTGGCTAGGGAGCAATGACCTGTAGAGGGATACATTAAACATGGCAGATTTGCAAAACTCTGCACAGGAACTGTTTGTGGGGAGCCAGGCTGTGAAAGAATGTTTCAGTAGGAAATTAAACTACACATTTACTCCCATTTGTTAATATGCCTCTATGTATTTATTAGTGTGGTGAAGGCTAAGTATTTACAAAATGTTTCCATACACATTTTATTTAAAAAAAAAAAAAAAAAAAAAAAGGGGGAAAACCTTCAGTTTGCCATGTCAAATGAGAGACTGATACAGCCTGGAGATGCTGAGCTTTTGCACAATTTCTCATCTATGAACTTCGGACCAGGTAATCAAAAGCTACACAACTCATTCCTGCACCTATAACCATCCCTGTGGCCCCTCCAGGAAGTCGATTCCACGTACTGGTCTCAACATGATTATTTTATTGACATTGCTCTGCTGAAAGACTTTTGCAAATACCATCCAATTTTCCAGCTCTTTCTAAAAGATCAAAAGATGCACCTTGCATAGTAGACAGGAATTTACACTGATGAGTGCCTATTGTCTTGAATACAAATGCTGCTCGCAGTGTTTGCCCAGAGCTAAACGTGTATGACTGTAATAACTAACTGCAGTTAGACCCTGAAAGCAGACTTGTACTGGAGATAAAAATATGTTTGTGCTGGAGAATAGCTTTTGCCTGAACAACCCTCAGGCTAAGATCTTCAGGGCCTCCTAATTAGGGAGGATGGCACTGAGCTTGAAACCTGTAATTCCAAATAAAGCAGCTGGATAGGGCACGTAACTTCTGGTTGGAAGCAGTAACAAGTGTGCTAGGCTATTGCTGCTGGTAATAGATCCTGCAGGTTGAGATCCATTTCTGACAGAGATCTGCAGGTAGCAAACCACCCTGGTCCATGGGTTCATTCATGTAGTGGGAAACAAGTTAATGGACTTCACAACCAGAGCACAACCTGGCCAAGACATAACTTACATTATTTCAGACTTTTTTTTTTTTTTTCAAATACAGAAATAAGTTCATATTGTGCTAAAGCACCCAGGTAGCATCCTTTTCTCAATCACCCCATTCTATAGCCTTTACTGTTTTAGCTTTCCACATGAGACAGGTTGCTGCTCTTTTACCTAAAAGTCACATATCGAAGTCAGTGATAAAGCTGATTTTATCATTCTACTCACTTGAACAATATGTTTAAAAGATGTGAAACTAATTCATAGTATTTCTTAAAAATTCTGCTAAGGAATAAATTATTTTCAAGTATCTCTCATAATCTGTCATATTTTTAATCATAAAAAGGATGGAGTAATTTTAAAATTACTCAGAAAGAGAAGTTGTATGAATTCAACTATATCTCACTAAATCCTAAGTATATAAAGAAAAAAGTATCAAAGTTACTTAAAAAAACCCAAAAAACTGTATTATGATCCCTGAGCTGCATAACACATAGTTGAGATCCCAAGAACAAAAGAGTGAAAAAAAAATTTCCAACAGGATATGACTAGCAAACAAGATACCTGATGATTTCAAGTGACAATGCAAAGCATGTCCTTCTTGAATAACTTACTGAAATTACCATCTCCCTCACAAGGTAAGAACAAAAGTATTAAACGTGCTTTCATGTAGAAATGTATATTCACAGTGATTTTAAGATTGTGTTATATATGTTAGATCAGAAAGCAGCAATACTGGAAACAACATTTAAGCACACGGCCAACAATGAACCTACAGTGATTCTCACAGCACCACGAACAGGAAAATAAGTTTTAGGCACCAAAATGTTTTGAGGCAATTTGAGTAGTTGGCTTATCCTTATGTCTGATGTAAATATTTTACACCAGTACTTTTCATTTTGAAACATCTAATTGAACTGAACTATAAAGCAATTCCCAGAAATACATGTGTTTTAAATATGCATATAATCTGAATACATGCAGATATAGTTGAAATATATGCATTATTGTAAAAGTAGACTTTTCCTTCAGCACAGAGTAGAATAAAATGACTTCTTTTTCTATTCTTGTTATTAAACCATTGCAGAACTATTTTATCATGCAATCCATCGCGAAAGTATTTTACTTTTCATTATAATTTCTGATTTATTCTACTTTAAAGCATCAGTCCAAAAAAAATCTAAAAAATCATACAAGAGGGTATTCATAAAATGTTTTTAAAGTGGGTATTCTTTCATGGCACTAGGAAAAAAACTATTAAAGTATTTACCAACTCCTAAATATGCAGAAATCAAATAATCATTCAGTTTTCTTGATGGAAATTACAATGCAACAGTTACCTCAAAAGATAATTTCACTGCCTTGTCTCATGACCTACATCTGTTTTTTTGTTGGGTTTTTTTCAGATCATTGGTTTTAATAGCACTTGATGATTATTATGACTGCAAGACAAATTAATTTGGCTTGTCTAGATCCATTTGCAATGTTTTAAGTGCTTCACTCATATATGCCCATATACTTAAGACACATCTTACAATTTCAAACAAAAACAATAAGGTAGCAGACAATTTTCTCAAACCTTCTATTTTAAGATGGAGATGTAAAAATATATCTAAATACATGTAAAAAGCAATATTTAGCACTTCCACACCTGGCTGACTCTTTAATAATGTGATTTTACGCTTCTCAGAAAATCTGCAGAAGCAACTAAACTCACCATTTAGAAGACCTTTTTGTATTGAAAAGCAAGTTTCAATAATGGAAGAAACAGAGAACTGCTCAGGACAGCCGTGATTATGGTGCAGTAGAGCAGAGAAAGCCTGAGAATTCAGCACCCTTCAAAACCATGCCAGTGTTTCAGGGTGTTATAAACTAGGACTCAGGCTTGCCTGGGGAATGCTTGCAAATGGGATGTGCTGAAATGGCTGAAGCAGGGACCGTCCTGGCTGCACTCTCCTCTCACAGCTGGAAGTTACACAGGGAACAGCAGAAAGGAAAACCTTCCTGCTCCACTGGTGTTCATAGTCCTGAGTATTTTCTAAGTCAAAAGTAACAGCAATTTACATTAGTAAAGCTGAGTGGTAGGTATGACAGTAGAGGAAAAATAAACCTTTCTAGTCATCCTGAAAACTATCTGTGAACATGAGCCAGGGGCCTTAATATCCTCCTACAGACCACCATTTTGGCTCCTGTAGGTTATAAAATAATGCAAAAACAGCATAAGCAAACACAAAATCCCCTAGAATTACAGTTTCAGATCATTCCATGAAACTGGAAAGTTGCCTGCCTTGAGGAAACAACTTACATGTGTGGTAAGGATCTTCACAGGCTTTGGCAGGTTCTCTGCTGCCTACAAGGAGTTTCCAAGTGATTTCAGGATTTCCTCAAATTGTAGATTAGCAGTTTTACAAATTCTGTATGTAGCGAAGTAAAATAATTGCTTTATATAACTCAAAAGCCCTCCAAGCAAACAGTCTATAACTGCCATGGTGTTAATAAAACAGCTAGTTATAAATCAAGCATATTCTGTGAATAAAATGCAACCAAATGTTATCAACTTGCTTAAACTAATTTTAAGTGTTGTCTAGCAGCTAATATAAAAATACTCTGAAACAGGCTGAACATTATGAAAATTATTAAGTATCTCCAAAGAATGACCTTAAGAGCTATGGAAATAAACGGGTCCAAATACCATTTTTCTTGTATGTACAAACATTTACTAGTAGCTCTTCAAATAACTTATTCACGTGGTAGAAATTATCCATCCTTTGTTTGCGACAGCTTCAGGAATTATTTTGCAACGTCTGCTACATTGCAGCACTGATTTTTATTTCTGCTATTGGCAATGTATTTTTCCAGCTATATAGCTTGTTTTGCATTTGAATGAGGAAAAATTTGGCTGTTGTATTTTTCATGACCACTTAAAGAAGGTCATGTTATTCATATAAAAATCTTTAGTCCCTATATATTTTCTTAATCCCACTATATTTGCTTTCTCCTTACTTCTACTGTTCCTGTTTATCAAAAATATAGATTCCTACACTGAAATTACAAAAAGGGGGGCTTGGTTTCTTTAAGAACAAATTAATCCTATTCAAGCTTTTTTTGTCCTACTGTATTTGTGTCTCTCACTCTGATTCCCAGTAACACATTAAAGTTGGCAGTCTGGCCGTTAGTGGGAGAGAGGTATTTTTCAAACACATTTACTTTTCAACGTGGTGTTTCCCTGTATCAGCTTACTTAGGCCAAACGTATATGTGGATACTCAGCTAAAGTCAGCCCTCTTATTTCACAACTTAATTAATATTTATGGCAGTTCATACCAAACCAAACCAAACCAAACCAGACTGCTGACTGCATTAGCCATATTAGTTCTTTGAAGTAGTGGGAACAAAGTCAAAATTGTAAGTGTATGGCTTCAGAAACATTTCATAATCAATGTGACTAGATTTATCAATACCGAAGTGAATTCGGTAACTTCAGTCAAGTACAGGCCTATCTGCTTTCAATGCCATGGATTAGTGCTCTTTCTGTCACATCCTGCTCAAAAGGGATTGATTGGTTTTATGGACTTAGCTTCTTTAAAGTCAGCTCACCATAACATTCATTGACAAAACACAGAAGATCCTAAGCAATTCTTAAGATGTTATGTTGGACTGTGTTTTATTGCACTGATGTATCACTGTGATACTTTGCACTGAGGAATTTATTGTGTATCACGTTTGTTCTGTGCGCACACACACACACACACACACACACACACATGGATCCTGTAAGTCAGTGTCCCTGGTTAGTTCCTCCCTTCAACCCTCCCATCATCTGTTTCCCCCGAGTTTGAAAATTCCCTCCTCGAGGCATTCAGTCTCTTTTCTTCTCTATGTTTTCTCTCCCTCTTCCCCTCTTTCCCTCTCCTCCACTCCCTGGGAATTGTCCAACCATTAAATCCACGGGACATGGTCCCAAAAAGAAAGAGCGCCTCTCGTCTTTTGCTTTTGTCCTTGGGGATTTGCAGGGGACCCTGAGCTAGCCAAATTGGTCACCCATGGAGCAAATACTGCGGGACTGTCAGTATATCCTGACTTTGGAAGCACTGGATACATAAGATAGAAGGAAAAATTTGCTGTTATATGATATTCAAGCACAATGTGCTCAGAAAGCACATTAAATGCTTCACACTGTAGAATGTTAGGCAGAAGAATAGACTTGAAAGCCAGTTGGTTTAAGAAAAACTAATGAGCTTGCTTTAGAAAAAAACACTCAGAAAGTCACTCCTGAGAAATGACTCAGCTTGAGTTTTTAACAGATTTTTAAAAAAAAAAACTAACTAATTAACTAAAACTAAAGATACGTAACACACTCAAAATCTCTCTCTCAAAAAAGAAAAAAAAAAAAAAAGAAGAAAAAAAGAGATTAATTCTATTTCCAGACCAGAGAAGTATGATGTGTCATACTGTGATACTGTGTCATCATTCAACGCTTTAGGGGTTTAAATCTAAGATCTGAGATTTGAGGAATAAGTTTTAAAGTCCGACACTAAAATATTGATTCTTAGACCAAACCCTTGAAATCTGACAGGTATTTAGCAGTGTAACCACAGTTATTAAAGTCCAAAGTTACAAAGATATAAAAAAAGAACATGCAGAGACACAATCTTTTCAATAAGAACTATCTCTTACTTTCTCATCTTTCACAAAACAAAGCCACAGTACCCTTATCTTCTGTCACCCTTTGAAATCCGCTTGTCTCTTCTGTCTTTTCTGAACATGGCAAATCATAGTAAGTGAAAAAGAACAGTACAGATACAAGGAAATCATGCAAAGACAAATGGACTGAGTCAACATCTTTAAAAGAAAGTTCTCTGCTTCAAGGAGAAGTTAGAGAAGACCACAAGTGAAGTATATGTCAGATTTTACCTGTAGATATAATTTCCATAGAAAAATGACTGGCTATGCCTATCATCAAATTTACTCAAATGTGAAATGTAATGCTGCCTAAACCATAAAATAAATTATTTAAGAAATATTAATAAAACACCAAAAACAAAACCTCAACACCTATAAATTGTTGGAGGCTGGGCAAGTACACAAACATCATTATATGCTCCCTAGATCTTCTACTCTTCCTTCGGCATCTGATAGTGGTGGCTCTCAGATGTACAGTATTAAGAGTAAAATGTCTCTTCAGATTGATCCAGTGCTACCACTCATACAGTCTTATTGCCAATAGAATTGTTGCTGTTATTGTTCATCATCATCATTATTATGATTAATAATAGTAGCAATAGTAGTGTGTTTAATAGTGCTCTGGATCCTGGAGCTGCAATATTTATATGAAGGAAACTAAGACTTGCATAAGCTATTTTCCAGTCTTCCTCATAGCATTTGAAGACAAAAGACTGATGTGATGAGTTCTTTAGGCAGAGCCTATCTGTCCAAATGTTCAGTCATTTCAGTTTGATAAAAACCACAACAGAAACAAGTCATAATCAACCACCTACATCGCTGATGCCAATGCCAGCCCCTTAAATATTTTCTTACAGTTATCTCTGTGTTCTTATTTCTCTCTAACTACACTTAGTGTCTGTAACTTCTCTACTTCAGCATAACCACTGTCCTTATATTCCATGGACACAACTTTCTCAGAAAGACTCTTTATAGGTTTTCTTAGCCAAAAGCAAAACCAATGCTTAATTTTAACCCTCCTAAGCTTCAAATACTTCTGGCACAAGTTTTTTTTTTTCTTGAAATACAGTCAAGTTGTATTTTTAGGATCACTCCTTTCGAATTTTATTCCTACTTCTCTAATTTTGCTTTAACATAATAACAATACATTTCAAGAAGGTCTTAACTACTGGTGTAAGAAAATAATGGCTCAAAAGAGAACTCCTAATTTTACTTTCTGGCCTGAGAGATTCTGACTTTCTTTTCTCTGTATCTGTGAATAAATCCATCCCCCTCAGATATAAAGCCTATAACTTATCTCAAGTGGTTTGTCTAGTTCCCTATACTCAGGATATATCTTCACCTTGCAGACAATTTCATCAAACTTTTTAAGAGATGCAGCCCTTCCCCTGTGCGAAACACCCAACCTGTGCATTCCTCAGATTCTGACCCTGTGCCTTCATTGGTGCAACTCAATTTCCTCATCCCTTATAAGTGCTGCTTCATCTGCTTATTCACCTCTCTATAACATAACTCTTTTCACTATAAAAAACAAAGATTTTTTAAAATAATGACATACACTTTACACTAGGAAGGCTTTGAACAGTCCGTTTTCATGTATCTCAAAGTTCCTTCCACTACAGTCCTAAAGCCCATATATCAAATTTGACAGAACGGCAAGATGTAGCAGAAATGGTCNTTTTCCAACTTCAGTAATCAATCCATAAAGTTCTAAAATACTGTGGAGGGGAAGGGTCCCCATGAAAACTGTTTGACAAGACATACAACATAAAATCTATCACTCCTGTTACAGGCAATCAGACAGTTTATAGTCTTCCTTTAAGTACAAATTCATTCCTCTACTTAGAGCATAAAGTGAAAAGTACAGATAGAAAGCACTACTGGAATATGATTGACTGGCTTCCTAAAGCATGCAATTTAAAAACTTGGGCACCTGATGGCATTCATGAAAATTCAAAGTAACTTTAAGAATTTAGTGAACGTTTTCCCCCTCAGATCACCACTCGTATTTCTTTCTTGCTGTCTTCATGTATAAATATGAAGCAATCACGTTTCCAACTAGTTCTAGGTTAGCTCTTTCATTTTCCTCCTTTCCTGGCACAGCAAAAACCAAAAAGTATCTTATCTTGTAGTCAGACGTGATCTTTGACTGCAATCTCCATAGGTAATAACCATATTATCCTCAGCAAACCCAAATTAAAATCTCATCTGCTACTTAGGAAAGGGTACATGAGAGCACTCTATGAAAAAAATGTCGTTACATTTACAACTCAACTTTTCAAATAGGATAGATACCCATGGTATCTGGATACCTACTCAACACCTGGCCTACAGACACCTGGTTCAGTGAACTTACCCAAAGGGGAGAAAGAGCTCTAACACAAGACCCAGGTGTGGCTCATTGACAGAGCTTCAAACTAGTTTGGAAGAGAGGAAGGGACTAAACCAGGCTCACCAGCACTGAGTGATGGAAGATGTAACAAACAGGCACTAATAGGACCCCTTAATCTGCTTCATGAGGTAGGCTCCAGGGTTGCACAGTATGTTTTACCTCTCTGGCTGAGAAAAAGGCAAAAAGGCAATCAGGAACAGTAGAAACAAAAGATGCTGTAATCTCTTTCACTTTCCAGCTGAATTTTACTGTATTTAGTGCTGCCATTCAGCGCTGCTCTCCCTCATCTGTCTTGTTGAGACAACTGTAGCCATCTTCTTCACTCTCTTACTACTTAAACTATGGCTATATTTCATGTCTAAACATTTGCGACACCTTAGGATTGAATTATGGTTATTCCCATCAGCAGTATGAAAACTACAATAAGCTGTGTTAGCACACATTTGAGTGCTATGAACCTTAGAGCTAATCTCTTAGATTTTAGATTCGTTACTGAGTTATGGGATTCAGAATGGTATATTTAGAAAAAATAGGGTGGAGATCAACAAGCATATAAATCACCTGTCTTCTCAAAGTGGATAGCTGTGTCGAGGAACCATCATGACTTAGTAGTGACTACACACATTATTTCCCATCCATGTTTGCATTAATTGCATTCCTAGTACATGGACTCATAGATGACATAAGTGGACATAGAAGACATTAAATCTGTTGGTTGGAGACACTTTTCAGCAGGTCACCAGACAGGAGGGCAGTGCAAGAGCCCACCTCATTCACTCAGAGATGACCATCAAACACAGGAACTGATACCTGATGCATCAAAGTTATTTTTGCTCCCTTAAGGAAATGTCTGTTTCAGTTGGAGGAAGAGTAAAACTAGGTCCTAACGAAAGTAGAAGTTAATAAGGCATGAGGAACTGAAGGAGAACAAGTAAATTTATCCAGATGCCTACTGACATTCAAGAAAGATTAGCTATAAAGCTAACACTTCTCCTAGGAAGAAGTGCTCTCCCAAAAGGAATCTGAATGGCATGTAGAAAGCATAATCCACTATGTAATGCATACAGATGTACAGATACCTTTCAGTTTTAATGCTGGTATCAAAAAACAAAGCTTTTTTTTCCTTTCACTTGCTGATCAGTTTTTAGTAACATTTACAACCTGCAAAATAGGCAGCAGGGGAACCAACTTTTTGTAACATTTTTAATTTATACAGATTTGAGCTAGGCGTGCTTGCCAGGATTTTTCATCCAGGACTGCTTAGCAGATTTACAAGTGGATATTGTGACATGCTAACAAATGCTTTATCTCTTCCACACAATTTCAGAATATCCAAAGTACAATAAAAAAAGTCTCTCCTTAGCAAACACTCAGATCAGCGTCAGAGCTGCCCGCAATAGGGTTGAGAGATGAAGATGTGTCTTTCAGTGACTGTAAAACAGAGCTTTACACTGGGGAATCTGAAGAAGTCCAAGGGGCTGGGTTTGGATCTCTTTCTTAACAGATGTATTAAGATCTGCTCACTGCATTTCTATAATCAAGGGTTCAATAATCACAGAATCACAGAATGGTTTGAGTTGGAAGGGACTTTAATGATCATCTAGTTCCAACTGCCCTGACAGAGGCAGAGTCACCTCCCACCAGACCTGGTCAATCAAAGTCCCATCCAAGCGGACAACATATTTTGTGCTTGAAATAAAATTATAATTATGTGTCGGTATGTTTAGTGAACTGAATATTGTGAATTCATTTTCATAAATCCCTAAAAAAAAATAATTAATCTCATAACAAAAAAAAAGGTTTCTCATACTTTATAAATAAGACAATTGAATAACAATTAAATGATTAGTTAACATATTTATAAGCAGCTCTCTATGTGATCACTGAATTTTTATGTACAACTGTTCACCTGTGCTGTAAGAAGTTTGCAGAAATATTTGATGCTTAGCAGTAACAGCAAAAGCAAGCTACCAATGACTGCCAATAACACTTCATCAACATTTATATATTACTAATGCAATATTTCATCAATGCAAAATGATCTAATTGCTTCAGATGGTTGACCTTGAAAACACTAGATGTGAATTTCTGATGTTAGACAGCAGTTTCAGAAGCCATGCAGTTGCACAGTTCCACTGAGGATTCCCAGCATGACCATTGCTCAGGATTGTGTTCTTTTTATTAAACTAGTACATATATTATCACAGATAAACAGAAGATTACAGGAAGGGCATAAGTCTGCTTGAGATCCACAAGCTAAAGATTTTGAGTCACCTATGATAAACATTCCTTAAATGAAAATGAGCAGAAAAGTAGCAGACATTTTGGAACTTATTACTGTAACTCCATCCCTAAATGCACTGTTACAGGATAGCATGCTTTTTAACAGAACTGAATTCGACTTGTCAGTGCAAGGCTGGACCCTAAACTTCTTCCTGAAACCTGAAAGCCTAGACATTTTTCTATGAGTGAAACAGCCTGATGTTTCCACTCAATATTTCCAGGTGGAAAGAGAGGATCAGACTTTTTTTTTATTTAATCCAGGTAAATTTTGCAAGGGGCAGCAAGAATTCAGAGGACAATTGAAAGAGAAACTACATTTATAAAGTTTCAAAAAGTGTCAAGTATTTGAAAACACAAGCCCTTATTATACAAATCTACCACATCTTTTCCATGTGTCATCACAGACTGTACAGTTTATAGGCCCTAATTCAACTCCCCACAGTAAAAGCTTCCTTCAAAATTGGATTCAAAGCCTAAAAATTAATGTCAGCATTTTTGAGAGATTCAGCTTTTGCACACGCAGATTCTGTGAAACTGGAAGTCAAAACAGGAAACTGAATTTCAGACAGAATCCTGAGATATCAATTAATACACATTTTTATAAACAGACTCCAAAATAAATCCTTTTCCTTCCTAGCAGACCTCAGCATTACCTTGGTTACGCACATTAAATTGTGCATATATTTTCTTTTAATCGCACTGTTGAATTATTTCTCCAAACAATACTAAACGACTGAAGCAGGAAAATAAATGTATATTGTTTCAGCTATCTGCTTCCAAACCATAGGACTTTTGCATATCCCTTTGTTTAGCCAGCTACACTACTTACAGATTAATGCATAAAGCAGTAAAAACCACAGACTGACCACAAAGTACTTGAAACTACAATGGGTGCTTTTTTTTTCACTTTTTTTTATTAATGAAGCTTCACCCACATGCAGTCAAAAGCAACCTAAAAGAGGTTTCTTAAGCAATTAGCACAGCAGACTTCAATAAAGGGATTCAGCCTAGTTCTCAGAAGACAGAGCTCCTATGCTTGTCCATGTTCCCCACACTTTTGAGATTATTATTTGATCTGGATTCAAATTCCCTAGCACTACTCTTTTGCTAGGACCACACTCTGATTCCCAGCAAATCCTTCCCTTTTGCAGCTACCAAGCTGATTTTATTTCTTCAGCTATTCAGAAAGATCGTATGAGATCTACTTGAACAAAAGGTATCTGATGATAATTTTACGAACACAATGCAAATGCTAATATAGCATCCCTGCTGTTCTGGAAGGCTTTAATGTATTGGTGCTGCAAGATAAGGAGAGAAGAGCTCCAGAGACATTATGTAAACTTAATAAAAAGCCCAAGAAAACTTGCCATGTGTAAATATCTTCACTGATACTAACACCCATTTGCTGTTCCTTTACAGCAAATGCAATCTTCAGTGAAAATGCTTCTGTTTAGCATTTAGAAACTTCTACAAAAATTACAATCTGCTCAAAGTAAGTGTAAATGTATAGAAGTCCAGAACTTATAACAAGCTAGACTCCAAAACTTAAGAGTATGGATAAACATATTTTGGAACAGAAGTACAATTGTGTGATTATGAACAAAAAGATTTCTGCTTCCAAACTGTTTTATGGTACATTGCATAGCAATGCCTTTTGCATTTTTTTTTAACTAGTCATGAGGACCAGATGACAAAAACATTGGTCTCACCCCCAGTGGTATGCAATCTTTTTAGAATACACTAACCTCGTACATTCTATCTGTGTGATGTACCCATAGGCACTACTATTTATAATTTGGTTTGGTTTTGGGCCATTTCTCATTTACACACTCAAAATAAGGTATCTCAGGTAAAAAGTTATAAACCAGCAAAAATATATTTTGTTTCCAAAAAACAAATCATATTGGCATTTTGGAAAGTGTCTTTGAAACCCTGCCTGTAAAGAACTAGAAGTTAAATTACGCATGCCCCAGTTCTTCCCACAAGCTGCACAAAGCTAGTTAAACCTTCTGGTATCTCTATGGTATCAGGAGCATAACCACTGGCTCTTGCATACAATTCTCAAAACTAACACAACTGTGCTAAATCCCACAGCTTGGGGAAACAGGAAACCTTTGGCCCACAAAATAACAAACACTTTATGAAGAAGAACATCGTTATTATGCAGTGACAGCACTCAATTTAACTTGGTCTCCTGATCCAGAGGGCAGTACATTCAACAATCACTGGCATTTCACAAACATGGAAAGGGAAAATCAAGAACAGATTCTTTAAAAATCTTTATCATATTTTGCGGTATGTAATTAGAGTGCATGAAATTTCAGAGTTGTCTCA
This sequence comes from Thryothorus ludovicianus, assembly GCA_013397245.1. Classification (NCBI taxonomy): domain Eukaryota; kingdom Metazoa; phylum Chordata; class Aves; order Passeriformes; family Certhiidae; genus Thryothorus; species Thryothorus ludovicianus. The sequence continues at coordinate 338,492 of VZTB01017517.1, read as the reverse complement.
AACATTATTTCAGGAACTTAGTGATTTGGAAGCGTTTTAAATTAAGTGGGAGTATCCTGTATGTTTCTCTTTTGATTGCTCCCTCCTCTCATTTTCCCCATGTCTCAACTAATACAGTGCTTGTATTGAGACTTACTGTAGCATGAGCCTGATTTTGATGCAAAATCCTCCCTCTCTGGGATATAGAGGGGGACTGTTTTTCAGGGCACTGTAGAGCACTGCTCTGTCCTCTTTTTGATTCCATGAGATTTTGTAAGTAAAAAAGAAGACAATACCCCCCCTTGTGTAATTCTGTATTTCTTTACATTTCCATTTTTTTTTCTTACTCAGAAACCTTATTTCCAGGTCTGCGTATCTTGAGAAAAGTAGTAAGAAATACGGTTTCAAACCCACAGCTGGCATAAGAAAATTATATTAATTAATTCTTTTTCTTCCTTTTTAGTCNAGTTAAGTTTATATTGGAAAGCAGAATGAAAAAGTAACACTCAAGGACAGATCCTTTCTTTATTTCAAGGGGGTGTTTTTGTTGCTTCTGGATTTAATGAAAATAAAAAATTCTATTTGAAGAGCCTTGTAACTGTTCCAACTCAAATCAAGAGACATTGTAAAATTGCTAATTATTGCATGAAAACCAGTTGAAATTAGAATGTCCAGACAACTAATTGCATCATCTTTACCCTTCACATCCAACTCCATTTGCTTTTACTGAAAAGTAAAATCCTAACCGTAAGACTTAGAAGCCAAATCACTACTGGTTCTACAACACTCAGAAAATAATAGGTATCATTTACTGGGTCTACCTGAAGAGCACTCAGCAAAAGAGGCAGCAGGATAAGTACAGCACAGCTTTGTGCCATGGGGGTTGAAAGGGGTTACCTTGTGATAAATTATGGTTGCAATAAAATAAAACAGGAAGGAAGGTGCCTACAGCAGCACACACCAGCCCATATTCTTCAGGATTACTTTTTGCCTCTTACTGCCTCTAACTGCCTCTGAAAGCTTTACAAAAATGGAAAGCAGATGGGCAAAGTCTGCCTGACCATTTGTGGAATTTGGAAGATTTTGCAGCACAAAGAATGCATCCATATTATAACCTCAGCTGCTGAACCCATAAAATTGATGTATGTTCCCAAAAAGCCTACGTTTCATTTCTCTCCTATTAAAATTTTTTTTAGGATTGATCTTTTCCTTTCCAGAGTACAGAGTAATGCAAGGATCCTTTTCTTGAATTTCTATATGTGACCACTCACCTTACACCAAACCCCTATAAATATCATGTACCTTCACTTGTCCTGTTTTATGTATGTGGTTATCAGTATGCATTTTGGGCAGCTGCAAGTACATATAGGACTATAAATGCCTGTATAATGTCTGGCCTTTATGAGACGTTTGTCACTCCATCACATTTGATATATGTGGGTTGTCACTGTAATAGCAAAGTCTTGTACATGGCACAGAACAACTTGTGACTACTGAGCACAGGGCTGGGCTGCAAAGCGCAGCCCTTAACGTTTGTGTTTGCTCTGTATTTTAATGCACCTGAAATTATGATGAATTTAAGCACAAACACAGGAACTTCCACTTATCATCGGGGTGCTCACACCTGTCTGCTGTTACTGAGTGACCTTCTGTGTCCTCCTGAACTAACAGACTGGTTTGTCAAATAAAATAATCAACATATGTTTTGGCAGAAATCAAACTAATGTTAACACACTACACCCCCCAAAAAGATAAATCTTTGCAGAGAAAGAGCGTTGACATTTGTCAGTTTAAACACTTCCTGGCAATAGCTCAGCTTGTTAACAGGCAATGAAAGACTGCTCTATTAAGCTCAGGGTGATGTTAAAATGGTTTCATATAAGACGATAGCAATTTTCCTTACCACCAAGTGAGGCTGCCTGTTGAGAAAGGCCATGGCACGCTGCAGGTCTTTGCTATTCATAGGTATTGATTGTAATGAGGAAGACATTTTATTGCTATCCAACATCATAGTGAATTACACGAACAGCTATGTTTTTATTAAGAGCTAGGAGTCATATAAAAATGACTTAGCCTGCTGCTTAATTTAATGGCATTTCCTTTTAACTGAAACGATGTTCCACACAAATAATAAAATAGATTACATAATCCTCTGGCCTTAACTTAAACCCAAATTTTGAAAGGGAGAGGGTTTAATAAATGTTACCTCTTAGAATTTACCAAATTACCACTTCCACAAATAAAACATTTTTCTTGATCAGAACTAGATTAAGATTCGGTGCTTTCTGAACTCAGGTGTATGTGAACCTGGCCACAGTACAAATTGCAAGAAAAATCTATTGAAGTATAAAAGAATAAAAAAAAGAACAACAAAAAAAAGTGTCCACTAACAGAGAGGGAAACATAAACTTGGTTAGTGTCCAAAGGTGAAGAGGGGAGTGGCTTTTTGAACTCATTCTGTATTCTGCGGGCTCCAAACATCACACTGCAGAGTAGTATTTTTTATTTAGGTATCAGTGTTGCAAGTCTAACAGAAACCTCTGCTGAAGGGATGTTTTAAACTCTACAATTCAAATATCCTGCTAGACAAAACTTCGTGAATTAAAGACAAGAGATGAGTTTTACTCTATTTCATAGGGTATTTTAGTGCCTAAATAATCCCCTCTGCTAAAGGTGGAGGAATCTCTGGTGAAAGGGAATCTCAAAAAAGAGGTTCCTGATGGAGGATGTTGAATAGCACCTCTCCTAGCTGTTGGCTGGGCTATTACTTGTCCTTTGCATGTACATTTCTTGAGAACTTGTCAGGATGTTCTAATCCTTTGCATTCAATACCCTCCTTCTATTACAGTGCAGATATCTGGTTCTAGAAAGTACTCCACCATGTCCACAATGAAAGGAAGTCTTTTCTAAAGAAAATTACAACATCCACAGGTGCAGAGAATTATGCTAATAGATAAGCCACTCTTGGTCACTAAATAATGATGCCTGATCATTTTCGTGTTTAATATGAAGTTATGTGTTTTAATTAAACCTTTGTACGATTTCAAAGGACTGTGTGGGATTGCACCTGTGCTGATGCAGTTTAAGTTCAGTGATTCTACTTGATTTAGCAGAATCAGACCAGTGTACCATTACTGCTGTAATGAGAATGTGAAAGAGGGACCAGCAAGATCCATAAATTAACAAGCTTCAGAGGCAGTCTCAGTCTTTGTATGGCTGGATGTGCAAACTGGTTTCTCCATTCATTAGTGAGCAAAGAGATACTCTGCACTCAAGACTAATGCACAGTTTTCATTAAGTCATCATTGTGTATATAGATACACAGTCTTGAGACTGGTAAATAAGATTTCACCTATATATTCTGCTATTCTCTCTTCCTTGATCCTGTCATTACAGAGGAGAACTTATAGGGAAGAGGTGGAAAATGTAGAGAATAAAAGTTTCAATAGAGAGCAACAGAGTCTGGTGTCCAAAATGTGGCTACAATGACCAACATTTACAAAATCTGAGCCATCTAAGTTTGAATTTTAATGACCTCAAGTTCCTTCTACGGCCAGTGAAGATGGACATACACGTCCTCCTCAAAGCATCTCAGGCTGTAATTCTCTCCTCTAATGGTAGAAAGCTCACAGTAAAGTACCCTTCTAGAGATGGTGATTCAGGCAGATGCCTTAAGAAAAGTTAAGGATGAGAATGGCCTATGTTGGCAGAAGTTAAGTGTTCATGTTTCTTTATACATGCAGGTTTAGTACTAAAATTATATTTTAAATATTAATTCATATAGGAAAAGGTGAAACAGTATTTTTCCATGGTTAAAGAACAAGACTAGAAAATGAATGGTCTTGTTTTACCCTTCAATTACTATTTACTACTCAATTTACTATTTCATAAATTACTTAATAGCAATCTCCTACTATTATTTACTATTAAATATTAATTCTTATTTACTATTTGGTAGAACATATTTTCTTGATTTACTATTCATTATGGGTCTTTTTTTTCTTTTTTCATCACTGCAAAAAATAACTTAATTCCAGCCTTCATCAGTGACAATCTATATACATTTAACCATGTGGTCTATTCGACCAGTTTGTGGATTTCAAATCCCAAACTCAAACATTTACTATTTCAGGAGTGCAGAAGCTGTCCCCAAACAGCTCCTGCCCCATTGCTGCCTTGAGCAGAGGTTGGATAAAGAGCAGTTTCTTTAAAAGTCCCTTTTCTTCCTTAGTGCATAGTCTCCTCCGGTGAAAAGACTTTTCAAATATCCCTAGTGGAACAAAAGAAGCTCCTCCAAGGCAGCATATACCACAGTCCATAGTATTAGACACTCCTCACTGGTATCTCCACCTTCAGCATTACTAGCACTAAAGAATTATCTATACACAGCAGTTTTTCTTCCTGCGGTATTATTTCTATTGTATAAGACATGCTTGCATAATTCCTTTAATTTGAATCTATGGAAATGTACCCTGCATAGCAGAAGGCAGATCAACCTCAGGTTTTTAATAAATGATCACACTGACAATTAAAATTCGTGGTGACAGGTGAATTACTGTTAAAATCTATGACTGATTTCTAGCAGAAAAATCTGGAACAGCAGGGAGTAGAGCAGCCAGTAGAAAACCTTATTAAAAATCAAGGTAATAAACCTTTGGCAAATATCAATTTTAATTTTTTTTTAAATTACCTTTTCCTCTTCCATCTCTTTCATATGGCCCAATCATGTGAAAAGTTAATCATATTTTATAATAAAAAAACATTTACTATTCTATTTTTCATCATCTTTAGTGGAGTTTTTCAACAATATGAGTCATTACACTAAAATGGGAATTTCTTCAGCCATCAGTGCACACAGCTGTTTTAAACTGTTTCCATCAGTAGAGGTTTTTTGCTAAAGCACCACAGGTTCTGGAGCATGATTTTGCTACAGGGTTTTTATTTATAAAAACCAATTTTTAACTTCTAATAATATCTGTACAATGACTGGCTAATATTTTTGCTCTTAATAGGCTTCTTTACCAATAATTTTTTAAATAACTGAAAACAATAAAATAAAAGTTTCTACAATATGTATAAAGAAGTTATGGAAAAGACATGCCCAACAGAAAGACATGTGAAATGGAAAATTCTTCTTAGAAGACCACTGTCATTTATTTTCATCACTTCTTCTCCCACAGATTGAAAGACTTTGGTCAAGAAAAGGCTTTCAAGGTCCTTTTTTTTGTGAGCTGGGATACAGAGCACTGCATCTTCATTTTCAGAGGTGAAAGATGAAGCAAAGTTTTGCAAGTGATTTGCTTAGTGGAAGAAAAAGTGTCCTAAAGGCCACTAAAACATGTCACAGAGCAAGGAAACATAAAAACCTCTGAGTGCTTACCATTTTAAGTTTCAGTCATGTCTCTTTCTTTCCAGAAGTCCTTTTTACTTACACTGTAACGATCCTTAAATGGGTGGTAATGAAGAATAATGTACTCGGTGATGACTGGAATTGGTCATCTCTAACTTGTGAGTCACCACGGACAGAGTGTATATTAAACAGTACATCACAGTCAGGGGTTCAATTCCAGCTCCTCTTATTTATTTGCCTAGAGTACATCCTGCTCTTCTTGTGGTTTTGGGAGACTGACCTGCTCAGAGGCAGATATAGGAGTAACTCCAGACAACAGCTGTATGATTGCTCTGACATTTGCAGGGACTTAGTGAATGCACTGAGCAGCCTGGTCTTTATATCCTTTTTTCCACAGCAAATAGTTTTTTTCTTGATGGGACATGAAGACAATTGAGTGCATCTTTAATGCATATTGAATATATAAATGCATGCAACCAAACAGATACAGACCAGCTTCTTCAGAAGAAAAACTATTTAATTACACAAACAGGAACTCAGCATTGCCCAAATAAAGCATTTTAAAGTCTTACTCTTGGTTCAGCTGCTTTGTCATTGAGAATCACATATTGGCATTCAGCCTCCTTGTCAGCAGCTGAGGATGGTGGGTTGTGGCCCATAGCCCCTTTCCTGACATAAAAAGAAGGCTGCAGCAGACATCCAGCACTGGAGCTGTTAGCATTGATGTCTGTACTGACTGAGTGTGTGTGTGTGTGTGTGTGTGTGTGTGTATATATATATATA
>VZTB01017517.1:300981-332370 GCA_013397245.1 Thryothorus ludovicianus | reverse complement strand
ATATATATATATATGTATGCTGCCCACAGCACACATGAGCAGTCAAGGCCCTTAATATAAGAGGGCATTCACAGAATCACAGAATTACTAGGTTGGAAGAGACTTCCAATATCATCAACTCCAACCCATTCCTTAACACTGCTACAGCAAGCATGATTCACCTGGACCACAGCATCTTCCCTCCTCATCTCAGGCAGCTCCCAGGAGCTGGAGGACTGGCTGACTGGTTTGATGCACTAGATGAAATGTCTTCACAGACCTCAAAAACTAATGAACCTGGGCTCACAGTCCTGTGCAACACACTCACAAATTTCAGCAAAAAACAACTTCAGATTGCATGAGGCAGAAAACTTGCCATTTACAGAATGAGTTTATCAGAACTGATGTTTTTTTCTAGTAAAAGCTGTTGTACATATGAGCTCAATTTGATGTTGCATTGTTTAGTAGCAGACAGAGATAATACAAAACATAATGCAATTTACCGCTTCATTTCTTCATAAAGTCTACCCTGAAACACTTATTGCTCCACGTTACAGTAGAGAAGGAGTTCGGCAAAATGAATAAAGTAGGGAATCTGGAAAACTATAAATAGTGCTTTCTGCTTCCCTAAATTATATTTTATACTACACCAGATCTGACCTGAATTAATTGTCTAAAATTTCTGAATGCAAGTTAGTCATCCTGGACTAGACCTATATTTATTGTTTTATCTATTGATGAAATGGACAGCTCAGTCTTCTCTGCCCACAGACTTTGATAACTGAAAAAAAATAAATTTAAAAAGAGTAATCTTAAGCTTCTGATTTTGTTGTTAATTACCACACTGCAAGTGTGGAATTTTGCTCAGGTTTCTTCTCAGTTGTCAAGCACACAAGATTGACAAGTGCGCAATTAAAAGCAAAAGATTTTATAACAAAAGCAACACCAATGCTTTATGGGATTAGCTTACTTTCCAGCTTTTTCAATTGCAAAAGCCAGATTCCATTACTTCAGCCCCAAAATACAGAGTACCACATATATTTTTGCTCACACACAAACTGTAAACTGTCTTCCAAACACTGGAGATAAAAAACTATAACCTTTCTGTTTTCTGGGCAAAATGGCTGATAACCTCTTCTTTTTGTTTCTCTTGTACCTGCCAAAAATCCCCTTAATGATTTGCCAAGCATGAATTTTGGGGTTGACTATTTTCATATTTTCCCCCCTCTTTTCAACCTCAGTTCTGGAAAACACATTTCTCTTTCATTACCTCTGTTAGGAATGGTGGCTATTTTAGCTGTTGCAGTTAATATGCATTTTGGAATACCAGCTGAAGCCTCTGCACTGTGATATGTGGTAGATGCAAATCAGGTTAACATTAGTAATCTTTGTTCTGTATTTTGTTGGATGGAGTAGATCAACCTTTAGCTGGTCTATAAAAATGGATAGAATTCAGAAAAAGGCATACATTTCCTAATTCTCTAGAAATCATAAAAGACAGAAGATGAATTATGACCTTAGAATAAAAAGTGTCACTTCACAAGAAGACTTCAAACTTCACTGAAGATTTTCCAAAATAGAAATTGAAAACACGTATTCATAAAGACTTAAATTTGCACAATCCAAGAGATGATATTTTCAGTAAGATGTGAGAATGAGATAATCAAAAGAAGGAGGTAGATATAAAATCAATCTGAAGCCCTAAAGAAAACCACTTGCAGTCACTACCACCACAGTTCCTTTTGATTTCAGATTATCTGAATCTACTGCCCATTTACAGGTGCTCAGTACAAAAGCAGCTGATCCTGAATCAAAAGGACAATTTTCACAATTCAAATATCCATATTGACCCTACATGGCTTAGTTTCAAGACAAAGTTATTCAAAGCAAAGTAACATTCAAAAGCCCATGGTTGATAACTTCTGCAAAATGTAGGCAATTTAACTGTAAATGCCTCACTCCTGCTGGTTAAACTTACCATCTCTTTATGCACAGGCACTCACTGACTTAAATAGATCTACATTAATTGATCCAGCAACTTCAATTAAGTTCCAAAGCAAACCACAAAGGACGTTACACGTGGATTGCAGTTTGTGCAGTAAGGATGTAGAACCATCCCCAGATCTGTATCACATGCTCATACCTCTGTAGCTCTAGAGTTAGCTTACAACCAAGTCATCTTAAGCCATCTGAGCTCCCAAACTCAGAATTCATGCAGGGACGTTTCAATGTAATGATCAATTAGCACTGAAACCCTTTAAGTACTTCACCCATATTAATCCCAACTGAGTACTTCATGATTAATTTCATTAAAATGAATTCCAAAGGAATTTTCAATTATTAAGTTGTTATCATAGAGCAACACTATTATTTTTATGTATTTATGTGAGGGTTCCTCGTCTCTACACTGCATCTTCGAAAGATTTTTTTAGATACAGTGGCCAGCCTGACTTAAATGAGGTGTGATACCTTGATGGCAGTGATGTAAATCCAGGCCCCAGACTCTAACCTGAATGTCACTAATCTGATAAAATTCTTCTTGACTGTACCAGTGAGCTTTTTGTTCCCTTCCTGGTTCTCTGCATATCCTGCTCAAAGATTTTAAAGATGTTCAACTGTCTGCATGTACATATATTCTGGAATAGGAAAGTAAGAGGGAAATGCCTTGACTCACCATTTTTTCTCCTCCCCTGGCTTCAAATATGGAGCAATTAGAACTGAATGCTTTGTCTCCTCTTAAAGAATATGGTGGTATTTACCTAACAAATATGAACCAGAGATAATGCCTCTTTTCTAAATTTATCATTTATTTTGAACAGAGATTGCAGAATTCTTAGGTTGACAGTTTTCTTAGTTTACTGATGTTATAGTACCTAAGGTTACCTAAGCCTCAATAAAATTTAAGAGCACCAACAAATTGTATCACTTTATTTGATACACCTTTTTCAGTCTAGGTGAGCTTAATATGCAAGTTTTACTTTCCCTTTTGCATTGTATATCTGACATCTCTTGGAAATACACTTTGTTCAAGCTGGCTGTATGAAAATGAGAAAAAAATGTAATGATATTATATATGTAGAAGTGGAAAAATATAAGCAGTAGGGTCTACAATAACCATGCATATAGAAATATTTTAAAAGAATCGATACTGATTCAATTAGTAAAAGACTGTAATGATGTAGAAGGTTATTACAGTTTTTTACTAATGGTGAAAATTCATGCCCAAACATTTGGGGTTGCATCCAACAGAGAGAATTTCTAGGTTGTCTATTAAGATTTGATAAATATTCTGGGCCCTTAACATTGCTCAGGAATATATTTTAGAAAATTCTGGATTGAAAACATTATGAAAGCTGAACTTTTTTCTTGTTAGTTATTAAAAATATTATGATGCTGTAGTCTGAACTCAATGACTATAAACCAGGCATAAATGTTCAAGAGGAGCACGGGAAAGATGACAATAATCTAGAAATCAAAATGTTATGAAAGTAGGATGAAAATGTACTGGATTCTAGGTTTTGGAAAAAGGCAAAGCACGTTTTCCTAAAACTCAAAAGCTTAAGCTCTACTTTTCTTATAGCAACAACTTGTAATAAAATCAAAATTAAGGACATTGGAAGATCTATATGTAATTTTCCCCTATTTACCTTCATAATGAATTATGTACTGTAAAAGTATTTATTTACATTACTTAAAACTTTTCTTAAAAAAAATGAAATGAAGAGTTATCATTACAATCACGGAGATAAAGTTAATGACTGCAAGACAGAAACCCAGGTCTGGGTTCAATTAAAGTTCAATTATAAACATTTTTGTATTTGTATTTCTATCGGGATTTTTTTCACTTAAAATAAACACTTGCCTTTGTCATCACAGGATTGTAGTGTTTTGTGGTTTGGTGGGTTTTTTTAAATTTATACATTTTTGAATTCTCATCCAAGTTGCTGATTCAGCTTATCCTTCTCTCCCACTGATTCTGGCAGAAATTTTGTTAGACTAGTCTTTATTTCACTGTCCATACCATTACTAAAAATGTGCAATAGGGCAAGATTGAGGGCATATTCCTACAGGACACACATCAGCTTGACAGGAAACAATACACTCTGCACAGCTTCCATATTAATTGATCACATAATATAATGTAATTTCTATTTTTATTTTTTTATGCTTTCTTATGAAAATGTCATGTGAGATAATGAAGATTTACTTGTGAAGACAGATGACATCTCCTGGTTCATCACCTTCCCAAGAACTGTCAGTCTGTCACAAAAGGATATGGGAGTTGTATTACACAATTTCTCCTTGATAAATTCGTTTTGGCTATTACTCATCCCCCCACTATTCTGCAGGTGCTTACAGTTCATTTGATTTATTTGTTCCAGTTGTTTGGGGTTTTTTTACGACATTTAAATTATGCTGATGGGTCTGTAATTCCACAGCTCTTCCTTCCTCTCCTTTATAAAGGCAGGCACTGAGTCAGCTCTTCTTGAATTTTCTGAAACTTTCTCCATTCTTCACAACAGAGAACTGCTAATGGATCTTGAGAAAGCTTCATCTAGTTACTCAAATATTGTAAAACAAAATTCATTAAACCTGAACTATTTTCAAATATGTAATTGTTCTATATATTCTTCAGGAAACTCTTTTATCATTCCAGTCTCACATCTAGCCCTTTCATAGGCTTAGTAGTTGCACTAATGCACAGTAGCTCCAGTTAAGGAAAAGAAAGATATTAACCATTTTTTAATGCAATTTTTCAATTTATTTCCTTCCCTGTTTAACAGCATATCAGCCTTTTTATTTGTCTTGCTCTGATTATTGATGTGTTTATCAAATTACCTAGTTTACTTTTATGTCTTTTTTCTTATATCATGCGTAACTCTGTGTCTTGGCTCTTCCAGTTTTGCCACCCTTCCTATTAGTGCAATTCACCTACACTAATATGGTAATTTGACCTAGGTTTTTTTGTTTGTTTGTTTTGTTTTGGGTTTTTTGGGGTTTTTTTTCTGGGCATTAGGCCATTGCAGTCAACGCTTACTTATGGGAGCTACTTCCTAGGCTTTACAAGTATTGAGATGGTTTGTGCTTCCCCCTTAAATATAATTTCTAGGGAGAACTGCCAGTGCTTGTAAATGTTTTTCTCTTAGATTTATATGCAATGAGATCTGACTCATCAGCCCTACTAGTTTGTTCTCTTATAATTTATTGGTTTTATTATGATCTGCACTTTCTGTTTCTTGATGTAATAAATCATGTTATGTCCTCCCTAAGCAGGTTAAAGAAAGTGAGAGCAAACTCCCTTCATATTTTCAACTACATTTTCTAGAGGCTTCCTGCTGGCTGCCTTCAAAGTACCAAAGTGAGACGGAGGTTGGGAGGGACCTCTGGAGGGGATTAGTCCCAGGCTTCTGCTCAAAACAGCACTTAATGGAAAAACTGGATGAAATTGCTCAGTGCTTCAGGTCAGCAGACTTGAAATTCACCAGGGAATAGACTGAAGTTGATTTCACCACCTCCCTGTTCAGGTTTTTTTCTTACTGTAAACCACTTTTGCTCTAAATTATGCTATTTCTTATACTGGTCTGAAATCTTTTGCATTGCAGTTGGTGACAGCTGCTTTTTGTCCTTGCATTACGCACTGCTGAAAGTCTGTTTTCTCCGTAATGTCCTACAGGTGGGGGGAAGGTGCAGTTGCATCTCAGAATCACAGATCACAGAATGATTTGTGTTGGAAGGCACCTTAAAGATCATCCAGGCCCAGCCCCCTGCCATGGGCAGGGACACCTGAGCAACCTGGGCAGGTGAAAGCCCTCTGAAGCGTGGCCATGCCCCCCAGCCTGTCAGCTGCCTTTCCTGCACTTGGACAACATCAGCTGCTTAACAGGTAAAATAACATTTATCCTTGTGCACAAACACTGAACGTTGAACATTTTGGAGTCAAGCTTAAAAGGGAAACTGGGATCCTGCAAATCATCTAGTCACAACACAGCACTTCGGAAATTTCCTCCAGGCAATTGCAATACCTGCCCGGGGCTAGTATGTTTAGGATCCATAATTAATATATTCCTATTATGGCAAAGAGAAACGTAACTTTCTACATAAACCAAGAGTAAAGTAAGTAAGTAAGAGAGAAAACTTTACTCTTGAAATATCCTTGTTAAAACATAACCTCTACAGCAAAATACCACATGAAGGATGTAAAACTGAGGCACCCATATCTAAAATGCTTAACTACCTTTGCAGTAAAAAGATATTTTATTTTCTTTGTAATATAAAGATGGGGGTTTTTTTCTCTGTAAAACTCTATGTTTACTACAGCACTAGAACTGAAATAAGGGTCTATAAGGCCATGATATAACTGAGGTTTTTTAGGAAACATCATATGAAATTATTTTTTTTCCTCACCCATGTACAACTTTAAATATTTTGCAAGGATTTTGCCAACCACTGGAAATTAGTAAATAATGGAAGTGAAAACAAATGATGGGGTTGAGACTGGACCCAGCAACTTTAGGACAGTCTGTGATGTTTTTTAACTCTGTCTGGATATGGTGCATCCCAGAGGGCTCTCTACCCTACCACCACCACCACCAGACTGTGCAATCCAGTGTCTACACAGACAAAATGATTTTTTGAAACCTCTGAATACAGCAACATTAATCCACATCATCAATCATAAGTCACACTTTTCCACTACAGCTCACAGAACACAAATTAGGACTGGAGCCCACAAAGGCAGCCAGAAAACATCCTTTGAACTACACTTGGTCTCTCTCTTTGTTTTTTTCCATGAATGCTTCCCCAGGATATTGTAGAAAGGTCCTCAGAATTTGTTAAATGACAACAATATGTCTTGGTTTGTGTCTGCTATACAAGTGCTTTAAAATGTCTATAAACATTAATTTCTCAGGCGAAACAATAAAGACAATGCAAATGAAATTCAGCCATACTTTAAAACATACCAAGAAGCACAGTATGAATTTACCTTCAGATGTTCCTCTACTATTTTTCTTCTTAGTTTACATAGAGTTTTAACTCTTGAAAGCAGAACTGATTTGGGAAATAAAAATTTCTTTATATGAATGGTAATTCCTGATGTTTGACACAGCTTTCTCAAGTTCAATAATACGAGCTCATTCAAATATTTAAAAGAATCCAACTTCTAAGTCCCAGCAGTATCTAGGCTAGCTATAGCTAGCTCATTTAATTCCAAACATACTCTAACAACACTGCTCAGTAAGGAGGAAGCAATTTCACCAGAAGTAAACCAATGATTTCCATTTTAAAAAAATGGAGAAGAAAATGAAAGTGTAACAGAAAAAGTACTTTTTTTCTTTTTTTGATCTTTGTTTTTTCAAGCTTTATTCAGCTGAATAAGGCAAATGCAATAATAAAGGCTAATTTCCTGTGGCAATCATTGTCAAAGGGATTTAAAATTAATGCATGTATTCTGGAGCCATACTGATAAAAAATGTTCAAACAATCCCTATTATTTCAAATAACATTGAAAAATGAGTGGCTTTCAACTTATTTCTAGCTATTCATTTTGGATTAACATAAAATAAGTTACTTCAAGTATTACTATCCTTGTGCAATGTATTTATATCAATATGATTACTATCTTCAGTGAAAGGTTTAATATCAACATACATGTAATTACTGGAAACGTTTCAATTTATATTAAGAAATTAAACTGTAAGATCAGCAACAACTGCCTCAACTAAATCAAAAGGTTCTTCCCACAAGCCACATATAAATTTTCTCATTTACTGAAGTTACATCTCTTTCACAGCAAAAACTGAGCCACTCCACTTCTAAAATTATCCTTATCAACTTTGCTGACTGTCTTTACAACACAGGCATTATACGTAGTTTGAAAGGATCTCTTCTGAAAGCACTTAATCTTTTGTGAAGGTAAAGAATAATTAAAATCAGAAAAATAGAAATTTATCTTGTATTAATTATTTCAATCTTTTACTTCTGTGTAACAACTCTGTACATAAGACATTGCAGTCTAACAATAATTCAGTGAAGTTACTTAAATGTTTTATACACAATGATTTCCCTACACAGATGAGAGAAAATACAAAGTGAATTTCTAATATCTAGGCCAAATAATTTTTATTTTTAAATAATGTGACTAAGAAATCAACAGAAAATGGAAAATGATTACCAGTTAATCATAGCAAAATGTGTAAGAAAAGAAATCTGGAGCAAAGGCAGTAAGATGTCAAATTTCTCAAATTCTACATACATGTATTTTGACACGGTGAGAAAACAGAAGTCAGTTCATGGCAAATATTATTTGTTTTAAAATAGGGTCAGGTATCTTGACAATGGTAAGTCTCCAGACACAAGACAAGGCTCACAGACATGACACAGACCTACTAGGAGCAGTCCATCCTGCTTGGCCACAAGATCTAGCATTTGGAAGCCAGGCAGAAAAAACAGGACAAGTGAGTGTAGCCTCAGGTCACAATGTATTTCAAAACACATTGAAAAACAACCCATGAAGTGTTTCTGGTGTTTCCTTATTGAGCTGTGGACAGTGGGAAACCACAAACTACCAAGTCTGCCCTGGACCCAGCTTCATTCAGCAGTGGTGCAGAGCAGAGTTGGCTTATAGTGCTCACACAACTCTGGGGAAATTTCTAGAAAATTGTGCCAACAAGAAAGCCACGTGAACCTGGTAAACCTAGTAAGTCTACTGCCATAGTCTCAAAAAGTGATACTAAAGAAAAAGTGGTTTAAGGGCAGGGTGTCAGTGTAATATCAAATGATCAAATGCCAACAGCCTGGACACTCAGAAGAATGGTAGGGACGGTCTGGGGATTTAAAATGACTCCCTAAATGTGAGAGTCATCACTACCTATACATGCCACTGCTGCAGAACAAAAGCAGGGTCACTTTGGCTTTGTTAACTAACAAGCATTCCATATGACACACTGGAAATATTTACTTTCTTCTGCTTATCACTGCTGGACCTTTTCCAGAGAACTGTCAGTACTCTGGGGCAAGTTAGCCTAGACAAATTGAAGAGCCCAAATGAAAACAAGAAGACACTAAAAGACCAAAACATTAAATTTTAATGAAGGAAAGCCAAAAGTGAGCCCACAAGGTGCAGCCAAGAGGAAGTGGTAGCAGGAAGAAGCAAGGGGAGAAGATTTTGAGTAGAGTAGAGAGAAGCTGGAATAGAAAACACAGTGATCATTTGTGCCTTGTGACCATGGCAGATAACAAGAGATTATTTTAATTTGCAGCAAAGAAGATTTAAATTTGATCTGAGGAAAAGCCTTCTCACTTTAAGAACAGAATATACACCAGCATCTGTCACATATGGATGTACTTGATCCTGCTTTCATAGAGGTGATGAATTAGGTGATTTCTTCATGACAGCTTGAGCTTTAGATTTCTGTGATTTAATGATCTCAGCTGCCTGAGAAACTTGTAAGTTCCAATATGAATATTTGCTTACAAACAATAGCTTCTACAGCAAATTAACCAAAATCCCAAACTATATACCAGTAAGAAGTACTAATAACAAAACATTCCTGAATTACGAATGCAAAGCTTACTGTTCTTTATTCCATTTCTAAACCTGTGAGCCATTCCTCCTCATGCCTGTCTGGGTGCATCAAAGCAGGATTTCTGTTGACAAATATTGTAAGTAGTGTCTTCTCAAATATTCAACTCATTATTTAAAAAGTAAAATCACTATGAAGTTTATTACAGAAGTTTTATAAACTATTATTCCTGTGTGGATGGGGATAAACTATTATCCCCTTCATTGGAGCTGCACGTAATTTCCAATGTGCTTTCTTTCATTTATTACCACAGTAAGTTTTTGTCCAAGGTGGAATTTCCACAGAAGTATCTTAAGTATTAGAACAGTATCAAATAAAACTCATACATGTTCCTATTCCTCTGAGGGAAGGATGATGGGAGATTTAGAGTACTGCAGCTTCTTGAACTTAGTAGGAGCAGTGGCAGAGGTCAAGTGTCTTGAGAACTCCTAATGGAGGAGAGTTTTCCAGGAGTTACTTGCATAAATTAGGTGTGGTTTTGACTGGCATGTTTTTTCAACAAAAGAGAGTAGAGTAGGTTCAGAAAAAAAGCATAAAAACTTTTGAAGGCCAAGACCTACACAAAATAGTCTAAATCAATATTAAGGAAAGTGAATCGGTTTTCATCTGTGCCACGGAACTAGCGACCTGTATTGTACCAGAAGATGGATGCACACACACCATCAGGTTCTTCTCTCTGTCCTAGGCCATATACTAGTCCCTTTGTAGATTGGTACCAACTAAGCAGACTCTTTTTTTCTTTTGCTTCAGGGTTGAGTATGTTTTAACTCTTGTTCCCATGCGTGATCCCAGAAGAGAAATAATTATAATGAAAAAATATGTGCTAAAATCTCTTATCTTTCTCTCTAGGAATAAATGCTGCATTTCCTGGCCTCTCCTTTTCTCCTGCCAGTGTTTCTGTGCCTCTCAGGTGTTGCTGCTGGCCACCACACCAGCACTACCACTGCCCCTGATCTGCTGAGGAGCCGACAGTCATTGGTATAGATGACACTCTTCTGACAGTGGATCAGCACATTTCCTCTGCAATAAGCTAAATTTAATTCTGAAATTCATACCCATATGGAAAGGAGAGTACATAACAGCCATTTTACTGCCCACTGCCAGCAGCTAATTGCACAAATATACATGCAAAGCATATATATACACCAGTAAAATCTGTTAAAGGATGTATGGTTTATTGCTGTTTCCCAGAAGATTTGGAGAATTAGAGTAATAAGTATAAAATAAATTATATATTTTCATCTTATCAGGCAAAATTAAAGTCTGCTTTCTACCATATTTGTCATTTTCTTTCATGAGGAAAGCCTATTCATTTCAGTAAAATGGCCTGAGAATTAAGGCAGCGTTCATCCGAAGCAGCGGAAATATTCAGCTGTTAATAAAACCAACAAGCTTTTATCAATGAAATCAAATGCTCCTTTCAATCCTTAACCCAATTTATCACCAAGGCATATATGAACAAGATCCATGCTTGAACCCTCACACAAATCAAGTGAAGAAGTGCTGAGTTACATGCAAACGATTATTAGGAAGCACATCTGATTCTATAAAAAAATGTTTAGCCTTTGACTGATGTTAGGAGAGGGAGTGAAAATGATCTCTGAGCAGGTACATTTTTCATTCAGTAGCCAAGACTGCATGAAGAAGATTTTATTTGTATCCTGTTCATTAATGACATAATCAAGAAATAAAATTGCAAGTAAACATATATTTAATATCTTATAAAATTTTCCTCTATCAGAGAGCACCAATCTTTTCATCTCAATCCCAAAAAATTTTGTGCTGAATATTTTCATTTGTATTAACGATTTGGGGAGTGTTCTATTTAGCAGGCCTAAGTGTTTTACAATGATTTTTAGGTAAACTATACTGATAAACATAGTATTTTTCATAATCTAAAACAATTTTTCAATTTGCAACTCAATTCAATAAATCTTTTTTTAAACATAGATTAGTCACCACCAAAAAAAATTGGTCATTATTCTATAATTCATTTAAAGAAATACTGACCAAATTTATTGTTATGCAATTACTAAAAGCACAGAAAAAAAAAAATAACATGTAAGAAAGAGGATCTGAATAACCTCTGAAAGCTACTTCCATACAATATTGTTTTGCACTTTACATATCCTATGCAAAATTCCCCAAAATTATGTATGGAGCATATTACAGCCACCAGAATGTCACACTAATCACAAGAAACCACATTATTAGGTACTATTGTTTACTCTTTAGACTTTGTCTCACTGGATCAAAATCCTACATTTTATGCTAAACTTAAGCTTAATAATCGGCTTTCTCTTGTATAGCTTTCTATTTGCGATTGGTGTGTTATTTCCTATTTCAACATTCATTTGTTGTAAAGGAATAGCTGGTTTATATCCATTTTCAAATACATAAACTGTAAGGGATTTCAAATTTGTTAGTTTTTCTCTGGTCTTCAACTGAAAACTTCTCTGGGATTCATTATAAATGTTTCCTGCGTTAACTGGATCCTAGGTATAGGTCTGTCAAAAACCTGCAGTGTCATAATTTATGTATGTCATTTATATATAACTGATGTAAAATTGCCAGTTTACAGTACATAATTGTTAATGAAAATTATAGTGGCTTAGAAGATGACACATCTATTGGCAGTAAGAGCAACATGCAAATAGACAGATGGACAGACAGAGAGAGGCAGATGCTTGAGCACACCTCAAGAAAAGGAGCAAATCTCTTAGGAGCTGTAGGCAGACATGAGCTAAAAGTACCAGAATCAAGGAAGATGCAATGGCCAGCTCAAGCCCGGTGCCACATGAGTCACACAAGCCAGAAGTAGAATGGTTTTACCACCAGAGTGCTGTAACTGCAATAATCTGCCTGGGGAGACCAGCAGTGGAGAACTAAAGCTTATCAGCTGGGGCACAAACTGAGCCAACCAAGGTTTCAGAATGATGCTGGCATGGCCAGACGCTGCTACACTGTCAGGATTCTGGGCTGCAGAAGTGGCTCCCAAGGTATTAAAAGTCTCTTTTCCCAGTCTCGTGCCCAAAGAAGAAGTCAAGAGTCCTCGACTCTGATTTCAAGGTAGTTTATTTTACTTTATCTATAGCATTCTTTCTCTGACCTGTGGAGGTCTGTCTGGCAGGTCAGTTTGCGGCACACTCCCCACCTGTGGGGTGGTGTTAGTTTTTTATACTAAAGACTGCATGTAGTTTATTTACAATAACTTTCCAATATCTATCACCTATGTTAGACAGTTCAAATTCTAAATCAACAGTGCCACCATCACAGCAGGAAAATGGAGCAAGCAAGAAGAAGGAAGAAGCTCAAAAGCCATGAGGATCCTCCATCTTGTCTTCACTTACATATCATTCTAACAAACCCAAAACCTACTTTTTCACCCTGTAACAAACTATTATTCTATTCAAACTCTCGTGACTTGTAATTCTTCACATAAAGCAGGTAACTGTTTCCATGGACTAAAATCCAAACCACAGGTGTCTTTGACTCTGTGCCAAGGTCTCTGAGCCTCCAGAGCATTCAGAGAAATGTCCTGGGTTCTGACACTACACAATCTTGTATGATGCTACCAACTCGTGTTGGGTCAGGTGTATGTGGAAAACCACCATTCTGGGATTCTGTAACTGCAAAAAGATGCTGCCCCAAAGAGCAGTCTCAGTCTTTTAAAAAAGTGGTAGTTAAAAATCAGTCAATAGCAGTGCTTATGATAAGGATCAGTATTACAGGTCTACAGGGATGAAGGGGAGCAATCTGTGATTCTGCTAAAAATTGGACCAAATGGTCTTCTGAGGTCACTTCCAACCTGTGCAGTTGTATTATTTATTCAGTGATTTAAAAGAGACAAAATCAAACATGAATCATTAATGTCAGGCTTGATTTAGATACCTAAGCTCCTTCCCAACCCAGAAGCTTGTCATATGGCAACCAAAAGGAATGTCCAAATGAAGTAGAGAAGTAAGTAAAACTCCATATTCATCTATTCCTTGTTCCAAAAGCTGACACATCCAGTCTGATGAGAAAAGCAATGACTCCATCAACAACCAGTTGACTACAACCAGTTTGCTTAGCTTGGAAATAGCTCCTGAAAGATGAAAAGCACAGTGTGATTTTGACAGGAAAGCAGGCCACGCTGAATGCTGCTACTTTCTCTTCCTCGTCGCACAAAAAGGCCTTTTGCCATTGAATACACCTTAATTAAAACATGCAGCTAGTTCTGATGAGTCAAGAGGCACCAAGCCAAATCCAAGGTGCTGAGGTACGAGGGAATCCTTCTGATAACTTCCATGGGTTTTAGCTCATACCGTGTTTATCCTGGACAGCCAGGAAGATCAGGGAGAAGCTATGTGAGTTTTTACCCTGCAGAAGGGGTTCTGATGATTCTCGATAGATGAGAAATATTTTATAAAGAACTCTTAATCATTGATATATGAGGCTTTACCATAGCTTCATACTTAGCCAGAACACGTTTTGAAAATTGCTGCTCTTGGAATTTGTCAATTTGGAAAACAAAATTAAACTCAACAATTTGTTGAAGAAATTTCAAATTGTTGGACAGGTCTACTAAACTTACGTTAAAAACATGATCTTTCTGTCAACAGGCTGAAGAGCTTTCCTAAAACATTTTTTGGTTCACAGTCCCTGTTTGAAGAGTATGATTACTACCTTCTGTAATACAAGACAATATCACAGAATTTAATTTGTTGCATTTGACTGAAACATTCTAATTTAAAATATTCCATATAAAAACCACTTCTTTACCTCAAAAAAGTATGGAAAAAGAAGAGTGACTTAATTCAAAGCTAAATATATTTTCTCCACATATATTTGACACATGGCCATAAGTTTTCAGAAGATGCAAGTAATTTGCTAATTTTTTTACATTCATACTGGATTTAACTTGATGTATACATTCTTGAAAATCAGGAGTTTGTAATCTTTTACATATTCAGGAAAACAGTTTGGATCTTGGTTTAGTTCCCTATCCATACTCTATCACTTATTACCTAGTGCTTCTGTGTCACTAAAATACTTCCATTTCATTTAATAATAACTTTCTTTTGCATTCCAATCATATTTAAAGTATTTTATGAAGTAGGCTTAGGTTGGAATTAAAATATTACAACTTTACGTTATTCTGTCATTAAATGCAGAATCTGCTCCACTCAATCAATCCTCCCATAAACAAGCTGAAAAGTGATTTTCAGAAGCACTCATCTTTAAATAGAATTTTTAGTAAGAAGAAGAATATCTCCTAAATTACACAAAAATATAGGTTATGTATGTCTATTTGCCTCTATTTATGTAAAATATAATTTAGCATTAATGAAGTGTCATGAAGTTCGGAATGAGAATTTATCTGTCCCAATATCTATGCCATGCACATCTACCTTTAAGGAATTCACGAGTCCCAGAAGAGAAGAAGGCATCCACCCTAATGCTGACCAGCAGAGATCAACAGAGAGCAATCTGGAATTCTGCTAAAAATGAGAGGTGCTTATTTCCATTACATGTCATTTACAGTTCATCTCTGATGCAGCCATCTAAAGTAATACGATAATTCTTTTTGGGTTCCTGCTACTTTTCCACCATTACTGCTTAGCCAACAGAAGTTGAATTTCTGGCATAGGTGATGTTCATCTGAAGAGCACTGTATAAGCTAATACCCTGGAATATTTTGTGAAGATAGAATTTAAAACTTAACCCACTTATCAAACTATAAGAAGAAAAATCAGGGCTGTAACTTACTGTTAGCTCCTAGCAGACTTTCACTACTGCTAAAAATGTTTATATTTTCTGAGAAATTTAGATCTTTTGTTGCAAGCTTTACAATGTAGAACATAAAAAAGGTAACAAAGGTTTTCACTGAACAACAGTTAATGTACCTAGCAATTTGGGGAGGGGGGGGGAGGGGAGGAAAACAGGTAAACCAAGAATTGCATCACCAATTCAGAAAAATCAAATTCACCATAGTAGTTCTTTGCTGACAAGGTGTAATATGAATTACCCCATGGGGCACAATTTAGACAGACCAGCAACCAGATGCTAAGCAATATTTTCACTGATCTTTGCTTTCTAAAGGGTCTGTAAACAGGGAAAAGCACAATCTGCATTCTTACTGTCCTGCAAACCTCCTTGCAACAAGGGCCTCACAGTGCAGCGCCCTTGGAAAGTCCAAGCATTCTCTGAAGTGCCATTTCTTAAAAAGCAAAATGCCTAAGCCGTAACAATAATTAATTTCAAAATATTGTCTCTGGAGAGCTTCCTGTGAAACATAGACAGTACACAGGAGGAAGTGTAGTGAATAAATGGAATGAAATGGTAGTTAACAAGTACACTTTTTCCTCATCTGTGCTTATAGAACATAATTAAACCCATCTTATCTTCCAAAACATCATCATTGATAATGCCTCCAATTTTACTTCTGGCAGAAGTTGACATCCTCTAGGCTTTTAGTATACGACAATGACCTCATCACTAGATTTTATTACCCTACTTAAAACCCCTGTAACAAAAGCTGAAGACAATCCTTACAAGAAGATTCAGCATTATCATTAAGAGCAAAATTATGTTCAAGAAGTGAGGAGGGATTATAAACAGATAACCTTGTAAAGCTATTGATAGGAAAATCCTGCTTGTGTGAAAAGTAAATGATCAAAGTTCTTTCTATTATCTCTTGAGAGAATGGAGATAATGTCAGCAGTCATTTGAGGCCATAGGCTGTATCCTGGTATGAATAACTACAGTACTGATGCTGAAATAACCCAGTGCAAGACGTAACTGAAAATACGTATTTGAAGGCACAACCAGCAAATATGCTATAGCTGTATTCACATGATTGGTTTGGGGGTTTTCCCCCCCTCTAGATTAAAATTGAAGGGTTTTATCCCTTTTCCCACATGTATGTAACCAAACTATTGTTTTCAGCAAGCCAACTTAATGCAATAAAGACGATGATTAAACATGCAAACTATTCTAGTACTCAGTATTGCACATATATTGAAGAATCTGAAATTTAAAGTTTTAAATAGATGACTAAAAAAATCCAGATTTGTCTTATGGGGTTTTTTTTCTCAAAAGATACTTTGTATGGAAGTACAAAATCCTTCCATAGACAAACTGCATAAATATAGGAACATGCTTTAAAGAAACACATCGAAATTATACACAAGCACTTTCAAAAGAGATCATTAATAATAATTTTCCACTGCCATACTGATAAAGCAACAAAATACTCTTCTATCAATGCGAACCTGACTTAGGATTCCCCACAAAGCTGCAAGACAGGGCTCAAAATCCAAAATGGTTATTGTCAAAAAGATTTTCAAAAATACTCTGCATCTAAGGTCCATCAAAACTGGCCTTTGCTTTCTGGTAAGTCTGGCAGAGAAAAACTACAAATATTGAGAAACAGACAAGAGACTGTTCATGGATAAAAGTTTAGAAATACTCTCTGTCAGTAATTTTGGTTTTTTTAGTTCAGTATCAGTTTCAGCATGTCTTGTGAGAATCATTTGTTGTTCTATGATTAGAGGAGAGAAACTAAAATTTCCCTTTTTCTTCTAATTGCTAGTGAGCAATTGCTTCATGAGATATGGTTATGGCCAGCACAACACAGGACAGTATGAAGAGGAGAGTAAGTCTGGACACGTGGGGTGTACCTGTCACGACGATTTCCCTTTCCCTTCCATTCTTGCACATAGTATGTCAGCCCTCATCTCACTCAGTAATTTCCTTGTCTCTTTAGTTCATCAAACACTACATACTCACACCACTTCCTCACCTCAAAAGAGGAAGGTCAAAAACTAAGTAGAGATAAAAGAGCAAGCAGAAAAAGGGTTAATTCTGGCCATCAGAACAATTTTCAAACAACTACAGGGAACAGAGGGAAGAACAGATATTTCCTGCATCAGTACAAAAATGAATATACTATTTCTGACTGTATTGGGTGCAAGTCCCAAGGCTTGTGTAGATGTGAGAGGCTGCAGGGGGTGGACTCCGTGGTAAGAGAACAGGGTGGGCATCTGACTCCTGGCTAGAGTAAATCCAGTTCATGCATAGTAAGGGTCACCGGATAGTGTCACAATCTGAACTAAAATATCCTGAAGCCTCTCGAAAAATCAAAGAAAGAATATTTAACAATGTTAACCTCAATTCTGCCCTCTTTAATAATGGGGTCAGAACATTTCTATTGCATATACTGAAGAATGGTTTAGAAAAATCATGGGGAAAGAAAATGTTATGTGAAATCAAGAGGAGTGCATTAGACATAAGCTCAAAGAAAGTCACTCCCTTAAGCATGGTTTCCACTCTATCCCTAAATCTAACACTCACCAAAGAGCCCTTGCAAACTTCATCACTTCTCCTTTGCTCAAGAATATTTTCCTTAACTGCCTCTATGTTATTGCAGAGATCTGAATCATTGCTATTACTACTTTGTTTTCCATCCCAATTTATACATGCCACCCTACTTTTATCAGTGATATGGAATCTTAGTACTGAAAGTGAGACATACATAGTTCTTCATTAATAACATTTATACATTTGGATGTCTAAATATGAACAAGTCCCCACCATTAAAAACAGTTATAGACAAAATTGAATACTTCAATACAAGCATCTAAAATATTTTGAGAAGCTGAGTGGAACCATTAACAGATGCACAGGGTTGATAAAACACAGGTTCTGCAAAGTCCTGTAATCTTCATTAGTGTTTATTAGATTCCCATCATTGGGATAAATTGGGATACCTCAACTACGACTCCTGATAAAAATTCCATCCCAGATGTTCTGGAAGACACAGGGCAAAGCATGGATCCACTACTCCAATCTGGACCTTGTCACATTCACTAGACCCACATTCCTGCCTCAGATATGGCAGGACAGCTCAAATAGCATTTGACACCTAAACTGAGGTAACTGAGTCCAATTCTACCCTTGCTTGTGAAGTTCACTTGTAGACACTCATATTTAGGTGACTTGAAGCCTCAGGCTTCCACATTCCTTCACAACACTGACAAGCTTCTTCAACCAATCCCCCACTCTTCAGTACATTTGAACTCAATGCTGTGATTGGAAGTTGGATAACAAACAAGACATATGCTGAACTGAAAAACTTGACGTAGAACACAAGTAATTCCACTGCTGTTCAGGTGTAAATTGTACAACTACTGCTTTTTCCAGTAACTACCTGTCTATTCAGGAGGGCAGCCTTAGATTATTTTGAGGCATACCTGCAAGTGCTTTTCATAACCTGAAGTGAACATTAATTCATCATTTTCTGGTGTTATAAAATATACTACTGTATTGTATGAGAGTTTAAAGTAATTGAACACAAGAGCTGAAAGTGCCCTTGGCAACCCTAACTCTGGAGCAGACTTTTGGACTGCTAATGTAGACTTGCTAAGAATCCCAAATCAACACCACCACTGTAAAAGTGCAATTTTGCAAAAAAGGTTGAGGCATACAGGACAAACTCTCTTGCTGCTTCTATGCTTTTTTTTCCCATTGCTGTCTGTGCACAGTCCTAAATAGCATCTCAGTTGACAGCCATACATCTCACCAGCCCAAAACCCAGAACTTGTTCACACAAGGAGAAACAGACTTCAAAAACTATTCATTACCATAACGTATAATGACATTGACAGGGTGTTTCTATAAATCAGTCAGCCATCTAGAATAATATACATTTTTATACAAATTCTTCTCATTCTCTTGCTCATTATCTGTTGGTTTAATTTTTAGTCAACAGGTTAGAGCTGGCTTTGCAGAGAATAAAATGGTACACAGATGCAGAGCTATCTACCAAGCAAGCAGGAAAAGGAAGTTTCAGGATAAAGGCTGTAGAAGTAGCAAACAGAAGGGATGAAGTACAGTAAGAACTGGGAGAAAGATAAGACATGGCAGGAAAGGAGACCAATGGAAATTAAACAAAACTGTGAGAGAATTCTGTGATGGCAGAAACGACAAAGTTTGTCAGAAAGTGTGCATTTCACCAGAATAGATGCAGCTATCCTACTCATGGCATCTGGGTAACTGAAAACACTGGCAGTGGCTAGAATGGCAGCTGAAAAATGACTGAGAACCCAGTAAACCAAGCTCATCCAAGACTCTTGACGACAGATGACAACATCACACAAAAAAGTTATGCGGGAGTACCGGGTGTATGAATAACAAATCAGTGCCAGAAATCTTGACAGAAACTCAGCAAATGCAAAGCAATTTGTTGATCATATCACTGTCTATGAATTACATTTATAACTCTACTTGCAGTAAAAACATCCTGAGATGCAAACTACAGAACCAAAGGGAGCAGGGATGGAAAATGGAGAGATTAATCCTTCCTACAGGAAGATGTAGGTCCTTTTTACTATTGGTCTATGTATTTATTATTTCTCTTCTTACACATTTCAAGGTGCACCACTCTGCTATGAATTTCCTAAGTTTAACTGGCACAATCACTTTGTAATGGAAGCAATAACCCCAACACACATCTGGAGAATTAGTCAGTCATAGAATCATTTAGGTTGGAAAAGACCTTTAAGATCACTGAATCCAAATGTTAATCAAGTACTGCCAAGTCTATCACTAAACTATCCCTAAGTGCCACATCTACATGTCTTTCAGTATCTCCAGGGAGGGATTAAAGTCACATTACAACTGTCAAAGGTACATTTTTCAGGGGTTAATATATTTCAGTTAAATGTTGCCTTTTAATTAATTAACTAAGAATGATAGCAATCTAATATCCTGAGGTTGACTACTTTAAAAAATTTGAACAGGTTATTAGAAACATAAAGATCTATTATTCAGTTGTGCTGTTACTGTTCACAGATTTAATTTAGATCCAGAAATACAGAATTCAGGCTGATAATATTATTTTTTCATCATCTACATTCTCTTAGTGTATCTCAACAAGAAAAACTGAACTTATTAGAATATTTCTATAAGTGATATATCTATTTTTTTTTCTGAAAATTAAGGAAATAGAAGGAAAATATTAAACTGCTGTTAAACAAGAGAGGTGAATTAATCACCAAGAATGCTGAAAATGCCAAGGTTCTCAACACTTTCTCCATTTCTGTCTTTACCTGCTCTGTTGGGCCCCAGACTTTGGGAATAAAAATCCAAAGTGAGACAAACACAGACCTGCCGTCTAGAAGGAGAAGTTTGTTTGTGAATTGCTGTGGAAGCTTGTTCCCTACAAATTGATGGGCTCTGACAATACTGCCCAACAGTTTTACACTTAGAACTGTCAGACATTGAAATAATTTCCCCAGGAAAGTGAGGGATTCCCCAATATTGGCACTTCCAAGGTTCAGCTGAAAAGGGTGCTGGGCCATCTGGTCTAGATTGTGCTTTTGCCAAGAAAGGGTGGACCAGACGACTCATCAAGTTCCTTCCAACCTGTATTTCATTATTCCACGATTCTATGAAAATGTAAAAATTTTTTAAAAACTCAAACCTAGGGGAAAAATTATTCCACCTAAATAAAACTTAATATATTTCATAATTAATAAAATTGTTTCTTTAAACAAAGAAAAAGTAGCAAAACCATAATACTTTGACTTCTTTTTATTTTTCTAATTAAAATGAAAAGAAGACCACTGCTCAAAAAGAATATACTTCAGAGCAAACATTCTGAAAGACAAAGAGAGTTCAGGATGTCAGGAGTCGAGCTCCAGTCTACAAAGCACTTCAACATCTTCTAATTTTAACCCCTTGCTTTGGCTCCACCTGCTCCAAATAAAGACATGCTTATATGCATTGTTGCAAAGAACTGATCCAAAGCACACAGTTAAAAATTCATATGTTAATCATAGATTATAAAGCCACAAAGATCTCAGTGATCCTCTAATCTGACCTGCTGCATAATAAAGGACAGAGGATTATC
Organism: Thryothorus ludovicianus; assembly: GCA_013397245.1. NCBI lineage: Eukaryota > Metazoa > Chordata > Aves > Passeriformes > Certhiidae > Thryothorus > Thryothorus ludovicianus. The sequence continues at coordinate 310,911 of VZTB01017517.1, read as the reverse complement.
CTGACTTTATTCTAGTTCTTCATTCATGTGCTTCCAAATGCTTTTTTCAAGGCTTAGAAAACCCCTTCTTCCTCAAGTGGAGATTGTTTAGAAGATGCTTCAGGTAAGTTTGTTCCCTTCTAAGTACACAGCAGCCACTTGTAAAGAAAAAGCATTAAAAATTAAAATAGTATCATTAGTATAAATCAGAACAAACTAACCATGGCTCTTTGTGTCTTATTTTGATATTTGAAGTGCCTTTCCATATGAGATGATATATTTATCACAAGGTTTAGATACTTATCAACATCTATAGATTTTCCAAACACTCATATTTCAATTTTCAGATAGAAGCAGAGGGACTTGGAATTATTGTGCTAATACTGGCTTTCAAATAATGTTGTTCAAAGGATATATAGGGCTTTTCTGGCTACAAAAGATGCTCTTTGTCAAGAGGTTCGAACTATGTTGATAAACAATACAAAGGTATTAAGGTATTTTTCAGTCCTGATGAGCCTACTGCACCTGTTTAGCACCTGAATGAAATAGGAAATCTCGTCCAAAGAACTTCTTATCTTCATCCTGGTTGTGGGGAAAATAGCCCAGCACAGTCAGGACAAGGAGCACCAGTCCTCTCACTGTACCAGCAGCAATTTTAATAATAATAATTTTAATAATAATCAAAGACTGAATTATACCAAACTTACTTATAAATTAAGCATGTGCATAATTTCTTCTTGGTGGACAGCAATAGAGGGGTAGAAATAAATGGTAAAAAATTGCTTTAGCTTTACCTAAAAACTGTATGCATACTGAGATAAATACTTTACTAGTCATAACATCTAGAAATTTGTACCCAACCCTAGAAGTTACTCAGCTGACCGAATGCAATTTCTTTAGCTGCCTTCTCTGGAGTTTTTTTCTAAGGTTTTATAGCAAGCCAAACCACTCCAATGCAGCTGATGCAGGTAGGACACACATAACCTGCTAAACTAGCATCTGTAAGCCACCAGGGCATCTTAAACGGTACCTTGGCAGCCAACTGAATCATAAATCAGTGTGTTAACTTTACTGAGGCCTAACTGGTGCTCCTGGCCATGCTGACTAGTTTGCATAAAAGTGTGTTTTCTATACAAGAAGCCTGGACCTCTGGTTCACACTCAGATTTCTGTTCTAAAGCTGAACGAAGTCTTTATTGAGTTTCCCATCGTGTGATAGGAGGCAGAGCAGAAAACTGAACTGCTCCTGGCAAGGGAAAATACCATATGCACCAGTGCATGCAGAACGTGTGAGGGTACTACAGAGGCTTGGTACACACACCTGAGTGCTGGGGATTTGGGATTTGTAGCCAACAGTACTCCTTAAAACAATTTGAGAGCTCTCTACTTGCACTCACTATGCCTATATTCCAGATGCTAGCAGGTTCTTTCCCAGCTCAGTCAGATCCTGCAGGGTAGTATAGGAAAGATGTTGACTTGATAGGAAAGCTGGGTGTCTTCACACACAGTGAGCCCTCTAGTGGGATACACCATCTTCTATAAGCCAAAGCCACACCGACCTCAGGGATCAGCCATCAAGACATCATCCTGGCCCTAAATTTTGGTGCACCATTCTGCTAAGCATGATGGTTTGAGATCCCACGCACAAGCCAAAAGTCCATTTCAACCAGTGTGTTTCACTGCCGTTGGGGAAAAACTGCAAAAACTCTACGCAATTGAAAAAAATCTGCGTTCATTTTATTTTTATAAGACTAAACCAAACAAGGAGGATTGAGAGATTAAATTCCTTCTATGTAGTTCAGAGGAACTGAAATTATGAATTTTAACTTCTCTCCAGTTACTGGAAGTAACAGTTGTGCTCTCAGCCCTACATCAAACCAACAGAGATGCTGGCAGATGAGTGTTTGCTGCCTAAGAGCATTAACTGCAACCAACAACTACTGTTATTGTACTACACAATGAAAGTAACTGAACTGAACTTGCAGTTATAAGCCTTTTTTAATTGGTCTTGCTAGGGAGCATTTTTTATGCCTTTTTTTTTTTTCTTTGAAGCCATAAGACACAAATCATGAAGCACTGAAAGGTAATGGGAGATATCAGCAGTGTATTTATTTACCTTGCTACCACTTCAGGTAATACAATCCTCTCTCTCCCCCAATGTCATTTCCTCTTAATCATGTTATAAAATCTGGTTTGTGTTGTTCAGGCCAAATTGAGTCTGAGGTAAAAATAAGTAGAACGGTCAGCAAAGGATGGGTCAGTGCAATGGGTCAATAATTTCAGAGTTATTGGTTCTTAAAAAATGTAATCTAAATTCCTGGAAAATCAGTAGAATCTCCAAGAAAAGTCTGGGTTTTATATAATTGAACAGAAAGTATCACAAAAATATAAATATAAGTCCTGAAACTAGATTTGCTGCATTTTACTTGTTTACCTTTCAGAGATAATATCATTTAAAGTAATAACAACAACACAATATCAGGTTTGAAATATTTTTTAAAAAAATATTATTTCAGGGTTGCAACTTACGCTTTAAAAAATAATACTTGCACACATTTACCTAAGAATATTAGAATTTTTTTTTTTGCTTAAATTGCACACAGCAGAGGATTCTGTTTAATTACATGTTTAAAGTACCTAGTCAGTTAGAGTAAATGCAGTAAGTCAAATGTAAATGAAAATACAGCAATATACTAATACAATTTCTATAAATAGCAGTATTTAGTAAAAAAAAAAATCCCAGCACAATCCTGACCAGCATATAACTACAGAGTACATTTTAGCAAGTATGTTAAGCTTAGGCAAAAAAACTGAAGAGTAATGTTTTGAAACTAAAGTCATGATGGTATACCATAAAATAACCAATTTTAAATTTAAAATCTTACCTTGGCTTCTTCCCCTTTTATTTTCAAAAGTGCATGTATGTATTTATTTATTACTATAAAAGTACACATATAAAACAAAGGAGCATTTAAGAAAACACTGGCCTTTAGTGCCAAAAGATCAACAGTCCTTTCCTTAACAGATAAATACATGGTCTTTCTTCCACTGTGCCTTAAATGCAATAAAGGTTTTAGTATAATTTCATTATTAGGACATTCTGATTTATAACTTTTGTTTTTATTATTTCATCCCAAGAAGCTACAATCTCAGAAAATACAAAAAAAGGAAAAAGAATAGATCAGAAAGAAGAAACCATGAAGTGATTAATGTCGCAGTGAAAGATTTTACAAATCTTGTAATGAATTTCAAGACAATAATTTGAAGGGCAAAGGATGCTTGAAAGAAGAGAAATCTTTTTCCTGACAGATACTGTTGTGGAGAAACAAACACATGAGAAAAGAATACTACTTTTGAATAAAGGTTAAAAGAGTTGAGAGAATGGATGAGTACTGGAAATACAAAACAATCCTTCGGGTTTGCCAAGACCAATCCCAGATCAGGTATGATATACGACCTGTCCTGGTTTTGCTTGCAGGTGCTGAGAAGGCGTGCAGCCTAGAATTGTGTGGGTGTGGCTATATTGCTATTCTACACCACTGACTCATCCCTGGGGCACAGCTTTCGGGGGCAACAAAACGTGAGCACACCCTGGAAGCGGTGCCATTTCATTCTGTTTTCTTCCGAGGAAAAGTTGCCAGGACGAGGCCTTCAGACTCCCTCCTCCCACTGCTGTCCATCCTTTCCCTTTCCTTGGGAAGAATGCAGCTCTAAATGGCAAACACAGCTGAGCTCAGGGGTATCAGTGAGGGAAACAGCTGTGGGGAGCAGAGAGTGGCGGGGATAAGCCCAAACCCAGCCGAGCCTGAGGCGAGTGGAGAGGAGCCAACACAAATACTGTCAGCCACAGCCAAGTCCAGTAGTCCAGGAGTAGGTGGTGCAGCATGGACTAATTGGCTTTTGGGAGGTTTGTTCATCATCATTTTTCACTGTCTGAGGCTCAGCGACAGGGAACACAAGCCGTGGAGAGCGTCCACCATCTTGTCTTTGTCTTGGTAGCCACACAGAACTAAGTTGAGGTGGTGAACACCTTTTGTGTGTAAAGTACCTCCTCTTTTGCATACTTTTGTTATTAATATTGTTGCTGATACTGTGTGTTTCTCATCCCATTGCTGTTTATTTTCAGTAATGGTTATCTCAACCCATAGTCTCTCCCATTGTCCCCCTCTCACTGGAGAGGGGTGAGGGGAAGGGGAATGGTTTATTTGGAGTTTAATTACCACTTGTTTTGTGAACCTAAGCACAGAATCATATAATTACAGAATTATTAATGTTGAAAAAGTTCTCCTAGATCTTCAAGTCCAGCCTTTTACAATAACATAGGGCATAACATTGACGAACATGGTATTTGTGGCCTCAGGTTTGATAGGATTTGTTTAGAAAAGCTTCTCTGCCATGAATTGAAGAAGGCATCTCAGCAACATTCATTCTCCATGACACCAATATGCAAGTACAAGGGCAGAAGAGCCCTGCACATAGACCTCTGTACTACAGGACCTGTGACCTCCTTCATCAATCTCTTCTACAGCTACAATAAAACCATTGTTTTTTCACTATAGGACCAAAAATGCCTGCTACATTTGAACCTCACTTTAATCAGAAACTCTGGAGGTCCAGAAACTACCATATGAAGACAGAAGAGAACACTCCTTGGGCTCATCTCCATCAATTTTTATATGCATTTTACATCCCAAATCATGGCAATTACATGACTAGAAATAACTGCAAAAATTGAAACAAAACCTATTCCAAATACTCTTCTCATGAAGACAGCTAAATTATTTGTATTCTACTCTTGCATTCCTCTCTGTTATTGCTGATGCAAACCTCAGTACAATGACAGTCCTGTATCAGTTTATCTCTGCCCAGAGTAATGAAAGACATATCTGCTTCTTTTAAAGCACATCTGTAAATTAAGCATATCTGCTTAATTTACATCACTCAGTTACTTTGCTCTGGAAGAGCTCGTAGTGAGGTCCACAGGCCTGCCTAGAGGTGATATAACACTTCTCTTTGTTCATTACCAATAACACAAACACTTGTCTGCGTGCTCTTTACTTCTTTCAGAAGACTTTTAGAGTACAGTGATGTAACGTCCTTCTGCAAAAGTAATGCTGAATGACCCCTAGAATTTTATATTTCTCCACGTCTCTCAGTTCCATATCACACTTACCACTAATTTGCCTGCTCATCCACTTGGAGTAAAGCACAAACGAGCACTCTGCACTTTCACCAATGTCAGTGTCCAGAGCCTTTCCTTATAGGGTTGTTTCTATACTTTTCTTTATCAATGCAGTATTCATCTTTGTTAGGTTTTTAAACTGTTTCAAACAGATCTCTTGAGAATACTCTCAGTCACCTGGACAGGCACTATACATGAAGTTATTTTACTGTGCATAATTATGAGTGATGACTGAGTAGCTGATTAATCCAAGCGCAAGTACTCTCATATTTCCATGAAACAGTAATACAAAACAATATATGTTATGGACATGATCAAAAATGGAAATTATAAAAATTAAAAAGATAACTAGTACATAAATCAGTTCTCTTTTCTAAGCATAAAAGGAATTAGGACTTTCAAAAGTGATTTAAAAAAAATATCCTGGCACAGGCACAGCTTCTTAATTTCACATAGAAAAGGTCAGTTACAACAGAAAAATTCTAAACTTGCGTAAAACTTTAAAAATAATTTCTCATACAGAAACTGCAGAAGAGTTCTTGCTCACCTCCTATGAATATCAACTATCCACCAACCAAAAAAAAACCAAAATATTCCACACCACTATGAAAGACAAGCAGGTGACCCACGACTGGGAACAGAGCATTTGTACAGTGTTCACTGCTCTCCTTACAATCAGAATGGGAAAGCTCACATTACCTTTAATCCAGGTGACCCTGTAGCAATAGCAGTGAAGAAATTATAACCATGAGATCAGCACTGCCAGGAAAACCCAGAAGGTACAGATCCCACCGGCCTCACAAAGCTCACAGTAAATCTCGTGCCAACACATTTAACCTATAATGAAAAGACTAAAGTTTGCGTGACTTTTTTTACTGTTTATTTGCGGGTGGTCTGGTGCAAGGCCAGGACTTGGACTTTGAGGATCGTTGCAGGTCCCTTCCAACTCAGGGTATTGTATGAGTAAACAGCATAAGACACCACACAAAAATGCCTGACAGAATATGCTGGCACCTGCAAAGTGATGGAAAGTCAGAAAAAACTACTTTACTCGGGTGTCAAAGGCTAAAATTGACACCACCTGCTCCAAAGGAGTTTTGACCAAACGCCTGAATAATGAAAAATTTACCATATTTTATGGCCATCAAAACATCTCCAGCTCTTGCGCCTTCTTCTGTCCTGGTTTCTATTAATGTTGTTCACCTAATGGACATCTCTTGATATAGGGCCCTATAATAAGCATTGTCTGACTAATTAGAAAGGTTGAGTGTCCCTGGTCTATGGTTGTGTATTTTACTTCACAAGTGCAGATGACTATGGTTACAGAGACATCATGATTTCCCACAGCTCACTTGACAGGCAAGAGTCACAAAGTTTTGGTGTCTTGATGCCCTGCCATCACCCAGGCACAACAGATTCAAGAAACATAGCTACGGATTTTTTAACTAGGTGCTTGTCTTCAAGTGTTTGCAAACTAGTGGAAAATTACAATAGTACAGATAAGAGACCATTTTAATGTGTGAAAGACAGCATTTTCCAGATTAAAGGGAAACACTGTTTTATGTTATTGCAAGAAAGGATTTATTTTCGGTTGCTATATAAGAAATAAGTTTATTCTTCTAAGTGTTGATTTATAAAGTTACCTTATCATGAGCTTCTCTAAGGCTAACTGATATTTAAGACTTACTCGTTTGTATGTGTATAACTTTTAGATAACCTAGATATAATATTGTCTAAGATAATTATATTCTCTATTTAAAGTCTAAAGTACTTACAGTTTTTATCTGCAATATTGTATTTCTAAAGGAAATTCTTCCTATATCTAACAAATGCTTCAATATTGGGACAGAAATTCTTTCCTCTAATATAACAAATTCTAAAACAGCAATACTTTATAATATCATCTAGTACAAAGAAGACTGTTCTACATATAAAATTTGCAAGGTCATTTCCCATCATAACTGGTTATCAATTAATTATTAGAATTTAAGTATCAAGTGCTGATTTTAATTGGGAAGTTAGCAAATCATCTGGCAGTGTTTAAACAACCTGCCAGGCTCATAAAGACAAGAACCAGCTCTCCAAGAGTTAAAATAAATAAATAAATAAAAATTTCAGTAACTTATTTGATATTTGCCAATGTTAACATTTTAGTTTACACAGTCTAACAATTATTTAAGTTTAGAATAGTATATTTTAGGTTGGTAATACTATATAAAGCATTGGGGAAAACTCATAAATGTTTCTGCAACGTGAGGCATCACTAAGACTGAAAATTTTGAAAACTGTGAAAACCATCAGAGAGTTCTAGATGCAAATTGTTTGTATTAAATTCAGTTATTCGGAATGATAGCAGTATTCTATCTTCCCTTTGCAGGCTGTCATTTTAGGTTAAATCCACCACTTTATCCCAAGACTAATCTTGGAGGGAAACTCTATATACAGAAAAATTTATTTTATTAGAAGAGTGGTGTGCTATTTCAAAATCTGACAGTAATCCTGTTTTCAGTAGACTGACACTTAATTCCAGCATTGCTGGTGACACATGGCCTTGTGAAGAGGGAACAAAGATACAAGAATAATGGCAATGATGCTCTGGCTCTTGCTTAACTTTTCTGCTTAGCAGAATCCTTTACACAGGTATATTTATTGCCTTGCACAAACTCTCTCTGTGACCAAGAGAAGCAAGAAAAAGTCTTTGTGTTCAAGTGATCACAGACCATCACATATAACTGATCCAGTTCAGACATCTAAAAGATGTCTAGCTGCTGCCTGTCATGAAGGATTTCTCCGCATTTGGTATCTTTAGCTCATGATTCATACTCAACTAAAACTGAAATCTGAGGTGGGATGAATCACACATACTAAATGCCCGTCTTTTTCTCTCCGCTTCAACTACTGTTTTGGAGAGGATGCTCACCTTTTTAGGTGACTCATGAAATCCAGCCCAGAAGATTAGGAGATGGCAACATGATCATGAACCAAAGATAAAAAAAAAAAAAAACAAAAAGAAGGTGGCCAGACTAAAGCTAGGAGTACCTTAGGAGTACCTGGATCAGAAATCAAACTGAGGCATCTGTACTCTTTCATAACGCATCCTGTTTGGAATAGTTTTGTTGTCAGGCTCATGGGTTAAATGGATGTCTTCATTTCAGCCAAGAACAGGCTGAGGAGGCATGATGGGGCGGAGCCTGGGGCAAGATATTGTGTCATGGGCAGGAGAAAGGGACTCTCCCATCTCCAAGAAGAAGCTGCATGGCTTGCAGTTGATCATGTAGGGCCTGTCCACCACCGTTTTTTGTTTCTTTCATTGTCCCGGGCTTGGTGAGCATTTTTAGCATGTAAATCACCCCCTTCTTGTATAATTTTGTTATAATATTGTTGCCATTACTGTTCCTTTTCTTATCTCATTGCTCTTATCTCAAGCCATAATCTCTGCCTTTTGTCTCCCACAGAAGGGTGGAGGAGGAGCAGTCTTGAAGTGTTATTCCTAAACCATGACAATGGGCTAAGCATGAAGGATAAAAAACTGTAAGTGGGTAAAATGTGCTTATTATTTTGAAAATATGACAATATGTTTACAAAAGGGACTGCAAAATTTTCCTACTATGGTAGATACTGGACATGCTTATTCAGGAGCTAAGACCTAGCAATGCAGTATTTTAACAAACGTGTAAAAATTCTCTTTGTCTCTCATATGCATTCCCTGTATTTCTCTGAATAGCAATAAACTATTAACAAAAATGCTTTGAAGGACTCTATTTCCATTTAAAAGTGCGTTTGCATGAGAAAAATTGTGCCTTGTCACTAAAGAATTACCAGTTTACTATACTTTTTCATATGAAGTGTCACTTTGGTGGGGAATAGATAAAAAAATTATTGTATTGTTGAGTACTAGTTTTCCAATAAGGTTGTTAAAACTTTCTGCTGGGTTTCTGAACTCCCCCTGGAAAACAGGAATTTGAAGACAGAGTTGTAGAGATTAATGGTAGCTAAAAAATACTGGTTTCTAAAGGATTCAGGGAATTACTAACAACTAAATTAAAATTCTGCAAGGAAACATCTGAGAAAAGCATTTCCATGTTTATTAAAAAACATCTACCCTGTATTATGCTGAATACATTAAAAAATTATATCCCAGATCAGTGCTGGAGGACATGTGACTATCAAATACAAACTGTGGAATATTAGAGCCACCTGTCTCTCTTATTCTGTCTCTCTCCAGCAATTCTTAGAAACTAAGAAAGCATTTACTAATACCAATTTATATGTGCATATCCACATGTTAAAAGTAAGCTCAAAGGAGCTGGAAAGTGGACTAATCATTAACAGAAGCCTTGTAATAATCTTGTAACAATGGGTAGATATTGTTACTAAGAGTGATTTGGTATGCAGTAATTTTACAATTGTAAAATGTAATTTTACATGTCTTTAACATGTAAGATATAAAAGGGTTTTTTATTGGTGTGCTCTGACACTTTTATAAGTATATAGACAGAAAATTAAATAACAGCATCTGCATAAAGGAAGAAAATTTTTTGTTTCACTTTTTCTGTTAAATCTTGGTGAACCCATGATAAGTATGTCACAGAAAGCAACTAACTACCACGGTAAACCTTTTTAAAATTCAAAAACTCTAAATCCATAATAATCCTAATCTGAACAACTGATCACAATGTGAAGCTATTCTAATGTGTATCCAATTATAATCAGCACTAATGGCATAGTCATTAATCTTCTGTGCTATTTCTCAGTATTTCTAGAGACATT
>VZTB01017517.1:259243-291169 GCA_013397245.1 Thryothorus ludovicianus | reverse complement strand
CTGGCTGGGAAAGAGCCCCCTCCAGCCTTTCCTTAGTCAGGAGCTGAAAGAAAAAAGAGCATGATTCTGTAGCTTGGAGAGCAGAGCAGCTGTGGGAGAGAAAAGTATGCTCCAGATCCTTCTGTGATAACTGCTTATGAAATGTATTCAGTAATTGGTTAGCATAAGGAACTAGACAGATCCTAGAGGCAGGTTTAAAGCCCTCAAATCCATGTTTGCCCCCCAGCAGCTCTGCTGCCTTGCACTCAGTTCTCACCCTTGCAGCCTATACTTTCTTGAGTACAATATAAAGAGCTGCTAAAAAAATTTATAATCTTGACATTTAAATATTAGTCAGTGGCTATGCTCAGCATCCAGTAGCCAAATCTTCCTTTTATTTGTGGGTGTTTTATTTCTTGGATTTTTTAAATTCTTCTCATGCAAAGGCAACTTTATTTCCAGTCTCCTTAAAAAAGCCATCCAAAGAAATAGATGACATAACAACATTATAAAAAAGACAAAATTAGCAGTCATGAAAAGTACAGAAGGCTTGGAATAAAATATATATTTGCTGAGAATAAAAGCAGTGACATTGTCAGTGGCACTTGAAAGAGAGATCTGCAGGCAGGCTTTTTACAGACCCTGAGGCCTGTAGGATACTGTGATTAGCTTGCTGTGTACTCCATTTGACCTTACTTAGAAAGGAGGGATAAGTGAGAGATGGGTGCTGATGTGCAGTGCACAGCCAGCATCATTCCCCCATGATTAAACAACAGGTTTACTGAGATCCACGGAACCTCCTCTGCACTTTGTGGATCCCATTTGAGCAACGGAGCCCATGTGTCTAATCCTCAGTTAAAGTGTTCTCCAATCTAGAAAGAGCAAATAATCCATGTCAACTAGCAGAAAGAGCAAGAACAATATTAATCAGAAATATGATAAAATACTCAAATACTTATTAATATAGTATTTTATGCCAAATATATAATACAGGAGAAAAAATACTGCAGATGGTGTGAGAAGGAATTAAAAGATAAGTAGAAAGCATAGTGTAGCGATGAAAGATCTTACAAAATCTATGTAACAGGTACCAATTGCTCCTTTCATTGTGTGATACATTTATTATCTAGAACTTGATGAAACCTAGCATCACTGACCAAGGCCTCAGGTTTTATCAGGCTGGGAGAAACAGCAACACATTGATGCAGTTTTTATGATGCATATAGAAAATGAGAGGCAACAGTTGGATCCAGCAGTAAGGAAAATGGAATTTAAGCACTGACTCAAGAGTTACTGCATTCTAGTATGTTTCTCTTGACAGTATTTTAATCAAGTGCTCTTGAACTTGGGCAATACATCTGCTGTATTTCCCAAGCTATCATACACAAAGATTCTCAAGCTGTTACAATTTATAAACGAACCTCACACGGTCCTCTCAGATACTATTAAATCCAACCAAAAGTGGCCATTCCACTATGCACTGCACTGCCTCCATAGCAATGACCATATTTCAAGTTAGAAAAAGGGTATTGCAAAATTTAAATAATAAGAAAAAAAAATATCACAAATGAGTAAAGAAAAACAAGCAAAAACAACCAAACCAGGAAAAAAAAATCATAAATACAGCCCAGGGCTGCCCAAGAGATGAGGCTCAGGAAGAAGGAATGACAGTTTGCAATATTTTGAGGAGATACAGTGAGCTTTGTGCGATGATGCTAAAAACAAACACAAATTTAGAAAAGATCACAATTTCAACTTTTGCCCAGGTCTCTTCTGAATGTCTGTATGCCCCTGAATGTTTAAATATGGCAGTGGTTTTATTCTATATGGCTAGTGATCTAGTACCATTTAATTAAAGCAATTACATTAGAAATTCATTTTCATGAAGAAATAACACGCTTTGCTTGTTAGACAGAAGCAGACAACTGGAAATTGAGTTGATTCCACATGACTTCAATAGCTAATCTTTAATTTTATGACAGTCCTTGGCTGCTGTAGCAACTTCGTTTCTGCACCGCTTGCAGAATGCAGGAAGGCCCCACAACAGAGTAAAGGCATATCAGTAGTGGTCACAAAAGCTTTTCTCGGGCAAAAGACAGCCCAATCACATTCTTCCATAGCACCTGGAAAGCTCACATGTTTAGGGCAGATTTTCAAAAGAAAATTACTTTTGTTCCCACAAGTTTTGTGAAGGTGCTCAATAAGAGCTTTTTAAAACTCCATCCTGAAAGCACGGCTTTTAGGTCACCAGTAATGGTTTGCTCATCAACCATTTCTTTCAAAGCCTCACAGCTCCTGAAAACCTTTTCAAGAAACTACTTTATACAAAGACATTGCTTTTTTTTGGGAACCATACATGTATATGAAGGGACAGAGTTTTTTCCCATTTAAAAGCAGTGCAGTCTACTCACAGTGAGCAGTTGCAGAAAATGCTGTTGAAATTACGTATATTCTCTAGCAGTTTTGAAAGGGATCTAAAGGTAGACCTAGGGTATGTTTTACCCCCTGTCTTGTTTCAAAAACTGCCATTAGATCACCACTTCAATTTTGTGAGAAACCTGTGTTCCGAAATGTTTTTTGTGGGTCAGGAAGGAAGTTTGATTTCTTTTGCCTTTTTTTAATATTGCTTGTCCGTTGACATTGCCATTTAAAGACCCACTGGCTGAAATCAAAGCTTTTACAACAGTCATGCAATTCTTCCCCATCTACTGCAATCAGCTGAACTCTGGCAGCATCTGCCTAACCTAAACAAATACAGAGGGGATGCAAGGTGGGTTTCCCAAGGGGCTTATCGTGATATGCACTAACTTGATGGACCCAATGATAAGGGTCTTCCTCGTGCATTCTTGTGATTGTGGATTTGTTGGTTTTGAAGACAGAAAAAAATGGATGAACTTTAATGACCTAATTTACTGAACCACTCCCAAGAAATATACAGAAGCAAAACAGTGGCTGAAGGTGAGGGTTCCAAATTGCTAAAATGATTTATTAATATTCAGAAGTAAAATATGGAAAGATACAACACCTGCATCACTAATAGCTAATCAAGATTAATTTTTTTCACTTACGTGAAATCCCACTAATTTTTATACCTTCAGACTTTCTTGGCTTTGCTATTACTTCTTCTTTTTTTTTTTAATTTTCCAGTCTGAGATTTTGCACTTGCTTTAATGTTTTGTTCTCTAAGGTGCATAAAAGCTAAAGAGATATAATCTTAAAGACGTAAAGGAATCCCAAACCCATGTACTATGCCAATGCTTAAACCTCTGTTGAGTCATTATCTCTTTAATACAAAAGAAAAGGCACAAAATTCACTTTTCTGTGAATGAGAGCCATATTATTAATGATCCCAGGAAAATCCTTATAAATTGTCATATCAATGGTTTTGTTATGAATTAAGCACACGTCTCCATCAGACACAGCTCTGTTCACAACTCGGAAGTAAGCAGTCACTGAAGCATTACTCTAAAAACCTTAGGAAGAAAGTAAAGTAATCCTTTCATCTCTTCCTCAGTGAGTAAACAGACAGAACATTCTAGCTTAGGACAGCAGAGGAGGAAAGCAGTAGCTTTTTGTTGGAAAAAATTTCTTCTATGTAAGAAAATTTACTTCTGTGTAAGCAAGGGTCTCCAGGTAAGCTTCAATTCATAGAGGGAGAGTCTGTATAAACAAAAAGCAAGAGCAATGAAATCTTCAGAGAAGCTGTAACAGGCAAGGAAGATTGCTCTTATTAATAAGCACAGTCTTAATTCTGTATATAATTAATGTAACATTCTGTATTTAGGACCCATTTCTGCAAATTTATATTTTAAAGACATTTTATTTAGTTCTTAAAGTGGAAACACTGTCTGGGTGACAAAGAAAGAAATTCTTTCAATTCAAAAAAGAAGAAATTCTTGATGAAAGAGCATGGTACACATATACTGAAACACTTAAAAGAGTCCAGCTCTATTGGACTATTTAAAGGGCATCCAGAGAATAAAAAATATATTTTTTTAGAATGGGATATTTTAAGAATCAGCACAATGAAAAACAGGAAAGAAAAAAGAAGCATTTTCCAACCGTATCCTGTCAATAGGGAGGAAAATCTCTCCAGCACTTTGCACAGAAATAGAGACCATACTTAAAAGCTGAGCTAGTGTATCACATAAAACAAGCTAATAAAATTCTGAGATATGCACAACTTCCACCGCACGCCCTACCCCCCAGGAATTTTAAATCCTGTCCAGCCTTTTAGCAAGAAACTGGTCTAACTAGATTTAATTTTTCTGATCTTAGTCCCATTACCTGACCTCAGACATTTCAATCAGCTTTTACCCTCACACTCTTCTGCAGTCACCAGCCGTAGCATCCATCCTGCTGCTCCAGTGTATGAAACACTATTACATTGAGAACACAGCACCTCACTGTACTCGCCCTGCCTGCACAGTCCCTATCATAGGTAAGCATTTTGCTGCTCACAAGTTCACTGGAGCTAAAAACCATTTCTTCTCAAAGAATTTATGTACTTGAAAAGGGGTAATTTCATTACTAAAGAAGATCCATCCTCCACAGTTAACTTGCTTTCAGTAATGGTCAGTGAAGCACTGCACCTGCGTCCCTTGAAGAAGTTTGGGAAAGAGCCAGCTTTGATCCTACAGAAAACCCTTTGCTGGTTTCGGGAATCAGCAAGGAACTCTGATTGCCTGCTAAGAAAACTGCAAGGGACAAGCATCAGAGAAAGTGGCAGAAAAGATTTCTCTGTAAAAGAGTTTTGTTAGGAGAAAGAAGGAAAGAATGAGGAGTTTTTCAGATATATTTTCCAACTTAAAAGGAAGGGGTTTTAGCCATTTATTTTCTCAGCCTGATGAGTGAGGTCTTTCCTAATGTGTCCGACCTGTGGCCAGAGGCATCCCAGGTGAAAACACTATCTTCTGATGATGTATACATCACAGAATCATAGGAATGGTTTGGGTTGGAAGGAACCTTAAAGACCATTTAGTTCCAACCCCTCCTGCCATGGACTGAGACATCTTCCACAAGACCAGATTGTTCAAAGCTCCATCCAGTGTGGTCTTGAACACTCTCAGGCATGGTGTTCCTGAACAAATTGTATTTCTTTTAAAAAAGAGCCCATGCAGCATTGGGGGAAAATGCTGGGATCTAACCAACAAGAAGGAAGACAGTCCATGAAACTGATAGCAGCTAACAAAGCAACCCCAAAGTGACATCTGTGTGTTACAAAAACAAAGTTTAAGACTTGACATGCTCCAGTGATCTGAGACCTGGGGGAGGAGGTTAACATAGTATAAGAAGAGGGATGCAGCTCTGATAATGGACATAAAGAACTGAGAATTTATGGGCAACAAGGACATTTGTCAGGACTCCCAAAGTAAGGAAGAAACTCCTCTGAAATCAGCTCCAAGTTGGTAAAAGGTAACTTCGGCAGGGGGATCTGTAACCACCAACCCACAGATCACTGCCTAAGGAACCAACCCAAAATAAGAGAGAAACTGAGCATGTGAACTAATTAGCATGAGAAGTAAGAGAATCATTAACCAATAGAAGATAAAATACTAAGTACCAAGAGAACTTGTAACTTGTATGTAGTGAACATTAATTCTAGTGAACACTAATTCCTTTGTTTGCTAAAATGTCTAAATAATTAAAACTTTTGACAATTGGTGTACATATTGGATGGAGCAATTCCCATGTACCTCAGTGCTGAATAAAGTGGTCAGATTTCTAACCTAACAGTCTAGTTGGAGAGTCTATTTTCCAGCTGTCAGTGACAAGAGGACATCCACACTTTCTCTCGGCAACTGTCCAGTGTCTCACTACCTTCAGAGTAATGATTTTTTTCCTGATATATGATCTAAATATATCCATTTTCAGTTTAAAGCCACGCCCCTTGCCCTATCACTACATGCCCTTGTAAGAAGTCCCTTTCCAGCTTTCTTGTGGCCCCCCTTTAGGTAATGTTAGGGTCTTCCCAGAGCCTTCTCTTCCTCAGGCTGAACAACACCAATTCATTCAGCCTGTCTTCATAAAAGAGGTACAATTCTATGATTCCATGATTCTGTACACACTTAGATATATATGTACATATGTATGTATGTGTATATATATATATATTCATATACAAACCTATAGATATCTATTTTTATGTTTCAGTGACCAGAGCATTTTAACCACAGAGTTACGTGGTCCTGCTGGCTAGGACTACAGCTAGGATATTTTCTTTCAGGACAAGTGTTTTTACAAGGGCTGTCTAGTGGTCCCAAGATCCTTCAAACTGGGGGTGAGTGTGAAGATTCCACCCACTAGGGATATCTGGTCCCACTCCGTGACCCATTTTACCCTCATAAATATGGGGAAAATGAGGGTAACTGTTCCACAGTGCCTGAAGAATGATTTTAGAATTACTTTAGACTATGAACCATGCATGATGAGCTGTTTTCATGAGCTGGTATTAAAGAAGTTGCTGAGGACTAAGGTGAGGGAAGTTTCTTTGGAAATTAACTGACTGGATGCTGATCAAGGTTATAGTTACTGGAGGGCAGAAAAGAAGCCCAAGAAAGGAGAGGTTGCAGGGGAAGTGTTAATACTGAAAAAAAAATAAAACAAAACAAGGAGAGGTATTTTCCTCCCGAGAGGGAAGGAGTGTGTTCAGCTGACTGTCAATGGGGGAGAGGGGGAGCACTATCAAAATGTGAATAGGAAGGAGGATAAATTTCAGTGCTGGCATTAGGGGAAAAGATTTAGGGCCACTAAGTCACCTAGGAGTGTTCTCTATATATTTGGAATTTAGCATTTATAGCAAAATAAAATAAAATAAAATAAAATAAAATAAAAAAAAATAAAATAAAATAAAATAAAATAAAATAAAATAAAATAAAATAAAATAAAATAAAATAAAATAAAATAAAATAAAATAAAATAATTTTAAAAATAAGAGGACTATGTAATGAAGCAAAGCATGAATTATACAGTGCTTAAATAGTGTCTTGCTGCAAGACTATTTTAAAGTTAGACCTGCCTTAACTAGACTCCTTCATGACAAACCTTTCTGGGTTAGCCTAAGACACATCCCTAACTTGTACTAGGATACAGGCAAGACACAGCAATCACTTTTCAGTCATCTCTTGTAGGCATGGTAGCTTTTAAACTAGTTTGTGCTGCAGTACTCCTGAGAAAGGCTCACTTAGAGCCCAGATCACCATGATACTTGTTGTAGTACCTGCAGTGCTGGGTGTCCCTTTTATATTTTACTATGTCTTATGACATACATAAGTATTTAAAAATCCCTGGTAAGTGATGACCAGATAGAAAGATTACACCTGTCAAATATGTCAGAAATACTTTGGAAAATACTCTTTTAAAATACTGGGCATTATGGCACATAATGATAGTGTCCTTGATTCACATAATATTGTGATTAAAAGACTAGGCAATAGAGGATTGAATTTTGCATCTTTTATGTTCTCATCTTGTGGAACTCATAACTTTTTATCAGCACTTCAGATGTGACCACATAAAAACACACTGAAAGCAGATTACCATTAATGCTGGCTAACAATATCCCCAGACTGCATTATTGAGTAAGGATGGAGGGTGGAAGTCCGGAGGAAAAGGTATCATACATGCAATCCATGTAATAAAAACTACAACAAAGCAAACACATCAGAGTTGGATATTGTTATAAAATGCCCCCAGCAACAGAGAAAGCAGATATACAAGTTTCATACATTTGAAAGTTGCATATGTCTTCTAGTGCCAACTTTTCAGACACTTAAAAAGAGTTAGAGTGATGTAGGGCTATTCAATGGGCCTCACATACCTGCGGGGCTTTTTTTAATAAACGGGTTAAAGTATGGAAACCTTAAGTCACAGAAAATCGATTAAATTTCCCTTTCTTAGAAAATCACAAGCCTGTTAAGACTGACACAGATTGGCCCCTACAACAAGAGGGCAAAATCAAACAAGTGATGCCATGTCTCATTCCCTCAAGTTTTGCCTGGTATCAGCACTTTGACAGCTAAATCTGTATTTCTAAATAACAAAAGAACTGAGGAAAAAGGAAAATATTTCTAATACTTCAGAACATAAATCTCTATATTTCTACACAGTAATTCTAGAATATTCTGATCTGAGGACTTTGGTTGCTGAAGAAGGAAATCTCTGAGTAAACACAGTTATACATTTCTACCTTCCATAATACACTATGGTCCATAAATCAACCATGGAGCAATTTTTCACAGTTATGAGCTTGGAAAGATTTATCTTGCTTGGAAAGCAAGTTCCTACTCTAGTATGAAAATTTGAAACAAACTTTCTATACAATATACAATTTCTATTTTCCTCTACCTGGTATGACCAATAGCAGCACAGTAAATTGCTGTTCTGGTAGCCTTGCATTCATTCCCATTGAGCTACAAACAGAAGTCATGACTTCTCTGCCTCAGATTGATAGGGTTGCTACAAAAGCTCTGACACCTGAAAGGAAGAAAGCTATTTGGATTTATTTTGAAAATGAATGTTGAATTAGTTATAACAAGTATTCATCTGAATTAATAATGTGATCCCATTTTTTTTTTGTTAATCTAGCTTCTGAAAAGGTTTGATGTTTGAAGACTGTGGCCGTACTTCTTTAGACAAATGGGTCTCCTTACAATGGTTTCTCTGGAATGCTCACTCTGCTTCTTCATGGGTCTATAAGAATAATGCTCCAAGTTTTTTAGCTTTTCCGGTTTGAAATAAAAGATTTGAAATCAAAGGCGCAAACCTAAGACTAAACTTAATATTGGCAATTGCAAGAAAAAAAGCTTTTCTTTGAATATGCTTGGAAGACAGGGTGGCAATTTCCCCTACTACTCCTGTGCCAACTCAGGTAGCTATAAGAAGTCTTTTCCACTGGTCTTCTAAAAACTGTATTTCTGTTTATTTTTCATGGTGATTAGAGCATGGTTCTGGCTTTTCTAAAAAGAGTTGCATTGCTTATGCTTAATCAAGGTTAGGATAAGTTCAGCTTCCTGTCTGACATAACTTTCCTCTGAACGGAGAATGAGACCTCTAGTAATGCTCAATTAGTCCACAAAACAGTGGTTTCCTAATTCTTCAGACATCTCTGATTCTCCTATAACTTGGACTGCACTCTAAACTAGTCTAAAACATTTGAAAGCACATAATATAACTGGTTTTGTCAGTAAAATCAAGCTCTTTGTCAGAGGAAGGCTGCAGATGTAGGAGAGGTGGCTTTTAAATCTCCCTCAGAATTTAATAAACACCAAAAGAGGAATCTCAACCTCCGTATCAGACATACCAACAGAAGTTTTCCTAATTAACCAAATAAACAGAAGATTGTTGAATGCATAGTAAGTCCTGTCTCACAAGTTTACTACTTCTCTGGAAGAGTAAATAAAGTTTATATAAGATGCAATTGATTTGCAAAAAGCAGTTGAATTTCCAGAAGCCTTCTTTCAGATAGCGTACTTAAAAGAGCCTTAGACCTGACTATCGTGGGAGGAGAGGCAAGTCTTCTGGCCTGGTAACTGGCTAGCAGACAGCAAGAATGTTAGGAGTAAAATGGTCACTATTCACAACAGACAAGGAAGTATTCCTATCAACTTCTCTCAGGTCTTGTGACACTGAACTTTCCTTTTTAGCATCTGAGAAGTGAGAAGAGTATGTGAAGAGAAAGTCTGATAGTAAAGAATTAACCGAAGCAGGAGTGAATAAAACTGC
Organism: Thryothorus ludovicianus; assembly: GCA_013397245.1. NCBI lineage: Eukaryota > Metazoa > Chordata > Aves > Passeriformes > Certhiidae > Thryothorus > Thryothorus ludovicianus. The sequence goes on along the minus strand of VZTB01017517.1, from coordinate 281,467 downwards.
CTTTGAAGAGCCGTACAAGGATCTTCTTACAAGACCAAATCATTTGGCAAAAAAATTACCGATGAAATTCAAAGTAGTTACTTGCGAAGTACTGCATATGCAGGGCAATAAAGGACAGTCCTAACCAGACAGACATGGACTGCTGTAACTTTCATCAGTATTAATAGTCAATTTAAACCCTTTGATTACTGCTCTTCATGCCCAGTAGCTGTTAAAAACAAAATATAATTTTAGGAATTATTAAGCAACAAGAAACAAGACCAAAAGAGAAAATTATTTACTACATAACCTTGCAATGCAAAACATTTGCACAATTTCAACAGGATGGTATACTTGGCAAAGGTACAGAGAAGATCACAATAAGTTAACTTCATCTTTGGAAAGATTAAATCGGTTACAAAACTTGAATTCAAAGAACAAAAACCAGACAGCTTTATATTTTATTTTAGGACTACTGTCTGCTGTATGCATGTCTTGGAGTAAACCATCTACTTATGATTTAGTTCTGCCTTTTCAGGATGTCTCTGCCTATATTCAGTTGTATGCAATTATAGGGATTAAGGATGGAAGGTAAAGGGAAAAAACACATTAGGGTGTTTTTTATTTTGTTTTGCTCTGTTTGTTTGTTTGCATTTTTGCCTCTAGTATGCTCCTTGAAATCTACTGGGGCAGCAGCTACTACAATTATGTCAGAAGATGGGGAGGGAGAAGAGAGAAGATGAAATTATTTCAGCACGCAGGGAAGGCACAAATGGAATTAGATGTGGGCAGCGCACACACTTTAGAATTATAATTTGAAATTAAGTCTTCAACAAGAAAGCTCTGCTTCTGGGAAATCCATCTGAGCTATCAGTTTCTGTGGAGACAGGTAAAATTATGAAGGAGGAGCATCTGTTGCCAATGAGTGACACCCGTTACTGACAGCACATTGTTGGCTGGCGCAAGGTCATGGTACTAGGGAAAGAAGCTGAATTACATGCTGCAAACTTCACTATAATGAAAAATGGTCCTGAAAACAAAAACCTCACAAGGCTGAAAAAATAATAGGAAAAAAGCTCCTTGTCCTGGGTTGATGGTAAATTGTATCCCCATGTATCTGTTTAGCTCATAAATAAGTGTTGTACCTTTAAAACTGGATCTGAGAGTGAAGGAGAAGCGGTGGAATGTCTGAGGTGGTTGTTTTCTAAACATAAAGATCAGANGGGCCTGGCCTGGGCTCGGCCTTTCCCAGTCCTGAGGGACCGACAGCAACTGAGCCGAGCTACAGCCACGGGAGAGACTTTCTGAATTTGGCATCTCTGCGGAGCAATGAGAGGTTTTGTTGTTCAGTGTTGTTCATTTGTTGTGCTGGGGAGTGCTGTTAAATAAACAACTTTTTTCCACTTTCCTCCAAGGAATTTTTTTCCAGTCCTGAACCGGCTGGGGGGAGGGGCGGTTCGGATTCACTTTCTAGAGAGACTCCATCCGGAGGTTTCTTCCCAAATTTGCCCTAAACCAGGACACTCCTTAAGCAGGTAAGTGAAGTGGGAAAAGTGGTAATCAGTAATACAGGAGAGTTTTGTATTAAGTCTAGAGTATTATGTGAGGGGGATCACAATATAATATGTCTCTTAAACCTTGCCAATTGCTCTTCTCATGCAATTCAATCATAGCTGTAATATCACTAAAGAGCAAGGAGGAGATAAGCCAGGCTTCTCTCTCTCTTGGAAGTTTCAAGGAAGTTCTGAACTTAGCAATACCATATCCAAAGCAATCCTCAGAAGAAAACAGAAATAATAATAAACTACTCAACAGTAAACCAAGAGCCTAGTCTACTACATCATTCCAAGAGAAACATTTGAAATAAATGAATGCTTTAGCTTTCAACTTTGAAGAACTGTTCTCATTTTCATGGAGTGTTTAAAATAAGTCTGTGTCTCATATGAACCTGGCACCTGAATACACTTACAGCAGTACTCCAGCAGCTGCCACTTGATCTGAACAAACTGTGGTTTTCCCTTCTCTGGAAGAGCTCAGACATAAACCAAACATTCGTTTTTCAACTGTGCCTTGCCTAGTCTTTCAGCTGACAAGTCCACTCCACTTACAAACTCTCTGTTCACATTAATTGTCTCCTGAGCCCTCAGTGACAAACACTCTTGCAGCATAATAGGCTTCATGAAGAAGAGGACCTGTAAGTTAAACCCCAAACCATCCTCTTCGTGCAATAATGGATCTGAATCCAAGTCAGATGCTCAAGAGAATTAAACTCTACACCAGGTGTTTGGGTTTTGTTCCTGAAAATGTCATTCTAGAGTTCCTCCTAACCTTACTAGGGCAAGAGCGCTGTAGTGTATCCCAAAGTCACAGAACACTTAAGTATGCATCTGATCTCACATTTTTCAATTAATGCCATCATATCTCCTGTCCATTTTAATACAGTTCCATTAAGCTGCTACTATATGAATACCAGGAAAATTCATCACAGTACAAAAGGCCTATGAAGGACTTTTTTTAAAAGGAACCAAGACGTGTTTTGGGCAGAACAAAGAGCACAGTGAAACAGATGCAGAGTGAATTTTATACAGAAAGCTGACATTGCAATAAGGAAATCTAAATTCAGGCACCTGCACCGTAACTTTTATATGCTTCTAAGGAGTCTTGTTTAAAGATCAAGAAGAAAGTTAGGAAAGGAAACATTCATACTAAAAACATACCTACTCTCCTGCATGCATTTGCATCACAATGGTGGATGGTATAGTTTTAGTGTGAGCAAGATTGGGTAGTGTTCAGTCAGTAGGACAAAAGCCTTTTTTATTTTTGCCAAACTTGGAAAGAGTTTAGTGAATGGAGATGAGAGTCGGAGCTAGAAAAAGGATAATCTCATGAGTATCATGGCAAGAGCATTTCCATGGAGAACTGCTTGGTAGCATTATTCCTCCTATAGGTTCCTGTATCTCAGCCAGACATTCACAAATTATTCTCTATTTACATTAATCATTTCCTAGTGTCCAAAAACAGACACAACAGAGCTTTTTATGCAGAAGAGCTGCTTGGAGACTGCAGCTAAAGCCAGTTAGTGATATTCTGAAAATAGAAAGTGCTAAGTACTTTTACAATACAAATTGAGCATTTGAATCTTTAAAAAGGTATTTCTTTCTCACATGTAAAAGGAAAATAATATCTCCAAACAAATTATGAAAATAAAAGTATTTAATTAAGTTTTTAGATAAAGTAGTTGTAAGACTATAAGAATATTTATAGCTTATCTTCAGAACGGAATCTGCATAAGAGCTTATATAAGACAGAGAAAATAATTGTCTAAGTACAATAAGTGATCGTGTATGAGGATTTGTGCATGAGTATACTTTTAGGACTATCTTTACTCATAGTTACAAGGGAAACAAACAAAGTTCTGTAACAATTGTAATTTGTTAGATTTTTAATGTCTGATGTTATAATTCTAAAGTTCTAATAGCATGATAGCATAGTTTTTTTTTTTCTTGATCTTAGCTATGAGCTAATATTTTTTGGTATTTTAAGTAGAAATACATGCTACAAATGATGTGAGAATCAGAAAGTTATAGAAAAGTACATGACTCAAGTCTGCACCATTCCATACTTGATTTATTATGGCCTTGACACAAGAAATGTGTACTCATAAAGTATTCTTTGAATGAACTGAGAGGTCTGTGTTTTCTGGGAGGGAGAAACAATATCTAAATTGACAATGAAACAAGATCTACCAAACAGCTTTTGAGGGAACACATTAGAAAATGGGAGTTAATGCTAGTAACAATTTAGCTGGTTTACTTTGTAGTCCTAGTACAAAATTTAAGTATTTGTTTTGCACTAACCTAGTGGTTACAAACAACTTGAATGCAAGTGTGGAGAAGGGTGTGTTCCAAAAAACAAAAAGGCAGGTTTTCCCTATTTTCTAGTTACATTTTTTGTCATATTACCATGTCTCTCTAAAACAACATACAGTCAAGAGCTGGATTAGCACAGATGGAATGCAATCCCCATCACAATCTGCCCAAGGGAGAATAACTCACTGGAGGGCACTGAAGTAAGAAGTGATGCACAGCTGCTGCCTGCACTGCCTTGTTCTATTTTATGATATAAACACTATGAACAGTATTTATATCACCTACTTTTAGACAGCCAATACGAGCTTTCAGTGCCTCAAATTTAGGCACCTTCCTGCAGCAGAGTGATTCTGACTGCCTCTGCTGAGGACCCAGACTCACCCTGCAGCTAAAAGGGAGAAAGCTTTGAAGAAATTCATGCTTGCACCTACGGAAGCAAATGAAGCATTTCAATAGAAGCAACTTCTTAGGGTAATGCATGGCTGATGAGAAACTGACATCCACACTATCCTTAATAAAGAGTTTGGATTTATTTTGATCTGGGACTAGGAATTTGATTATCTGGAAAAAGTTGGAGCACATTGTCTGGTTACCCCCAAAAAAGTCCATCTTGTGTTCTCCAAGACCACTTTATAATGTGAACCCAAGCACAGCAAGTAGAGACAATGGGAAGCTTTACTTCAAAAGCACGCTCCTAATTCATGCTGAAATGCTAATGCAGGTATATTCCCAGAATGCTTCCAGGGAATGATGTAGAACATCTTAATTAGAATTCTTCCCTTCTCCATTNGAAAAAAAAAAAAGACATATATCTATTTTCTTGTCAGGTACTACAATAAGAAAAAAGAAAACATAAAGACCACAGAAATCTATATATTTCCAAGGGAAACTGCAGGGTATCCATACACCAGAATATCAGGTTCATAAACCTGATTAAGCAGATGCCTAAATCCAGCTGGATTCAAAATCCCAAACACTTCTTTTTGGATGATGAACATACAGAGGAGAACAGCATGCCTCTCTCATGACTAGCAAGTTGAAATTTCATCCCCAAAACAGCCAATACAACTGCTTGTGGCAGAGAAGCTGTTTTTTATGGGGTTCTCTAAAGAGAAGCTCTTTTTTTAAGAGGTCTTGGGTTCTTAAGACACTGCCTCAAACTGATCTCCAAGATTTCAGTATCTAACTCCTTCATAAAATTCTTCTAGGATGTTATGAAGGTCTGCATATTCTTAATTTCTTTATAAGTGTATTACTGGATTTGCATGCAATAGAATACTTGCAATATAGTCTTCACTTCTGAGTAGAACACCACCTTTCACTTCACTTGGTTTTCTGTTTGCTAGAACAAACAGAAAAGTTTGCACACCACTTCATATACTGAGACCCTCTGATGTCACATATACAGTAAAAAAATATTGTTTCACAAATGAAAACAAATGAATAGCTTTGCTTTAATCACCAAAAGATAGATAGATAGATAGATAGATAGATAGATAGATAGATAGATAGATAGATAGATAGATAGATAGATAGATAGATAGATAGATAGATAGATAGATAGATAGATAGATAGATAGATAGATAGATAGATAGATAGATAGATAGATAGATAGATAGATAGATAGATAGATAGATAGATAGATAGATAGATAGATAGATAGATAGATAGATAGATATGCACCACAATTAAGACAGAAACTTCTATCTTTCACAAATCAATTCCAAGCTTTTCAAGTATTTGGGTACCTTAATACCTTAAGAAGGTATAAAAATATTCCCTAAACTATCCTAAGATGGAAGTATCTTGGAGCCTGGCTCTTTGTTCTTCCTCATGCAGTCACATTCTTCTCTTAGTTGGAATATATACTGTGAATCAGAACCTTTAAAATTGACTTTTCATTATGGGATCATGAAGAATTTATATTTCATGATTTTAGTCCCTGAGAAATGTACTTGATTAAGAGTGACTAATTATGAAAATCAAAGCAACAGCAGGGAATATTTATTGAAGGAACTAATGACAACTATGAAGTTCAAACACTAGGAATACTGTCAGAAATACTCCAACAATCACTCGTGCCTGATGAAATTTTGAAAGCAAATAAAATTCCACAGAATTTATGTGCAAAAAATGCAAAAAGAGATTAAAGACTCACATCTGAAGGGATGCCACCACATGACATTTCCTTCACCTCCACTTCCACAGGCTGCTGCACATTGTTATGGAGCACCTCTTCTCCCTCACTCTCCTCTTTATTTCCCATTTGCTTTTCTTTTGATCCTATTGCCAATGAGCTTCCAAGTCCATTTCTTTTTGGATCCATCCCTTTTTCTTGTCCCTAGCATCATACAAAAATACAAAGTAATCTCTGGTTTTATCAAACCAACATCTCAGCTCCAATTCACAGACTTCTCTCTCTCCTGGTTTTTTATCCAGCTCTCGTTCTGTTCAAAGTAAAGCTTTTTCAACCAGTATCTGCTCATGAATTATAGTGTAAGAAATAAGGTTTAAGCAGCAGCCATCACAATATCTAGTTCTTTAAGGGTCTTAATTTCATTTATGTCCAGAATTTGCATCACTGGTAAGTAACAACTTTCTGTAAAGAATAAGTGAATTTTTCATTTTTAAATAAACTATTTACTTTCTCTACAGCATGAAGCCAAAGAAAAAACTCCAGGCTGTTTTGCCTACCTGGGTTACTAAAATAGCTGTATCTTGACCATATGGGGTTTTTGTATCATGATTCTAAAGACAAATCAATCACAGGTAAAAACAGTGGCAAGGAGTACCATCACTGTTTATGTACAGGATCGTGAACAATTTATATTTCACAATTTCAGTCCTTGAATCCTTACAACTATGTAACCCCAGAATATAACATAAGAATAATTTTGCTGATATAATACTTTTCACAACAGGTTGCAATATGTTAAATTACATTTTATTTACACTGTTAAAAAACCTGTTTTGGTGTTTCTCTCCTAATTTTGGATTTATTTGCTGCTACTAAAAGCACAGTTAACATAAAAAATGTCAACAAACAAAGTTTGTGCCTGTTGGCCATGTGCAGGCCAGTAAAGGAGATTAAAGCAGCAGTAAATATATCCGTTAGCCCTGTGGTGCCACACACTGTGTGCTTCCTCAGTCTTGATTTAGAGTGAAGTTGCATTTACCTCTGGTGTTTCACACTTTCAGGCAGCAGCAAATTATTCCAAGCATTACTCTGAAGTTGTACTTTATTTTTTATTATTTTTTTTAATTAAAAAAACTTTTTCTTTTCAAAGCCCGTGTATCTGTTTAAATCAAAACAAAACAAACAAAAAAAGTCAAATCTTTGGCAATTTCATATTAATTTTGCATTTGGATTTCATTATGTTGATTCCTTTTCAGTGCTATTCGATAAGATGAAAAAGCTATAGGCAATACTAAATGTCTCTAAACTTTGTGGAGTAATTATGAAATAATGACATTAAAAATTGCTGTGCTAAGGAAAAAAAATAATTTTCCACTCCCCAAATTCAGTATCACACTTTCCATCTTAAGAGTCAACATCATGGGAAAGGGTAGATAAGCAGTGCTTTGCTTGGAGCTAGCTTGTATTAGCTGCAATTTTGTCAGGCTTCAGTCTAGAAGAAGACTGTCATTTTTCATTCCTGTATTCTGATGTGGATTTTGACTTTTCTGACTACAGCAGAATGGCAAAGACAATGCTTTCCAGCACATCCCACCAATTCTATCTTGTGGTTGCTTTTTTATTGTTTTGTCCTTTGCCTGTATTCTTCCCTAAGTGCTAATGACTGAGAAGCAAAAATACATCTGTACTCCTGTTTGCTATTAATACTTCTCCGTCCTCCTAAAGTGAGGAAGAAAAAATACAGTAAACCTCTCATTCCTAACACCTTTATTTGAAGTCATGTCCTAGACCCAAATCCAAACCAATCCAGTACCTTCTTCTACTGCACACAGTATTAAATTACTTCATAAGGCAACAGGTTGTTGTTACTCAATGTAAGTGAGGTCAGGTAGGGCATCCTGACCCACCTGGACCACACCACATCATTTGTAGGTGGGCTGCAAGGCACTGGTGCCTGGAGTTCAGCCACCTGGACTCGAGATGCCAGGAGAGCTCATTACAGTAACACATAAGAAGGACATGGATTTGCTGAAGCATGTCCAGAGGACAGCCATTAAAACAATCACAGGGCTGGAGCAACTCTGCTGTGAAGACAGGCTGAGAGACTTGGGGTTGTCTGAAGAAGAAAAGGCTTCATGGAAAACTTATAGCATGCTTCCAGTACCTAAAGAGGGCCTACAGAAAAGCTGGAGAGGGACTTTTTACAAGGACATGTATGGCTTTAAACCAAAATATCTAATCTAATTTAGCATTAGATTCTTCATTGTGAGGGTGGTGAGACATGGAACAGGTCTCCCCAAGAAGCTGTGACTAACCCATCCCTCAAGCTGTTCAAGGCCAGTTTAGTTTAGGCTCTGAGGAACCTGGTCTACTGGAAGGTGCTCCAGCCCAAGAAAGGCAGGCTGGATCTAGATGATTCTTATGGTGCCTTCAAACACAAAACATCCCATGATTTTTCAATTGCTCACCTCACAGCAGAGTGAGGGTACCACTGTGAAGGTGTTGCCATCTCCCACCTGAAGCCCCCTCAGAGATGCCCCATTTGCTGGCTCACAAAGGATGCCTCTCCAGTTCTTGTATGTGAGAATTTTAGCAGAAAACTCCTGGGGCCTCCACAGTGGCAGGAATATGGATGGACAGCTAGTGGTTTTCCCTTTTTGAAAAGGAACTCCACAGGGTTTAACTTCCACGGTGTAAGAATAAAATACTAATTACAGATGGCATGTAGAGTTTTTAAACAAGATTCTGATTCTGTCCAAATTTAAGCAAAATTGCTGCACTAACTTTTAATTGCTGCAAAAAATTACAAAATGTTAGTTAATATGTCTTTTGTTCCAGTAGATATTGCTGAACTCAGCCTGTGTTTCTTAATTTTATGTAGCTCTGCAGAAGCAAACTTGTGTGCCTCATGCTTTTGTTCCTCACTGCTTTGTTCCTTCTCAAAGACTGAACTGACTGGACTTCTCTCCATATCCCCAGGAGTTTCTTACATATGGTTTAACTTTCAAGAGGATGATCTTCCAAAATAAATAGTTCAGGAAATAAAATTCGGGGCAAAAAAAAAATCCTGGCCCTTCTAAGACCCAACAGTTTTGACATGCTTTAGTCAGAAAGTGCTCCAAGAAAAGGCTGACAAAAAATTCACTGAAAAGAGGCTAATTCATAAATATAAGACCACACTAAATGATATATTCTTTTGAGTAATTCTTTTGTGCTTCAGTCTGAAATTGCTGAAGCACAGTACTAAGAACAATTTTTAATAAGGAAGAGGAGTAGGGAGAGGAGTAGGGGCAGGGCCAGGACATGAACATACACCAAAAACCAACAAAAAGATCAAGCAACTGGGAAAAAAGTAACGCGGAGTGAAGCCCTCGGAAATTTACTGTCAGGTTATCTTTATAATAAAGGCAACACAAATTAAATACTAACTCCTGGCAAGGACCAAATAAACAATAAAGGTGGAAGAATTCTAGTAACCTAGACAAGGAAAACTAGAGGACACTGAATCAGCTACTCATAAGCACCCAAGGAGAATGATTTCTTGATGAGATTGTTGTATCTCATATGAAACAAAAAAAAAAGAGAAAGAAACTCTCCCCCCTAGCATGCTGTACACATGGAACAGGATAATTGTACAGAGGTAAAGGACTGCTGACAGGATGGGTGCAGAGGCAAGAGCATTTTGAGACGATATCAAACTTTTTGAGATGTGCTAAAGGCAGGCTGTGGGCATGCTGAAAACTTAGGGGATGTTCAGGGAAGGACCAAGGGAAGAGAAAAGCAAGACACTAAAACATTGCACTGCTGTCACACAAGACTACTGCAGTTGTTAGTCACTCAGGAACACACAGTCAGATAAGTAATAGAAGTGTCACATTCCCTTTTGAGTTCAGTATTAACTAAGCCCCTATAAAATGACTACAAAATTCTCAGCAAGAGAGTTTTGATCCTGGCTTTATTTTTGGGATTGATGGCAACAAGAACAGAATTTATACTGAAAGTGAAATCAAAAAACCAGTCTCAGAAAGCCTTGTAAGTCCACTCATCAGCATTCCACCAAATATCCACCTCCTCTGTCATGGTTGTGTCTCTGTAACTGCACAAGAAATGCTTCTTTAGTTCCTACATCTTCCTGTACCAGAGTTCTGCAGCAAGCTGAATGTAGATATGCCCCAATTTTGTCAACCTACTCGGCATCCTCCTTTCCCTCAATATCAAATATATTATTAGTTCTGTGTCTTTTATTGCTTTTCTCATTTTGTTGTTACACAGCTCCTCTGAAAATTGCTGTGTAAGTCTTGAATGAATATAATATCCTGAATTAATATAATGTCATAAATGAATGAGAATATAATGGTGTTAATCACAAAGGAAAGCTGTTCTCATTTATTTTAACTGCTCCCTGAAATAATCTTGCCAAAATGCTTTTGGTCTTGTTAAAGTTTCATTTAAAGTACTTACGTCAGTTCATATTAATACACTGCTTAAATTGATGTTTATGTTGTTTTCCACCTGAGAAGATATTTGAAAAGGAGGAAGAACTCACTTGTGAGGGTCAGCAGCATATAATCGATAGATTCATCATGTTATGTATACGGAATTCATCAGAACTTAACTTCCTTAAACTTCATGATATTTGGAACACCTTTTGCATTTTTGATGAGCAGCCCAATTAAAAAATAATGAACCTGTTTTTTTTCTAAAACTGACTCATTATCTTGGTGGTTTCCAACAGTAACCTAGAGCTCAGCTTTATATCAAATTATTTTGTGCCTGTTGGCCAGCAATACCTTTTCAACCTCCTAAGGTGCCTCAAAAGTCAAACAATTTCCCCAGGAGAAAGTTTTAAAGCTGCTACTATTCCTAGTACCGAGTTTATATCTAGGCTCATAAAGAAAATAAAACTTGTAGTGGAAACAGACAGAACCCATGGGATGTTCAAGACCTCTCTCTTGTACCTTAACCTTAGTGGAACACCCTAGGAGAACAGCTTCATTTTCAGCAGATAACACCAAGAATTCTACTGCTGTCTCTCGACGGGATATTTTTCTTTTTACAGTATTACTTTTAAAATATTATTATTCTTAAAAGAATATATATTTATAGAACACAGAATGTTAAACTCCTTATCAGGGTATATAAGGAACCATTCTGCACCTCCACCCACTCCCACTAACAGGAAAATAAAAACATCTTCCAAAAATGTTTTCTGTTTCATACACATGTTTGAGGAATGATCAAACCATTTTTGGAACTACAGCCTACCCAAAACTCAACTTCAACAATAATCATGCGCACTTCCAATAGTTAACACTGATGTGCTAAAAAACAGGCACAAAACAGATCCTCTCTGTTTCAATGAACATAGAATCAGAGAATCATGGAATTATTTGGGTTGGAAGAGAACCAGGTCCTTCAAAGTCCCATACAGCCTGGCCATGAACAATTCCAGGGATGAAGCATAGGTAACTCTCCTAGGCAACATTTTGCAGTGCCTCAACATCCCCACAGTAAGGAATTTCTTCCTAATATCTAATCTAAACCTATCCTCTTAAAACCAGTGCCTGTTATCCTATCACTGCATGCATATTGTAAAACATCCCTCTCCACTCTCCCTCTATTTCCTGTTATTATGCAATACTATTTATGCACAGTGGAATTGCTTCAGGAAGAGACATCACATGCATCCCTCCAAAACAGGGCCTTGAAGATGTTGTCTCAAAAGCTGGAGGGAGGACTCAAATCTCTCACTCATCAGCAAGCATCACACACAGGGTTTTTCTCCTACATCACATTCACTGGCTGATTACTCGGTTGTTCTGAGTAACTTACCTCATGCATTTTATCCTGTATGATAAACTATCCTACAAGGCAGGACGCTGCCTAAAATAAAGGACTGTATCAGTTAAAACAGTGGCCTAACTCTTTGTGGAAACAGTATGTATTTCAGCAATGACAAGTAACTTTAAAAACTGAATTATCTGTTATTCTTTTCCTATTTTGAAATGGGGATGTATGTATGTGTCTGCATAGCATAAACAAGTGTTTTGGACAGAATGGAAAAGAGTGATTTAGAAGAAAGAAGTTCCCTGTAAGGAACTGAGAAAATGTTCAGAATATATTCTATAACTTGCCTTTGCAAATTAACTCCTCTCAGTTGAAAGACGTGCCTGCAGCTCACTTGTAAAATTAGATAGACCAAGACACTTTTCCCACAAAAGTTTGTTTGAATATTTTGTTCCTATTATATCTAATGCAACTTGGTAAGTTCCTTTGCTCCAAAGGGTTCCAATGATTAGCACTTGCAGATTGCAGCAGGGTGAAATAAAAATGGAACAAATATTTGTGGAATAAATATTGGTAATGTTTACAAATTTGACTTTCATATGAGCGTGTCAAAAATACAAATATGTATTAATCAGAAAATGTGGCTGCTAGCTGTTAGTATCAACTTCCCAAAATGCTTATTGTTGAAAATTTTAAACAGCTCATCTCATATTTGCCCATTTCAACTAATTAAGATTTTGCCTCTGTATCTCTATATTGGATTAACATAAAGATATAGAAAGATTAAGGTCCATTTTGAGGTGTTTATTTTTCTACATCAGTCTTTTTCTTATGACTCATCTGAATAGTCAATGGATGCAGCAGGTTGATAGGCTCTGAACATCAGGCAAGCCACAGAACATAACAAAAAGATGAGCACTTAGGTAACAGACATTAAATTGATGATGATCCTAATTTTCCAATGCCATTACTCTTTCTAGAAAGGTTTATTGTCTCTTCTGTACAATAAATGTAATAATGATGGTGAAAAGACTATAAAAAATAACGTAAAAGTTTATAAATCAATAGCAATGTGACACACATGATTCTTTAACCCAACTGAAGTTTATGGACTGATACCAGATTTGTTTGGCATTACAGAATAAAATCTGGATGAATCCATTCTTAAGTATATAATTTGCTTTATCTCGAGTTGGCTTTTTGCTCTTCTTGCAGCTGAAAAGGACAGGGAATTTCTATAGCATTTCCTCTTTGGTCAAAACCAGATTTAGCTGGAGGTCCACTAGGCATGGATGTAATGGCAGTGACAATCCTGTCACTGAAAAATGGAAATTATTCTAGAACAGTCAAAGAAGAAAAAAACCAAAAATGGCAGGATAACGATGCAACTATTAAAAAGACAATTGGACCTCACTTGTAATCCAAATTTGTAATCTACTTGCTGTCCACAGTGTTACCTTAGAACGTGGTAAAATGTCAGCAGATTTTTTGAATGGAAGAAGCTGTTTGGATACAGAGGTTTATGAATGTATATACGTGTCCATACACTGTAGACATAATATTCCTCTAGGCTGACAAAACAGAACTGGTCTGTTGAACAGGCTGTGAGAGGAGCAATTTAAATACATTTATCAGACACGGAAAAACTTTACTTCAGCAGTGATCTGTATTTATGTGTTTAAGTATTCACCAGCAACCAGATTTTGGTATACAAGATGGAAAAAGCTTGTGGTTTGGCCAGTTCCTGTACCAAGCATAGGCTGTGCTCTAGGCAATGATTTACAGTGTCCAGCTGGAGCTGCTTTGAAAAGCATACTCAAACTCTAAATTACTAATTAACAAGGTACAAAGATGCATCCACAAACAATCCATCAATTACTGTTGAATTTCACCAGGATATGAAGCTGGCATCTTTTAGAACAACTAAAAAGTTAAGCAGATTTACTTGTATTATGTTTGATGTCTATGTAACAGAGGAAGGTTTAAACAGTATGTACATAACTATGACATAATGATTTTGTAAGTCTCATGAAGAAATACTGACATAAATGTAAAATGGAACCTCTCTGCAGATAGCATTGCTCCTTCCTTGCATTTCTTCAGTGCTTTTCACAATTAAATTGCAAATTTGAATTTTGATCATTTACTTTTGTAAAAAAAATCCTGCAATTAATTCTCAAACAAATTACTCCATCGGCTGCATTCAATGGAGACAAACAGGAAAAACTCATGTTCGGGGGGGTCTTTAACTCAAAAAACTAATAACAGAAGCATGCATGTGCCTCAGAGCCAATCTGACTACAATCAATTCACACACAGCTTTTAGTATGCTGTCTCAGTAGTTAAAGAAGAAAGAAGCTTTGGAGTTCTCATTCAAAGAACAGTACAGGACATCTGAAGATCAGCTTTAAGAACAAGCTAATCACTGTTTTCAGCACTCAGTTTCAGGAAGTCCTTTCTGGGAGTCCTTCCACTTCATCAGCCATGCTACATGGCAAAGGCAGGTGTTTGTCTTTAATCAGTGAATATTAGTTATGTTCCAGGTATTCCATTAACTGTGCTTATTGCCATGCCATAGTCAGCACAAAGACCATCTTGTAGAATAGCAATGGTCAAGAAATATTGCTCCTGCTGGTCACCAATTCAATAAATAAACATCCCCTGTGCCATTCTTTTTAAGTATTTTCATTTTTAAATTAGATTTGTATTTTCTGCTCAAAATCACCCAAACCTATGTTGAGCCAACACAGCTTTACAATTTTGATTTGCATTATCTGTACTCCCTGCTTTATTTTGCAACAGGACTGCTAGCCAAGGATAGGCTACTTCACAAAGTAAAAACTGTTTTATTAAGGAAGATTTTACCATGAGTCATCTTTGACATCAAATTTTTGAAACAGTTTTAAATACATGCATGCTATGCAAAGATTGAACCAGATAAGAATACTGTAACTTACAATTACTCTAACTGGTTAAAGGGAAAATTACCTGAGCAAGAAACTGTTCAAGAGGTATTCTCCATATTTCTCTACAACAAAGATAGTGCTGACAGAATAAGTGATGTATAGCTATTCTCATCCAAGGACCCTAAGTTGCTCATATGCAGTATTAACTTATATATTAAAGTTGTAAAGCCAAATGCTAATATCAGAGAACTAAATATTCATATTTTGTGTTTAGGCTGTGAAACAATCCTGTGTAACTAAAGTTTGTATTTACAGCTCCTTTCTCTCTGAAACACTACATCAGTTTAAGAAAAAAGATAGAAAACAGATCAGGTTGAGCCACTGGACACTCTGCTCATCAGCCCTTGCTTTTGATTTGTCACTGCATTGTTTAAGCTTCTTAAGGACAAGCACTCTTAAAAACAAGGGTACTTAAAAACTGGAAGGCATTTAAAAATTGTTCAATATCTGAAGTCTGATGGCTAGCAATTGGATACTTAGGACATAAAAAGAAGTATTCTGCCACCGCTTTTAACCATCTCTATTTCAGGGCTACTATGAGGACAACTGTAAGGTCAAAGGTCCACAGAGTTGTGAATCGGCACCCTCAGGTGTAGAAAATAACAGTATACAAACATTTACAGACCAGCAAAGAAACTATTTCTGGCAACAGAGAAGTCTAGCTTTTGACTTATTGGGCAGGTTACAGAGCCTACTGCTTAGTCAAGCATCAAGCTTGAACTAATTGGACTTCCTAAACTGTAGGATTAGCATGGTTGACTTAGCCTTTGATCTTTCCAACATGTAAGAAGCAAGTCCTGTGTAGTTTTTTATTGTGCATGTTTGCATTCATTTGTTGGTCAGATGGGCCTATAAAACAAAGTTTCAACCTAGTTTGCAAGCACCTGTTCTGGTAATGCACAACTTCTCTAGCTCTTTCAGTCCTTAAAATATGACTTTGAAGCCACTCCAGGTAAAAGCCATAACTTTGCCTCCACATACACACGCATGCACATGCGTGCACACACACAGATACTACGTGTAACTCCGTAAGCAAACTTATTTAAAGCCACTACACAGCACCTGTGAAAAGTATTCAGCACCTCCACTTATTCTGAGGAGATTTGCCCTGCTATTTTAAACCCAACAGGTCAGTGAGCAGGTTCAAGGCTCCACTGTTCTTCAAGCATCTGTAGAAATGCTTTTTTCAGGAGGAAAAAAAAAACAGCTCGAGATGCTCGGTACCCTTTACATCTGCTGCTCAGCTGGAGACACAGTTAAAAGGTCATTAGAAGCACGAGGTGACAGACCTCACAGGCCAGACGAGCTGGAAAGCAATTTGCTGTTTGCATTAGGAGTATCAGCCCTGGCTGCTTCTTTTTGATGCAGTGAAAGCAGCTCCTGTACCCTACCCTGAAAACCAGGACCAGGACAGGCGGCCAGCAGGTCTCCATTCCATCTCAGAGCTGGGGTTGTGCTGCAGTCCCTCTTCCTGCACATTCAGGTTTTACAGTGGGTGGAGGGGACAGCAGCCCTCCCAGCACTACTCATAAGCCCCAACTTCGCCCAGAGACTGGCTCTGCTGGGTGGGTGTCACAGTAGGACTCAAATTGCTGTCACCTGTGCAGTCAGAGGGAACCTCTTCCAGCACATCTTTGGCAGCACTTCCCTCTTAATGCCACAGTGTCTTCCGTGTTCCAGTATCACTCAACAGAATAAAGTGCTGCTGTTCCACTTTGCTGGAAGGGAAAGGTCACGTTAGCCGAAAGAAGCTCGTCAGACAGAGCTGGTGGTCTTTGTGACAGCCTCCTATAACAAGAGCTAGAAATGTTCTTATTAAGGAAGCTCTTTTTTGGGTGTGTGCTGGAGCTCTAGAGCAGTAAGTAGTGAAGAAAGCAAATCTTGGTCTTAGTAGGTTTTAGGCCTTTTTTACACACAGAGAAATAAAGTGCTATGAATTTTACCAGCATATGTTTTCTTGCCATCTGCAACACATTTTAAATTCCTTTTGCATCTTTTAATGTATTCTCTCTCTTTAGCATAATAACAATTTTGCCTTTAAAGACCAACCTTTATATGCTGTTCTTAGGAATTTCTGAAGAAGAGTTAACTCTTTTACACATATATAAGCTGCTAAAATAATTATGCCTAGTACCATGAACAGTCAAAACCACAGAATGTGGGTTCCCTTCACAGGGAGATAGCACCCATTAACCAGGTACAAAAAGGGGCATACAGTCATAGTTCACTAGAAAAGTAATTTCATTTTGCTAGTGATGGGAGTGCTGATGCTTTGATACCATAACAGAGTTTTAAGCACCAAGTCTGTTATTTCAACTAGAAATTTTAATGTAATTATGCATTTTTACTTTACTAAGCAGAAAGGAAGATTAGTATGCACAGTTTTCTTACATGTATCTTGGGGAATAAGACAGAGAACTCCACGTGATACTGCAAGATGCTCAAGTCATTCAAAAGAAATGGCAGGTAGTAGTTTTAAAGACAAATTACCCAGAAAAGCTTTTATTGTTGATCGCTTGTTATAAGATTTGCCATTTGCAAGTAATTGTACATTCAGCTGAAACTGACCTTTTATGAGAGCCAAGTGGTAATATAAATGAAATGAATATATTCTTTATTGCAGTAATATAAAAAAGAATGGCCTGAGCTTTTAACATAGTGCTTGACCTCTGGTGTCTGAACACCACCTAATCTCAGGAGTATTTCACAACAGCCTATGATGAAACAAGTACTAATACAGCTTTAGAAGGTTAGCACATTAGCAATTAGAAGTGTAGAAAATATTACAGCTTTAGGTATGCTTTTTGATTATAAATCAGACTGACAACAGAAAGAGATGATTAGAGACAATACACTGAAGTTCATCATTACATTAATTATTAAAGCATTGCCTTTTCTATTTTAAAGTCCCTCTTTCCAAGATACTTTAGCATAAAATCACACTGGGAAACTCCAGATGCTGAGATTTAAAATTCTCACTCAAAACTGAATTATTTATAAGCATTAAAAACATGCTATTTCTTCTCAAAGGCCCTGATCCTACAAATTTCACCTTTAGGTTTTAGATGTGCATGCAGAAGTTGTATTCCCTTTAATGGTATCAGTCACATACAAACCAGTAAGTATGAACAGAAGTTACAACAAAGACAGGTCTTAGGAAAGCTACGTTTCCTCCTACCTACATGCACGTGCCAGTTTATTAGTATGAACCCAAAACTGGAAAATAAGGGAGGCCATAAGGAGAGGTGACCAGAGAGACTCTTGATGCTGCAATTACTGAAACTGTAGACAGAGGTGAGAGGGGGTCACAAACAATGTAGTTGATACAACTACAACAGTACTAAAACAAAAAGGAAGTATAAAGTTTACATGAAATTCCATGTCCATTTTCACTGCCATCAGGGAGATCAGGAGTGAAGTAATGTCTAATGGCCCAAAACTGATTTTACAAATTTGCACTGAATAAAGTATTTATTTTAGTAAGGCTCTTTAGTTTTTAACACTGCAGAGGCAACCACACAAGGTGTCTATGAAACCCCATCTACCTTCTGGTAGGCACTTTTTTCACACAGCTCTCAGGGAGAGCAGCAGAGAAACAGTAAAAGAAGGTATTGATGAACAAGTACTTGGATACAGACTCAGTCAGGAGGATTTTCCCTTATTCTGTCAATCTATTACTGCATTTTAGAGCAAGAAAGCAAAACATTCAGAAAGAGTACCTTGGGAACATTTGACATGGAATGATAGCTCCATTGCATGGGTGACTACTGAGGTATTATTATTATTGTTATTATTATTATTATCATTATCATAATTATTATTGTTTTTGTTGCCGTTGTTATTATTATCACTTAGGAGCTACAAGCAATTGTACACTTGCTCGCTTCAGTCAACGCCTCTGTATTATGCCAGTATAAAGCCTATTCAACAAAGCACAATTTCAAGTGACTCCTGACCTTCAAAATGAAGGGTTTGCTTCTGCTTTCATTACAACACTTTGACTATGGTGACTGTGCTGCCAGACTCTCACCTCGTCCATCATCTGTGTAGGAGAACAAAGTTCACGTACTTCTTACACAGCATTTAGAATTCAACGTCTTTACTGCTGGATGCTTTACCAGAACAGTTCCAGTTTTTATCTAAATAAAATGTTATTCAGCAAATAGTAAAAACCCCCCAAATAAAACAAACAACCAAAAAAATCCCAAGCAAAACCACAACACACAAAACCCCTGCACCCCCACACCTTCAAAGTGGAAAGGCACAAAGCAGACACATCCAATATTTTCAACAGTCAGATATTCACTTTCATTCCGAAAATTCTGAGGCAAAGGCACAATCCAACTTTAACTTTGACATTTCATTTTCATGGCTTCCTCTAAGACGACGTAAGTTACTGAAGGTACGGTTGGAGTTAAACAAGTATTGCCAAAAGATATGTTCTATGATTTTTCTCTTATGTGTTGATTTTCAAAGGACAGATTTTCCTACGGCAAAACACTTCCTGCCAAGTCCTCAGGAGCTCCACTAACACTCATGAATGCTGGGTCATGGCAACCTGCACCTCACAGTAGAACTCTTTTTAACACACAGGATACTCCACAGCAGCTCTCAGAGAGGAGTCTATTACAAGGACAGCCCAGCACACACTGCAAGCTCCTGCCACCTGCCCTGCATGTGACTGATGAACAGAATTAAGCCTGCAGCAGCATATCAAGTATACTTCAATTTTTCTTCCTTTGCCCCCCATTTCCAGGTAAAGTTCCTATGTCAGAAAACAACTTTATGTGCTGTACTCCAGTGAAGGTCACAGCACCAGAATGTGGCAATCAGACAAGATGTCAGATACAGGTGGGTGATTACAAATTCCTTAATACCTTCTATACAATCCCATAGAACAATTTAGCAATGTTGTAAAAGTACAGAGAACAACTGTCGCATTCCTGCCAACTTCAACGTATTTCATATGCAACAAAATACTGTAGGAAAACTCCTTTACAGAGCAAAAACTGACAACTTTTTTAATCTGCAGCTTCTACCTACTATGTGCAAAAGTGAGTGACAGTATAAATTACATTACAGAAGTTATCTAACAAGACTCTTGCATTGCAGTTCCATTCAACAGAGAGAGCTCTATGCCCATAGCCTCTATAATTTAAACAGATTCTTCACAGCTCTTTACGTCAGTGCAAACGCACTTTGCCTCAGTACATACAGTCTTCAGTTTATCCATTTCAACAGTCGTAACTAGAAAATAGCTTTAAAACAAATGACAACAAAGAACACGACTACTGTTAAATCAAAACACATAAACCACACTATGTATTACTATTAATCATCATTATTAAGACATTGATGCAAAATCTTTTGAAACACAAAGTTTGTTCAGAAATAAACTGTAATAAAGTTCTTCGAACTCCTTAAAACATAAGGCCTTTGACAGACTACAATTCTGTAACACTAACAAATTGCTTCCTTAACCAAGTCAGAATGATGGAGAAAAGAAAAGGAAAAGGAAAAGGAAAAGGAAAAGGAAAAAGAAAAAGAAAAAGGAAAAGAAAAAGAAAAAGAAAAAGAAAAAGAAAAAGAAAAAGAAAAAGAAAAAGAAAAAGAAAAAGAAAAAGAAAAAGAAAAAGAAAAAGAAAAAGAAAAAGAAAAAGAAAAAGAAAAAGAAAAAGAAAAAGAAAAAGAAAAAGAAAAAGAAAAAGGCTTCTCAAATCTGTACATTGATTGCTTTAACTACACTTCCAACATCGCACCAGGTAGCAAATACAGAGCTTTAACATTAACAAGAGCCCATGCTGCACAAACAGCTATTACCCCACCTTGCAGCACTGTACAAGAACAGCACACTTAGAAACACACTTCAAAGCAATCCTGGTCTTGCAACTCACTTGAACAGCTACAAACAGAACTGCTCAAAAGTTGATATACCAACTAGCAAAAAGGAAGATAAACCAGAAAAATCCAAACTACTTCAACAGGAAGCTCAAAAAAAAAACCACCTCGTATCTCCATAAATCATGTACTTAATCATAAAAGCAGATTTACTTATGAAACTTAGCAGGAAACTGCGGAATAATTTTGGATTGAACTACTATTAAATATATAATTACTCTAAGTCTTTCTGTACAGATACATGTCAATACAAACTTGTAAATGCTGGATTTACTTTAAAATTGCATGTCGACTTTGCACAGTACATTCAGAAAATATATGGAACAATCAGCTCTGTGAGCTGAAAGCAACAAGTGTTTACCCAAAGTTATTAGAAGTCTGAAATTTACAGGAATTTCTTTTTTTTGAATGGAACAGAGGATATCCTACCATTCTGTCTGAAAGCAGCTAGTGTAACAGTGAGCAAAGGGAAAGCATGACTGCATATTCAAAGGATCTGTGGCTCACAGGAGAGATTTCATGATTTCATACAACTGATGAGCAACCTGAATATAAATTACGTGAAAAAGCACAGGAAGACCAAAGAATCAGTAAGCCTGAAGGATGAAGGTGCAACAGGGAACAACCTTCCCCACATCTTAGTGAACTACAGCCCTGCTGTCCTGAGATTTTTAACATTTATCATTCCTCATGTAAAGTGCTAAATGTTGCACAGTGAATAAATGTGGCATTATTTCACCTCAAGGAAGATAAATCTACTGCTTCCAACTTTCAAGAGGAAGCGAGCAAACCAAGGAGCATCTAATTCACTCTACAAATAGCAGGACCTAACAGCAAAGTGCCAGTAGCGAAGCATAAACCTTTTTTGAGGGCTCAAGCAGTCCAATTTAAGGAGCCCCGGCTCGTATCTTCACGTATAATAGCTCTCTTTTTGCGGTGCTCTCTGATTCCTAAATGAGTTTCAGCCCCAAACGTATTTTTATTCACTCAGTCTTAAAGATGCAATACTGATAAGGTTGTATAGCAAAGTAGGGAAACAGAATTACAACAAAAACCCGTTCCCAACACCTTCGTAGGCGGGCTGCGATGTAACCTGTTGTAGGCATGTTTCAGCAGACGGAAGAGCCAAGTAACAGGCTGCCGGGGCTGCGGGGCGGGTGCGTGTGGAGGTGTGTGGGTGCCTCTCCCCGGCAGCCGGTGCCTCTGCTCGATCCGCGCTGCGGCGGAGGCGCCCGGCGGCGCCTCCAAGGGGCGACCCGCGGGGCCGGGGCCGCGGAGGGGTGCGGAGGGGAGCACGACTGCCCTGCTCGCCCTCCTCCTCCTCCTCCGCCGCCGCCTCCTTGTGCCCGCGGGCAGAGGGCAAAGTTTCTTCCCCCGCACAGGGCGGCAGCGGGGACAGGCGCCACTGCGGACCTGCCCGCTGCCTCTCGCCGCCCGGCTGCAACTCTCAAGAAGTTTCAGCCAGCGAACAGAAACGCGGCTGAGCCTCCCTGCGTCCCCGTCATTCTCGCCCTTTTTTTTCTTACCCCCCACTCCCTTAGTTTCTGCATTTATTTAATCTTTATCTACACGCACGCACACGCTCCT
>VZTB01017517.1:183075-258831 GCA_013397245.1 Thryothorus ludovicianus | reverse complement strand
TCTTCAAAAGCAGAGCGTTCGCCCCACGCCAAGAGGAAAAAAAAAATTAAAAAAAAAAAACCAAACCCACAAGCAGATACCCCACAACCAAACGAAAAATGAAAAAAAGGCAAAGGAAAAAAGAGGGTAAAAATCTGTCTGTAGCTGGTAAAGATTGAAACCGCGGGCGCGTTGGTGCGAGCGGAGTCCCGGGGCAGCGTCAGCGCGATCCGCCGCGGAGCTGTGCCTGCCGCCTCTGCCAGGCTGGATGCAGACGGTGAGGAAAGCAGCCGGCGTGGGGATGGACTGGACAGCGGCTCGCAGCGTGCCTGTGTGCCTCCGTGTGTGTGTGTGTGTGTGGTGTGCGTGCGTGTGGTGCACTGGATGCGTGTGCCTGTATTTACGGGAGCCGGGGAAACCTCTGCTCCGCGCAGCGCTGGAGCAGCCTCCGGAGCCAGGCAGGGAGAAATCCTGGAGACAAGACACGGCGAGGGAGAGCCGCACATGCACACACACATACACATACACACACACACACACTGAAACGTGCTACACATTGCATCGCCGAAATACTGAATAGAGGAGCAGAAAGCAAATCCTGGCGTGGATCGCTGTTTGCTGGCAGAAGAAAGGAAAAGCACCCTCGGCCCCGAAAACTTCCTCCTCACTGCAAATCCAGCTGCTCCTAGATCCAAAATTACAAATTGCCTGCTAGCGTGACGTCAAAAATATAGTACTCCTAAGCAGTATTGCTCTCTGTAGTACCAGGGTTGGACTGGGCCCCTTAAATTCTTTTTCCCCATTAATTAATATTTGTTGCACACATAGATACCTGAGCTGACAATCCAGAATGAGGATTAGTCCATCGTCTAAAGCAAAGAGAAAAGGGAAGATGTTTCTATGCATCACACAAAAGATCGAGAAAACAGAAAAGATAGTCCTTGACCCGGATAATTCCTGCCAACCTAGGAGAGGAGAGCAGTGGAATAAAACCATAAATTTCCTTTCTGCAAATGAGCATCTGCAAAAAAACTGAATGGTGGAAGTGAAGAAAATTCCTGCAAGGTAAATTGGTCTCAGGTTAGGGAGAGAGAAAAATATTCTGTAAAGTATTTGATAGCAAAATCCAAACTTACAGTTCTAAAAGATATTGCAGTGCTTTTTATGACTACTGTAGAGAAGTGTGATAGCTTGTCCAAAGTACAGAGAGAGAGATGTCAGCCACAAGATGAAGTGAGGAAGGCCCAACAGAAGAAATAAAAGACCATGAACTTGAAGACTGACTTATCAGTGAGGAGCCACAGAGCTCCTCATGACACTATCATAATTCAAGACACCTTCAAATTTAACAACTGTGGTGGTGTGGGTCTGAGCCAGTGTGTGCAGCCTGGTCCCACTGGCACTGTGGGTTCCTGTAGCCTTCCTTCCTGTTTTACCTCTGCCACATTGTCATCCCTTCTTCTTCCCTCTCCGTTTCCCCTCCACCCCCGACCCAGAGATGCTCTGACACTGCTTGTGCACACAGTGAGTAGTGTTTGTGTGTAAGGTAACAGTGTCAAGTGCTATCACTCAGCCTCTTCCACCAGAGGACAGGATGCAAGTAGACCCCTCTATAATAACTTACAAATAGAGAACTCAGTGTTTTACCAGCCCCCTACAAATAACAAGCTGTTAGTGCATGCTAGTGCCCTGTATTAGTGAAAAGCTAGACAAGGTTTATATATTTACTGTGTGGAAAAGTTTTGACAGGTCTGTATGTAAGATCTCAGGGTGTGTGAGGTACAAGAAAGTAACACTCAGTTCTCCCCAAGATAGGATCAGAAGGGTGTTACAAATGTTACACATAGCTCATTTCTTCTGGATTGCTCCAACTGTCTTCTATGCTGTGGTCAAAGCCGAGCATTAGTTTACCACATCTCGAGCATGACGCACTCCCCCACAATCCAATCTTCTTCAACGTTTCTCCAACCCACAGGAAAGTTAGTTGACACAGATTCAAATATGCAAATAAGAAAATCAGCAAACTGTTTTGAAGTGCACAAATCATCGTAAAACAGCAAAAGAGATCCTGTGATTAATTCAGGGGTGCCTCTAGGAAATTATTTTCTAAGGAAAATGTAAATCTGCCAGAAAATAAATGTTAATGGTCACCCCTGCATTTTTTGCAAATACCAGTTGAATTCATACCATTGTTAATATAATTAGCGCTTTTACAGAAGACAATGACAGCATGATATAACCTTTATATAACATGGGAAACTTACTATGGGAAAATCAGGCTTCAAATTTACTTTGAATCCTGTCTCCGATCCAAGTGGCCTAGACTGCCAGTTGTGTTGTAGTCCTGAACGTGGAAGGAATGCCTGACTCTCCTAGGAGCTCACGTTTAAACACAGGTATTTCTATGGCTTCAACAAATCTCCTACTCATCACATGGGAGAATCATTGTGTGTTCTCAGTATGCATGTAATTAATTTTCTACAAAGTGGAAGAGCTCCAAAGAAAGCCCAGGTCGGAATGCACTCTAAGCCAGTGGCTTTAGCAATCCCTTAGAAACATAACACCTTCTGCCAAGCACATCATAGGCACGAGCTAAAAGCTCTCCTATTTCAGGACTCACACTGAGGTGGTCGCATCATACCCCATCCTTTTCAGCTGAACCATATAAATAAAACTGCAAAACTGGTGTGTTTAACTACTCATGACAAGACCTCTAATTTTGTTTTAAAGTCTTCCTTCTTTGTCCTTGACATGGTGATTTAGGTCTCCCAACCTAAAGCGTTCTCTGGGAGAGATGGACTTGATTTTGAGTTGGTGTGCATTAGTGAGGTAACTTAGACTGCTAAGTTGTTGGGTAAAACAAGGGCTTTTCCTACATTAATTTTGGGTAGGAACACTTTTCAACAACTTACTTAATTTGCATAAGCATGAAAATTAAAGCTTTTGGTTTAGTAATATGGAATATTTTGATCACCAGGAAAAGTTTTTTGTATCTTTTGTATCCCTCTGGAAAGATATAATAGCATTTAAAAATAAATATTTAATATTTTTCATACTTGGCAGTCAGACTGGAAATCAATCTTTTATCCTCTTGGAGAGCCCCCTTCATCAAACACATTCAGTGTGGTAACACAGATGATTGCTTAGAATGAAGACTTTGCAATGCATCTGCTGGCCAGGTTTACCACCAGTGGGCTTTTTTTTTCCTCAAGTTATTCCAAATAGGTGTTCATTTGTTTCAAGTTCTACCGAGTGATTTTTTTTGCAAAGTTTTTCCTAAAGATCTGCAAAAAATGTAGAAGACATGATTTTTAACCTTTGTTTCCAAATACTTCTATAAAAAATGAATTAACACTGATCATTCACACTCAATAATAATAAAAACATCAATAGAAAGTGGAGCAGCAGCCAGCACTATTTCCTTCATCCACTAGAATACTCTGCCTCACATGGCTGAGACTACTTCGTGGTGTGTAGTAAAGGACTTATGGAATCTCTAAATAAGGAAAAGCATAGGTACTGAATCACTGCATCATTTGCAAACCAGCCATCATCTTGAGCTCTGAGAAAATATGGTGAGAAAATATGATTACATGTCTTAATCATTATAGTGTGTAGTACATAGGCATGAGATTGAGATTGTACAAGGAATTTTTGATCCTTTTTTCATGTTTTTGAGTTATTTCCTTTTAGAAGCAGGATAAATAGTGTTACTTTGAAAGACACACTGATTTATTTTCAGGTGTTATCAAAAAAACTCTCCTTGTTGTCATGGGTATTAAGGGGACTGCATAGACAAAAGCATCTTTCACCTGACTTGACAATAAAGCTTTAGCAAATGTCAAAATGCTCCATAACTCAACTTCACAAAAAAGAGAGGCTGATTTCTTGATTCTCCATTAAACCTATGCACTCCTTAGATTTGTAGCTTTCACATAATGGATTTCTAGCAAGAATGTTTCACTGGTTGAGGAAATAATCACTAAGATTCTCAGATATCCAGTAGAATTTCTGTTGGTGAAGTGGCTCTGATGTTGCAGGTATTTCTGCAGGCAACTGCCTCTGTACACACCACCAGCCTCTGCACCAATGCAGGAGCTCTGGGAGGCAGGAGGGCTTCTAGGATCTAGCCTTAATTTTAGGGGAAGATCCACCCACACACAGATTGCCAAAGTATATAGAGTGCAGAATACATCCTTGATATTGAGGACCAAGTCACTCACAGTCCAGGCTCTGCACACCAAAAGGGAAATCTGAACATGTTCCTTATACTGTAAAACCATGAGGACAGATATGAAGGCACTTGTTCTTTTTTTAAGTCTACAGTGTCTACTCCAGGGGGTTGTTGTTCTTTAAAAGTCCAGAAATGGTTAATTGCGTGATAATGAGGTAACACTTTGATTGAAACTGAGCTATAAGTTTGTCCCAATAAAACTTTCCAAAGAGCAGATCAATGAAGGCATATATTGCAGCATCAAAATGTGCCTTTTAACTAAATTTTCATTTTCTGTCCAGAGCCTTCATAGTAAAACTTTCTCCACATAGCACAGACTGCTCTTCCTTATCAGTCTGTGCTAGAAGGGGAAACTTAGGGTTTTTTCTTTGCACTGAATGATATTTGCTGGAAAATTAATGCAAAGCCCAGTTCTTTCCAAAAAGTGAGCTCCAGAGGCACAGGTGTGAAAAACTCATCTTGCTCTAAAAGTTGCACTCAAAAATAGAATTGTCAACACAGCTGCTAGGTAAGTCCTCTTAGAAAAGCTTTCAGATTCCTGGCCAAGAAAACAGACCTGCTAAATATACAGAATAATGAAATATGACTGGCTTTCTTTCTTCTGAAAATTTTCAGAGACAGAAGGCAAAAAATGATCTAAGATTCCATATGCTCAGTTATGCATAATATAGGAGGTTTAGGCTCCCATAAAAAAGGTTTATAAGTGGTAATCAGTGATGTCATATTAATTATAAGCAATAAGCAGTAGTGGTTGCTCTTGAAATCTGCAAGCTATGCTATTTTGGGCAAATAGAGGCTTTTTATATTAGCTGTTCATTTTATGAAACCTTTTGTGAACAGACACTAGAAGTTTATGCACAGCAACTGAATGGGTAAGTCAAAATATCTGGACAGAACCATTGCTTCTTTCAGGTGAGGATTACAACAAACAATCCACAGCTGTTGTTCATAGTAATACTTGTTTTAAAATATTTTTTTCTGTCTACTTATTTAAGGTAGTGCCATTTAATCTGCCTAAACCTGGATATATAAAATACTGAACTACAGAGTACATTGAAGCAAAATCACAGAGTTAACAGTATTCAATTTGTAAGACATTACCACTGGAAAAAATCTTAGCTTTATTTAGATCGTAGTCCTGAGTAATGCAAAAACCCACAGGAATTCATTGGTGACAATTTTAATTCATATTTTATCAATTTGCAGTATCATATGTTTTTCTGTTCAGCTGAAATTTAAGGTAATAATTTGCAGTAGACAGAATATGGACATTATGTCTGATATAAATGTACAGCATAATATATGCATTAAAGCTGTGAATGTAAGGTTTATAGTTTTTAAATTACCATTTCCGAGCAATGTGTTTAAAAGTATATGATATGTTCTCTGACAAAGATCAAAGGGCTTAATATATTTTGTAAGTTACAGCTATAATGATTGCATTTGCAAAAGCTGTAATTTACTGGTCTATTTCCATAATGAATGGGAGCCTAACGAGTCACACAAGCTGATACATTCAGCAAAAATACGGGACATCTTAGACTTGACTTAGAATATGCATTATGATAATAGCTGCAGTTTTACTGGAGAGTAAATTTTCCTTTATTTCTTGGCATGCTTACCTTGTCAGTCTTCTTGGGTTTTTAGCTTTCTAAACCAAAATATATTTTAGGAATATCAGCAAATGAAGCGTGAGAGGAGGTTGCAATGGTGCATTCATTCCTGTACACACACGTGTTCTGGAAGGCTGTGAGAGAAGAAAAGCCACATTCTTACGTAAAGACAGGCATTAAAGGAAGATACACCTCAAGAACAGTAATATCATTTCACTTTCCTTGGTATTCTAAATGGAATTATGTCATCATCTTGTTGTCATGTGGTGGACATGACATGCCATAATCAAAACAGAGTATTGTATGGCATGTGAAAGAATTGCTACTATGGTCTCTTTCCTCTGGCTGTTTAATACAGATTTACATGGCTCCATGGAGAGATTAGATCAAAGCAATGGAAAACAAATTATCTAAGAATTGCTAAATGCACAGCTGACTTCTGGCTCAGGAAAAACTTCAGCAATCAAATGGTCAAGATGAGATTATCTGTAGAAATTTGCCCTTTCCTGTGCTTTCCATTGGCATGTGCTTTGGGCCCCTGTTGAAGAAGGAGCAACCTGTTAGGTCTACCCTCTGGTCAGAGACAATAAAACCATTCAAATGTTACATTCCTAATTTGGTCTTGATCTTAGATCTCTAGAACAGAAGATAACCTAAATTTAAAGTAAATGCTTATGTCTTTGGATCTAGAAAAAGGTACCAGTTTATAAAGTGCCTTCAATGAATCCAGACCTCCAGCAGGAAGCAGAGCAGAGCTCCACTTGTGCATGCCTTGTAAATCACTCATAAACCTCCAGTTTACCAACTACACCCTGCAAGTATTACAGGTTATCAAAACCTCTTTTTTACCACTTCCCAGAGTCAGGGCAGTTCACAGGAACTTTACTACATTCTACAACATCACTGGCTCAACAAATACAGCCACTTCCTTCTAAAAGTATGTTTTGTTTCATGGACAAACACAGTTCCTCCCTCTCATCCCTCTTTTCAAGTCCCTCTGACTTCTTACTGAGTGATATTCTGTGGAAGGGAAACTTTCCTAAGTCCCAGAAGTATTTTGTTTGATTCAACACAGCTCATGTCTGTTTGACCTTTAAATGACAAAATTCAGAAGGTTTTATTAATATCAGTGTAAAAGTCTTAGGTTTTGGTGGTTTCTTTCTGTCCTCAGGACACTAAATCCCACATATGTAATTGAATAAAAGAGTCACTTCTCCTAAGGAAAGCTCACAGAAACTCTCTATTATGTTTACCTGCACACTGTTCAGATAAATAACCATATGTTCCTGTTCAGCAAGCAACAAATCTAATCTTAGGGAGGGAAAAAAAAATAAATTTTCATGCAGTTTACCCGACTTTCTTCAGAAAACTTTTTGCAGATATTACAAAAAAAAAAAGGACTGTAGTCTCTTAACAATGCTCATCTTCAGGGAGTTCTGTTGATTTACAATTCTGATACAGAAAAATCAGTTATGGGTATTGATCTGTCCTTATTCAATTCTTTGTTGGTTAATTTAGTGGCAGCTAGCTTTTCCTGTACTGCTTCAACACTGTTTTGTAGTTCCCAGCATTATCTTTAACTCTTCTGTGAAACTTAGATATTGTATTCAGCTTCACTCCAATCTTCAGACAAAAAAGTGCATATTTGTTAAACAACTCAAATGCTTTATTTTTATTTCCAGGCTCACAGGTTTTAAGAGAATGCCTTTTTCTCTGGAGATTATTTTCATTATCCTCACGTGAACCCTTCATCAAAATGCTGCAGCTTATCATCCTTTGATAATTTTTCACCTCTGTCAGCAAAATTGTCATTAGTATAACCATAACACCACCTTTTTTTTTTTCCAGAGCTCAGAGCCTTAATATTAAGATTTCAAAAAAGTGCTAAGGGTGGGAAGGACAGGAGTTTATTTGCAGAAAGCAAGAATGTAAAAAAAAATTTAAAAATAGGGACACCTTGATTTCCCACTGAAGTTTCCTCTGCCACAAGTACAAAATTGTGACCCTTAAAAATACATCAGTTCCAAAGCAGATAAAACATAGTAGAGAGATTTTGGGAGCTCAGCAGATAAAGGGATGAATATTTGTATAGGAGCCACCAACATTCCGACTTCTCACGGATGGTTTGTTCCCCAGTGACACCTAAGGAGCATAAGACCCCGTGGGCATGTAAGGCAGCATGGCAGGTGGCCAGTTGCCTCCAGGCAGCCTTTGAAAGACCATTTGCCTAACCTGACAAGGCACAGATAATTGACTAACACGATTCAATTACCTGACAAAGTCTTAGGGTTACGTCTTTGTGAAGACAACAGGGTAGCGCCCTTCTTTCCCTAGTAAAGAGAAGGTGCTGAAGAGAAAGCCTGGAAATTTGTGGCTGTGGAGTGGCTTTCAGCCTCAAATCTTTGCAGATAAGCTTCTCTGCAGTTAGAAAGTCAGAGAAGAACTAGAGAAAAATCTAATCTGTAATTCCAGCGGGAGTTTTGTTTATGAAGATTGATAAATGTGCAGAAAGCCATTAAGCCTATTTGTGTTGTTTTCTGTGATTGTTAGAAAAAAATTTGGAATTCTTACACTTTAGTACTGCTATTTTCAGTAAGGGTGAGGCCAGATGACTTTCTGAGGTCCCTTGTAACATATATTATTCTATAACTCCAAGTTCTCAATCTGATAGACTAATTCTTGGGTGAGAAATAAAGATCTATAAAGAAAAAAACTTTGAAAATTTCTGAAAAGAACTTGGTACCTAGGTCCATATTTATTTGTCCTCTAATAGGATAGATCTCATCTATAGGAGTTGCAAGCATGACAGCAATGCCTCCTTTCTTGCAGCTTGTGAAACTGGAAGAATGGAACTGGCTTGGGACCACTGAATCTGGTGCATACTTTTTTTGAGGTTTAGCAGAAGAACAGTACTATTATGTCTACACCTAGAATCCAGTCTTCTGTATTTGTTTTTCTTTCTGGAGTTTTTTTTTAATTGGATCCTGTTGTCTTTCAGTGCACATATAGTGACTGGACTCTTCTTGACTCATGGAAAAGTATTGGCTCATACCCTTCTTACACTTCCTTAGTAGAATGTTCTTCTGTCTAGCTAAAAAGTCTTCCTGCTGCTTACTTTCAAGTTAAAATGAGTATAAATCCTACTGCAATAAATATTTGCAAAATAAACAGTTGACAAAACTCACAATTCTGAAGAGTGCCTTTGGAGACCTTCTTAGAAACCACAGGTATCTTAATGTCAGTTTAAGTGAGCCTTGGTAGTTTTAAATGAGCCTTGGTAGTTTGGCACATATATGGTGCAGATCCTTTTGTAAATTTGTTATTTCCAGAAAAGAGTTAGCCTTACGATGCTTTTCCTATATCATGTACCTTTTTTTTAACTGCAAAGTTTAAAAAAATAAAAAGCTTGAAAAAACAAGCAAAGCTCTTCCAGAAATCATGAGTTTAAAAAAAAATCAAAATATTCTAATCTCTGTAGAACTATAGCACTTGATTTCCTCACAGATACTGTCCCTGCTTGTAATTTACTAGATGTATGCAAATTGCATGTGTTTAAATGAATATGCTAAATATTGCATAGTTAGTCTGGCCATGTGCAGTAGATCACATTTGGGCATACATAAACCATCCACATGCAGATTCCTTTTGTCTAGATTTCAACTTTGTTTCACTGAAGTCTTATGACTCCAGCTGCTGAAAAATTCCAGATCAATAGCCAGAGAAATCTCAGAAAAGTAGTAACAGGCAAAAAGATATTGCCAAACAATGGATAGTAACAACTAGAACAATTGACATGTATTGAATGAATTAATGCACCTTTGATATCTAACCAGACAATAGAACAAAAGATGAGAATAATGAAAATAAAGGAAAATGCAAAAAGATTCCTTGTTATTGCTAGATTTTGCACATTCCTCTTCCTAATGAGTCTGTGCACACTTTCAGATTATTTGAAACCAGTGTTCCAAACCAGTCCAGCCCTTGTTTCTGTTAAGGAAGGAGTGTCATGCCCCTAAATCCCCAGGGATACAACCAAGAGCTTTGAGGAGTCCCTGAAGTTGTTTGTCTCTGTCCTGTCTGAGTCCTAGTAGTTCCTCTCTGTGGAGCAACTCAAGGACTAAATCTGCATGCAACCTAAAAACTTCATACCATCTTGTCAGAGAAGCTTAGGGCAGAGCTTCGCTGCATTATATCTGTAATCTACAAGTCTGAACATCACTTGAATACCAAACCACACACACCTTGCAAAAACGCAGGGATTAGGCAAGAGACTTAATAACACAAGCCAAAACACCAGGGACGTGTAAGGCACATGCAAATATTTAGCTGAAGAGCACATTTCCATACTCCTTATGCTATGTGTCCACCACACAATCTTCTCTTTCTTTTTTGTCAGTTGGTAATAAAGTTACACTGGCATTTTGAAACACAAGGTGATTACTGGAGTGAAAATGAGTGTGATGAATATCATGCAGTGTACATTTTCTGCTGTGGTGGGTAAGAAAGATTTCACTCACTAACTCCATTGTCATCCTGAATTTATCCCTGAAATACCTTTGCAGAGCTTCTAGAAATATGTTTATGCGCTCTCATAAAAGTGGCAGATCATCTGAATTTGAAAACCACAACTTACTTCATATTTTTTAAAGTGTATGTGGAAGTAAGCACAGATAACATGAGAAAGAATTCTGCTTTACACCTGTAGAGATAGTGTCAGGTATCTGAATACTAAAATATATAAGATTTTCTTTAAAGGTAATTAATGACAAATATTGAATACTGTCTTGAAAGCTGCAAATATACCTGTCACTGTCTTTATAGAAACTATGCTCATCCTTAAGAAGTTTATGCTCAAATTTCTAGCTCAGATTATCAATGATAAATTATTTTCTGAAAAAAATGACAGTTTTCCATGAATTTATGAATGCTTTATCATATTTTTACAGATGATTTATCATATTTTTATTCTATTTGATTAAAAAAAAATCAGGAAAGTACATTCCAAATCATCAAGAGAAACAGTACCATTCCTTGGTTTCAAATGTGATTGAATGATAGATTTACTTCTCTAAAATTATGCTCTAGGCTTAGAGTTTTCAAGCATGTATTCTATACATGTGCACATATACTTTGTATTATGATCTGAGATTGGGCATTTGTTACACAGAGAGATTTATTACTAAATTTTTAGCTAATAAAGAAGGCAAACTTAAGACATGTATCCATTTTTTTCTGTCCCTGAAAATCCTTGACAGTTGCATGCAACTTCTATGAAAAGAAATGAAAGGGTTGTAAGTCAAAATCTCATTTACCACATTTAATACATGGGAGTTTTATTTGGTTTTGTTGTTGTTTGGGCTTCTTTTCTACAAGACTTAAAAAAAATAAGGGAGGAAAAAGAAATTTTAGGCTTAAGAAAAGATAGAGAAGTTGGATGGTTTTATAAATTGTGGAGAATTGTGATTTTATATAAAGCTTACGTAACAGTCAGGATAAAAAATATTATTTATTAATTGAAAAGCAAAAAAAAAATATGGGATATCTTTGTTAAGTGAAAGTAATTGGTCACCTTCTAGAAAGGCTGTAAGTTATGTGGTTATATGAAATGTTAAGTTAGAATAAATTTCTATTGAGGAATGGTACAAATTTCAAATTTATGTGCATAGCTCATTTTTCTACCAAATGATTCCATGGTAAGAAGCAGAAGAAATACATACGAAAAAAAAAATACATCAAGTAAATAAAATTAAGTTGTAAGAAATATAGCTGAGACTATCTATTTCATTAGTTGTTTTCTTTACAATGTTTAATAATAATTGGCCACTCAGTTCTGCTGGGTAGTGCTACAGGTAAAGAAGATAACAGCCTAAAGCCTTGATGAGAAATAATCACCAGATTTTATCAATAGACTTTTAGTCCCCACCTATATTTCTTCATAGTATCTGCAATTTTATTGATTACATTTCTCTGTTTATTGCAGAGTCTGTGATTAAAGATCCAACTGGCAAAGGTGACCAGCGTTAATCAGACCCTATCTCTCCTGACAGTGATCACTGCAAAAATATTTTCAGTGTAAAATAACCATCAGCCCTTTACCAGGGAAATATTTATGAAGGCATTAGTTTAGCATTAGGTGAAATGTTCTGCAGCTAGCAAATCTTGGCTAAAGTATTAGCACTCAGGAATTTTACAGAAAAGTTACTTTCCAGGGCAACTAGGTCATTTAGGCTCAATAGGGGAGGATGGTATTTACAAAGTAACTAAATAGGAAGGCAGCAATCTCAGTTTTAATGATTGCAAACAAAACTTTAGTAACATATTCTACAACCCACACTGTGACCCCATATATTTCCACTTCGCTTTATCTATTAAGTCGCACAATACATCTTTATCTCCAAATGGTCAAATCCAGAATGTTACTGATTTTAGCTGGTGAGTGAGGCCAGACATTTTCACCTAAATCATCCCACAAAATATAAACAGATAAGCCTTTCATTGTCTAAAGCTCCCAGTATCTGTTATCTGATCTTGTACTTTGTACAGAAGGAAAAGATTGCATGTAAAGTATGTGGAACTAATATTC
Source organism: Thryothorus ludovicianus (assembly GCA_013397245.1). NCBI lineage: Eukaryota > Metazoa > Chordata > Aves > Passeriformes > Certhiidae > Thryothorus > Thryothorus ludovicianus. The sequence goes on along the minus strand of VZTB01017517.1, from coordinate 246,422 downwards.
CTCCTGGGGACCACCCTTCATGGTATCAGAGTGATCTCCTTTTCTGGTTTTCTTATATATGGTATTCTGAGAATGCCACAAAGCATACGATACAGAGCACATCTGTTTCATCAACATCAGCTTGAAGAACAATAGATAGAATAGATAGCTTTTCTTTTCAGAAAGAAAAAATCCTTTTAAAGCTAACTGTCTTAAATTCACTCAAGATGCTACTTCTCACTACGGAGTATGCTGATGAAATGAAATGTTGATGGACTAATAATGTTTGTTTTAATATTACAATTGAAAATATATAAAATAAATGTTCACAGCAAGAGATCAAAATCTTGGATAACAGGAGGAAAATTGAGAAAAAATATTTATTCCTCAGAAGTAATATTGTACAGGATGAATTAATCCTTTTCTTAACTAGACCTTCATAGAAAAACAAAGAGGGATATAATCTTATTTGAAAAAAAATGCTTGAGGTAGCTGTTCTTTTGATTCAACTTTTAGCATCCCTTCAATAAGAATGTTCCTCTAACATATTTATTACTAGAATATGTTTTTATCATCTTAATCTCTGTGATCTCTGAGAAAAAACATTCTGTGGGTGGTAGAATAATGCCATTTGAGTCACAGCATATTTCTGCAGATTCTGGAAAAGGACAGTTTTACTGACAAATATTTACCTATTTAAAGCAGCCAACAAAAGTACATAGTATTAAATCATCTCAATTTTATTACTCATCTGAGGTGGTTTAGTACACCAAATCCCAACTTACAAATCATTCACAGTTTCAACACAGGAACAAGTATCAATGCTTGCATCCCATCTCTGTGGTACAGGAGACACAGATTGTAAATTTTACATTGGCAACACTCTTCCTGCTTTCACATTTTTTAAGCCTTTATTTGCATATAACTGAGCTGTGGCAGAAACTGCCAGTGGTAATAGTCCTCTTTACAGGCAGAAAACAGAATTTCTCATATACATGTGATTTGTCAGGGTGGATGTAAGCCCCTTCTCTCTCTCTAATGCGGTGAAGTCTTCTGACATGCTCACAGCCAGCAAGTGAGAGCATCAGTGACTGAAAACATTACCCCAGTAGCAAAATACTCTTGGCATTGTGTTTCATACCTGTTCAATCCAGCATGGTACAAAGTGATTGTCATGCAAAAAAAGAATTCAATGTCCTTTCTCATACTTTTGCCTTGCAGGCATGGTATGGTTTATTTTGGCAGATGTCCCACTTTTTAATGTCTTTTACAATAGGTGGTTTTTATTTTCTTCATACTGTGTACATTTTAGAGAATTTTGACAAATTCTGCTAGGTATGCCTTTTAGATATTTAATTTAAATCTTTTTTAAATGTCTCTTTTCCATTTTTCCTGAGTATGTAAGCATATATCTGCCTCAAGGTGAAGATTAATCGAAGGTGGTTTCATTACTTCCACCCCATTTACTTTCATGCTCTTTCCACTCTGTGGATCACCAGTGTAGGTTGCTCTCCCAGCTGATGTCCTTCTGCAATGTAAAAACAAGGAAAAGGGATACTAAGAGAGCAGGTGGTGAGCCTGCATCCCATTTTTCTTCCCAGGAAAACTTGAATGAAAATACAGACTCATGCATATGCCCCACAGAAGGGAATGCATCCTAATTAAAGTGAGCTGGATTTGCACACACAGCCAGCAAGTCTGAGCTCCTCTTTTGTCAACAAATGCCAAACAGTAGGAAAACATGATAGCCAGTAGCCATTATAATGGGAAAGGGAGCAATTCTCTTCCCACTCAGGTTTATATTAGGTTTTCTTCTTCTGCCCTGGGTGGTCTGGCAAAGGGAGCACTCTCTTGACACAGATACACTCCCTCCTTAACCTTTTCCTCACAATGCAGCATCACAAAGCATTACACAGTCCCTGCTGTAACCTTAGTATCTGCAGCTTGCAGTACTAGATTGTATTAAAGTGTCACATATTAATGTACTAACCTGTTCAGAGTTAAAGATGATAGTTGAAAGCAATAGGTTAAAAGACAGAGTATGTATGCTTTACAAAACAGATATTATCAGATCAATCAGTTTATGAAATATGGTTTTGCAAAGCATTCCAGTAGCTGAAGAGAAGTGTGATAATCAGTGCATTAAAAATTTACAGGAAAGATTTTTTAGAGAGATTAGCAATCCTAAATCAGAAAAGTTGTTATGCATGTTTCCACACCTACCCCTTTTTATCCTAAATGTCAACGCTTCCCTTTTGTCTGCTGAGAAGGGACAGATCTGAACCACCTGGTGAGCTTCAGGTTCTCTGATTTTTGAGACAACACTTTTTCCAGACAATATTCAATACTTTTTGAGACTGGGATTTCTTTATCCTATTCTTACAGTTTGGGGTTCCGATATGTGGTCAGTAAAAAAAAAAAACGAAAAGACTATTCATTTACCTGGTGCAGTCTGACATGATAAAATTTTAACTCAGCACTTTCTATGTTTCAGTCAGTAATAAGAAAATAACAGAAAACAACTCACTGGGCAGTACATAATATAAAAGTACACCAGTAGTATAAGACAACACACAGAAGCAAACCCTGGAGAGAAATGCCAGTAACTCATTCTTGCCATAACAGAACAATATTTCAAATCAATTTACTTCATATCCATGTAACTTTTTATCCTTGTTGGTATTGTGAGGTTGTAAAGATTGTCACTTATTGACATAAAATACGTTGTGGATTCAGTTAAATAGACTGCAGGGATTTGAAAGATATAAACAGGATATTTTGAAATACTTCCTTTCACTGACAGTTTAGAGTTGATCTAGTAAATGGGGAGATAGAATGTTAATCAAGCAACAATGAAAAATATGAGCTGACCTTAATAAAAATCAGTAGGTAAAGTTATGAGCTAGTTTAATTAACAGAAATTTAATGTTGGCTGATTCAGATAATTTACTGACCATTGAATGCTGAACATTCAAGTTTATTTCAGTAAAGGAGAGAAAGAATAAAAAAAGTACAGCACAAAACTTTAGCATAATTTCATGATTTTTCCAAATCCCTTTGGCAAATCACATATCTTCAAATGCATTTCCATTTTACATTCACACAACAGGATTCAAACAACTCTGAAACTTTGAGGTTATTGGTGACCTACTTGCATAATGCAAATTCTGTAAAAGTACACAGGATCTGTAATGAATAGTTAAGGATTTGATTTTTCACTGAGACATGTAAGAAACCTGGAAACACCAAGCTATGTTTTTCATGCTTATAATTGCAAACATACATTATTAAATCATCCAGTTGCACCAAGTAAAGCCTCTCAAACTTTGTAAATCACACATACCAATGATTTTAAAGCTCATGGTTGACTCTGGCTGCAACATTTGCAGTCTACCCAATGTATACCAAGTTATAGGAAATAACTTGTCATCAAGTTAACAACACAATTTCTGCCTAAATTCCAAGTAAATGCATCTATGCAAGCCCCAGAGTGCATGCATGAAATTGCCACACTGAAATAAGGAAATAAGACACTAAGGGGTGCCTTATGTTTTTAAGACTAGAAGACCACTCAAAAAATTAATTTTGTATTTCATTTGTCTTTTTCTCTTGAAAGAATGCTGAATAGATGTTTTTGAAAAGCTTACATGTACATTATTTCTCATGGTCTAAGCAGTCTTTAAATTTTATTTAATCTATTTGAATTTTCTCACTTGTTCTTTTATTGTTCTTTTGAGCTAATGAAATTAAAATTATGGCAGCATAAAACGTGAAATTAACACTGTTGTTCTTGCTTTATTAGTTTTGACCGTGCTTCTCATTCAAGGACCAAAGCATTTTTTCTGGCTTTCAGACATATTGTTTCTGTTTCATCCCTAGGAATTTCAGTATCTCAAAGCCTTCTAGAAATTCTCCTTGCAGCTGCTGCTCAGGGGCACTCATGACTCTACTGTCCATGCTCAAAAGCAGAGCATTATTTGCTGGCATAATGGATTTACATTCTTGAGAGCATTTGCAGTCCAACCAACGTGGGTAATGACAAGTTCCCAGGAATTTCTGGCAACATCAAGACCATCAGGGAGAGTTCACAGATGGTCTAACCTGCCTTGGTTACTGTACTGCTATGTACTGTCCTGCAGCAAACTTAAGTCTTAAAACAAGACAAAATTCAGAAGCATTATAATTTAGCGTTAAGAAAACCAAATCAAAACTACATGACTAAGATATTCATAGTTCCTCCAAGGATTCATGGAGCTGGGATTTGGTTGGATATTTTCATTGAAGTTTCTTTGTTTGTTTGTTTGTTTCTTGGTGGATTGGTTGGTCATTTCTTTTTTCAAATAACATTATTTTAAAAGCATGACAAATGTAGAATTTTTCTGTTTGGTGCTTTATTTTAGCATATAATGTAGAATAGGACCAAAAAATTTAAGTTTCTAATAAACTAAGCCATGACTAAAACTAAGGTTAAAAATAACAAGAAAATATTAACCTTATTGAAGCTTAATTTTATTCTGCCTTGTTGGTATTTGACAATATACTATTCATCTTTGTCTTCTGGCTTCAAATGCATTGGTTTTTTTCCCTTCTAGTCCAGGCTGAAGCTTCACAGGAGGTACTTGTGGGTAAGAAATGGCATTCTCCAACTTAGTATTCCTGCTAAAAAAAAAACCCATGCCACCATTCGCTTCCTCTCCTGCCCCAGTGGGAACACAAAATGCAAAGATCACAGGTTGAAATAAGAAGAGTTTACTGGAAACAGCAATAAGATAGGGAAATAACAGTAACAGCAACAATATTAATAAAAAAAGTGTACAAAAGAAAGGCTGTGGAACTCGACCCTGCCACAGCCATGTCACCCAAACCACTCCCTGCAGTCGGGACCAGTGTTACCCTGCTGCTCCATTCACCCTGCTTGCTTCACCAGGAAGGAATGCTCTTCTTGGGAGGGAGAGAGAGTGCCTTTCCTCAGCCCCTGGCAATGACATGAGGTGGTACCAAATAACAGTAAGGTCTCGACTATTCCCACATGGCTCCAGCACCCTCCCAGCTACTGCAAAAAATTCACTCTGTCCTTGGCAGGACACTACTTAAGACATGAGGCAAGTGTCAGACCAATAAGCAAGCTGAGACAATTCTCCAGAGATAAGTCTTTACACAACATATGAATGTAAAATATATCTGCTGTATGAAAAGGCATTGCTTATTAATAAAGACAATCTTAGGACATCTTAAAAGCCTTGCTGCAATTTTCTTCCAATAAAACCATCTCTATTTATTTTAAACCAAAGCAATTTTAGCTTTTTTTTCATTCAACATTAAACTAAATGAAAAATCATTAGTAAATTATACCGATAAGACAAGATAATAGCTTCTTTATAAACATGGAGCTATTCCACAATTCCACATGGAAAAATTATTAACTAGAAAACTAGTTTATTTGCAACATAATTGCCAAAACCTGATCATTCTTCCATCACGTCCTACCCCTCTGAGTATTAGCCCATCAGAAACAATGCAGCATACCTATTAATTCAGGGACCTGTTCCTGCTGAAAACTTGTCTCCTCACTTTTCTTCTGAAAAAATGCCAGCAATAGGAAGCAGTCTGGGAAAATCTGGGACAAGGGAAGAAGAAACAGACAGAAGAGCACAGCACCTCTGAAGGACCAAGATTGAAATACCATGGTACTGTACATGGTATTGGAGGGAGCCCACAGAATTTTCAGGAAAGCAACAGGAATTATAAACTGCAGGTTGAAGAAAGCTGTATAGAAAAACACTTTTCATGTTTTTAAAGGCAAGAAAAAAAGTCAAAGACTGAGATGATTCATGCTTAATTGTCCAGAATTGGCCATATGAACTAGACTGGACAAAAAAGTATATTGTCTAAAGAATAAGTGCACTTTAGGGAAAGATAAGGTAAACATGCACGTTTGCCTTCTTTTCACATCCTAAGAAAACCTTGTTTCTGCTGGCATTGGGAAAGTTGTCTCATCAATTTGCTTCAGCATCCTTTTGGAATCAACTGGGGGTTGGGTTGCTTTCTTATAGAATTTTTTCCCAAAATGTTGCTAGGAAGCCGATTGCTGGGTGCTCGTGGGCACTTAAAGATACTTGAAAGAGACAAAGGAGCTAACTGTCAGAGAGAGGGTGACACCGACTACACCTCTCTCTCAGGGGCTCGGGGAGAACTGGGGGGTCAGTTTTTGACTCCAGGGAGATCTGGCCAGACCTCACCTGGGGCTGAGCTCGGAGTGACTTTCCTGGGTCCCCCGGGAATTCAGACTCTGTTCTCTGCCCTGCCGGGAGCTGCTGTCCCATTGCTTTGCACCCACAGCTGCTTTGGTTTTGCTCTGGGTTTCTCCACACCGTTTCTCCTGCCTGCCGGGACGTTTCCTACAGCTTCAGCCCCTGCTGCCGAGCTTTGGATCCATCTCATCCCTCGGGACTCCTGCTCGTCCCCTCCCCCCCGGAAAGGTGCCAGCATAGGAGAAAACTGTGACTGTTTCCTAACTCTGTTTGGTGCTAATACTATAGTTATTGTTATTTTGTTTATCTTGTTAGACTCACTGGCGAAGAACTGTTATTCCTATACCAAATTCTTTGCCTGGGAGCCCCTTTAATTCCAAAATTATAGCAGTTCGGAGACAGGAAGTTTACTTTCTCCATTGCAAGAAAAAGACTCCTGCTTTTCCTAGCAGGCATACCTGTCTTCAAACTAAGAATCTCAGAGGCCAGACCCAGACCATCACAGTAACCACGAGGATGTACAGTACAGATGGTCTGACACAAAAATAACAGAACTGTGAGATCTTGTCCACGTAGGCGAAAACAGGAAACCTGACACTAAGGGATGTATACCTGGTGCCGCTGCAAACAGTGCTGTACGCAGCTTAGCCCTGTGCAACTGTTCCATCTCTGCAGCACAATAAAATTGCTTCTTGCTTCGTTTCTGTGAGATGCAGCAATAGCCAAAAATCAGGAAAGGTTACTTATTCAGACATAGTGATTCGATTAAACCTGGGAAAGCAGTGAGAGATCCCACAAACCCACAAGACAATGTGACCTGTGTACCAATGGCAAAAGGTTGCACCACTTATAGGAGAAGAAGTGAGTTATATTTGCACCCACATTTTTAACTCAAGTAACTACACACAGATAATCTATAGAAACTCTGTCCTTGCCATTTTCCCTTCAATTTACATGTCAATAAGAGAATACAGCAAAGTAGGCTGTTATTCCTTTTTTGTTATTTTATTGACACATCAAATCCCCTGAAAAAAAATCCTTTGCTCTTTTAATGTTTAATAGTTGTAAATAATTTATGTACTCTTTTTTATTTTTCTTTTTGTTTTCATGTGTGCTGCCTGAGGACAGAACTCCAGGTTATTATTGCTAGAACTGGGAGAAGCAATCCTTTGGGTATGATCTTTGTTTTCACTCTCTCTGAAACCCTCTAGCTCATTGACTGCAGTGATGCTGAATGTGAAGAAGGTACCTGTCAATCACCCAGGGATTGAATCTATCAAACTCTGCTTTTTCACTCACAAAAATTTTAATAAAGCCTTGTACTTCCTTTTTGAAAAACATGAATATAGAGATATCCAAAGCACAAAAGTAGGGAAAAAAGAGAGAAACTCAGATTTCAAAGGCAAACACAGCAGTGGGGTTAACCTGTTCCACAGATTTCTCATTTACGAGCTTGTGAGAATATAGGACCAAGAGGAGGCTATTTATAGTGCTGAGAGTGCTCCAAGATTTCATTTTCATCTGAATGGGTGCCTCATATCAGTCAATATCCAGGGAATATAATCACAGAATAATCCATTTTGAGGGAATTGAGCTCTGTCTTTGAACACTTCAAACAACAATGCTTATTAGAACACAATTCTGTAAGGGTGCAGTATGAATCTATAAAAAAACCCAAACTAAACCAACCTTTTACTATGGTTAAAAAAGGGGAAAAAAAAGAAAATATACTCAGGTAACTATCTTTATTCTCATGCAAATTAGATTAATTAGTATTTTTTGTAATCTTTTGGGAAAAGTTGATAATAGGAGCTACATTGTTTATGCAAATAGTGTCCAAATATGCAAAAAGGACATCACCACATTATAAATTAAACTTCAGCAAGCTAATTAGACTGATTCTATCTTTAGAAAGCAGAAAATATCATTAAAAGCATTCACTCTATGTTAAAAAAAAAATAGAATCTTTTTTGTAATATGTGGGGATAGAATATACAGAAAAGAAATCTTAACACAATTTTAAATCTTTGTTTTTCCTCCATTTGGAATTGATTTTGAATCATTGAAAATTCTTTGACAAAACCCATCTTCCGAAGGATAAGCACAGTTTAGCCTTTAAATAAAATAAACCAAATCTTTCCAGCAGCTAGAAGTCATGTGAATTCTGAGTTCAGTATGTTGTAATATCATCCTTTTTGAAGAAAAATATGAAAAAATATATATCTTGAAATAATTCTGCAGTTCAACTGAACAAACTCATCAGGAAATAGTCACAGAAGTTTGTCAGCTTATTTACTCATTCATTGCCTTTAGGTAGAAGTGCAGAAAAACTAGGAGATAACATTTTACTCAACAATGTATTTTTGTGCATATGTATGTTAAATTGTGTAGAGTAACAGTCTTGGCTACTGAATCTTGAACTTTGTATAAACTGCCTGCCCTTCAAAAATTACAAAATCAGTACAAAATCTTCATTCCTTTTAAGATTTGAATCAAAACCTCAAAATTAAGATACATTACTGAAAATTGAAATGACCATACAGTTGACCTTCAAAATCAAACTTACTTTCCTGCTTTCCTATGTCTATTATTTTAGTTTTATAAATTCCCTATTCATCATAATTAATAAAATTTAAAAAAAGGTGGAATACACAGGAGTAAATTCATCACGTCATTATTTGAAGGAGCTGGGAAAAAATGAGTGTGACCAATTATGTTTAACACAGGGAACAATCAATGAGCCACGCAAACTTGCATCAGCAGTGTCCCACAATGAATCGCGAAATTCAGCCTGGGCGCCAGGAGCTGGTTTTGGAAAAATTTTTCATCCCAACTGTGAGAACTGCCAAAACTCTTCAGCAATGAAAGTGCAAAGCACAGCTTGATCCCCTTCATGTCAAATGTGTAATCTCATAGATATAACCTAGGAGTTTTATTTTCATTTCTCTATGAGCAAATAGAATGAGTTTTTCACAAAGCTATAAATAGAAGGAATGATAAACCAGTACACCAACAAGAAAGTTGTTCCTTCCTATATCTGAAACTTTTTTATTTCCAAATAGAGCCCTAGTGGTATCAGTGGATACCACTTCCTTGTCCTAAAAGTTACAAGTTACTTCAAATAGTATTAATTAAAAATAACCAAAAACTAGTCTGCTGTAATAATTCTGCAAGCTTCTAAGGTTTAATATAGAGTGTAAAAGTTGTGCATTTCAGTAAAAGGAAAATAATAAAAAAAAATAAAACCAAAGCTGTGATAAGCTACACCTTATTTCAGTTTTCCATTTTCTTCAACTCTGGAAAACAAATTAGTTCTGAGTTTCTGGTGTTTTGCTACTCACAGTCCAGCATTGATTTTAACCCTAACTAATACTTAAACAATTTTAGCTTGAGAATGACTTATTTTCAGTTTGTCAACCTAACAAGAATTGAAATAATTTTTTTTTTATTTTTTGAGCAGTCTGCATATGCACATTCTATTTTTAGAACAAGAGTGTTTTATTTAGACATCCATGAAATGTTGCTATTTCAGATACTATTTTTTTTTATCTTGAACTGCAAAATAATTCCAGGCTACCTGCCCCAAATCAATATGGGGGTGGCAGAAATCTTTCTCTATCTTAACATGTTTTTTAGAATGATGATGGTAGTTAAGAATTTGGAAGAGAGGTTCAATATTACTGCCCATTATATTTGCATACGTCTTTGGAAAGCATAGCTGCTTTGAAAGACACGATAGGCAAAAAGAAAATAAAGATGAGAATTAGATCTGAATATGTTTCCTTTAATGATAATAGGATGTGAGCATTAGGAACTTCTGTTCAATGTTGCTAACCCTTTCACTGCTGTCTACCAATAAAACAACAAATTGCTGTGAAAAAGGCACCATGACAAGTAATAATACTAGAGCAATTAAAGCTCTTATATGTAAGAATATGCAAGTGTTTCTCAACATAAATACAAGTTATATTTTCAGATTTACAGCTGGGTGACTTGGGATAAGAGTATTTGACTGCCTTTCAATAACTCAAGTACTCTCCAGTCATACTGTCCAACTCATATAGTGTGTAGAAGTATAAACAGGGAAAGCATATGAAAAGTAAAGATCAGCTTCCACTCTAGAAAGACAGCTAAACCAAATAAATTGCAGTTTATAATAAGATCCTGTTTATCCATAATATGCAAAACCAGCAAGAATCAATAGCTCCATTATACTTGGACTAAGAGGCATGGAAATAAATACCAGATCCCGAGTGCAATGGCAGCTTTCTGAAGTTCATAGTGTCAGAGTGTCCAAGCACTACCCCAGCTGTTTCTAATGTTACTAACTTCAGCGATGTTCCAGGAAAACAAAAAATGCACAAATTATTACTAATAATTCCTTTATGACTCAGCTTCTGGTTTCTTCAGGCAACGTTTCTGATCTGCATCTCTCTTCCATTTTTCCCAGTCTAGTATCCTCTATGATTTTTGATAGTGGGCTTTTAGATAGTCTTTCAGTCTGCCTGCCTGTCTTGGTAATGAGGCTCAGAGCCCTCTGTAAATGTGTAGCTGCTGAGAAGAGATTGGTAAAATTGATCATCTCATGAGAGGTGTTAAAGAGCTTCTCTTGAGACCCAGACATTGGTCATAAATCTCTACAATTGATAGTACCTGAGGACTTCATCCAGGCAGTAGAAGAAGCACCTTCCTTCCTGTTGGAGATGGCCAGATTCACCTGGCAAACCTGCAAGATCTTTTACATCACTCATGGGAAAGATGGAACCAGCCCCCATTTCTTAAGAAAAACCATTGACACATACAAATACGAGATAATATAAATATCTTTTAGTGTTTTGGACACTCCTCCAAGTGCATTTGTGAGGAGCAACTAATAAGAGAGTGACGTACGTGTTCTCTCAGACCGTCTGTAGGACAGGTAGCTTTTACTGAAAGTTAGGGCCTTTGTGTTTACATACAGCATCTCAGGGTATAGGGACTTGTATTTTTGGTTGTTGATTGGATTTTTTGTTTTGTTTTGGTTTTGGTTTTTTAATCAGTTTTTTGTAAAGGTCCAAACTAGTCTTCTTGTTGGCAGACTGAAAGACTCAGTGAGCTGATGAAGGATCAGGAGAACATGGCAGTGTCACACTTTTCAGGACTCTTATTCACAAAATGATTAAACCATTCAACCACAAAATAAAAACCTGGGATTCTATTCCCTGCTCAGATAAAATGAAATCAGAGCATCATCTCACAGTGAATACGTTGATTAACTTGTTTTCAGGCCCCCGGAACTTTATATTCTTCAACTTCCACAGCTTCTTCAACTTTATATTCTATGCTGCCACAGCCTCGTTGTAAAGAATGAAAACTAGTTTCTGTCTTGATGCTTTAATAGTAGCTTTAAGATGTGGATTTATCGCTCCTTAGTTTGAAGGAGGGACAGGAAACTAGATCACCTACATCTGTTTGGTAAGCTAGTGGGTCTATTAATCCTTGAATTTAAAAAAAAAAATAGTATGGTTAAGATCTGCTTACAAGATGTGTTTAAAGCATAACTTCTTTATCAGGCTTGCAGGGATCTAAAGTGCTGCTGCTGCTGCAAAGCCAAATTTATAGTGAAACCATCAGACGTAGACAAAGTAGTGCCCAGCTACAAGCCTTTGTAGAGGTGGCCAACTCTTAATTTTGCACCTGTGAATTTAAATTTGCCTTATACAGATTTAAGAAGAATAAACTTTTCTTGATGCTAGTCCAGATTTATCTTCTTACTCAACTGTTTCTAGTCCAGCATGTCGTTGTAAAAGACAAATACAAAAGGAACAAAGAGGCCAGTGCTTTGTTTGACTATCATAGGATTATATTACACTACTTCAGATGTGCCAATGGAGCAGTAAAATGGGAAGATTTTCTCGGCTATGTAAATTCTTTAAAAGCTTACCGGAATTGTGTATAAGATCCAATGAGAATAGTTACAAGTATGCAGAAATAAACAGAGTTAACGTGCTTTAGAAAATTTGACTGTTTCTTTGGGAATAATCTGCATAGAAAGAAAGAATTAATATCTTCAGGAAGTGCTCATCATGCAATTTCTAGCCAGTTAAATCAGATTAGAGACAGTGGTGTTAAGACGTAGGTAGTCAGAGATAGTCAGTTACTGATAGTCATTTATTTTTCCCAGTTTCATGATAGCTAAGGCATCAAATGGAATGGAAAAGATGCTCAGTCTTCTGATGGGAAGAAGTTTTAATCTGAAAACTAACTTCAGAAGTATTTATCAATAGTATAAAAAAATCATACCCATGAAGTTGAAGGAATTATGAGGGGAATTCCTACAAACTTACAAGTTTTATTACAAATGAAGTTCCATCTTTGATGAAAGTTGAGATCAAGTCCAAATTAATAACTTGTACCTTCCAGTGTTTTTTGTTCCATCTGAAATAATTAGTTAACTGGCATCAGGGAGAGTGTGTGGTGATCTAGTACATGTTCTGCCTTTGACAACATGTCTTCTAAGCACTCAGCCACAAAGGAAAGGTGAACTTCAACATGTAAGTTGAAAGCATACATGACATTCATTTCTACTGTAAGGTCCTCACATAAAAAACATTGTAAATACAAAAACATTTTCTTCTTTTTTTTTCATTTCATTGCAGTTCCCTTTCTATCTTTCCTTTTCCCAAAAGAGAGAAGTAAAGAACCTTCTCACAGATCAAATTTTACCAAGCTTCCTCTAGGCTGTCCATTTCTTGCTAATTAAAAATCTCAGGGGTCTCACTGACAGGTCCAGAGTCTCCAGTAAGTAAAAGAGAAGCAATTGATTATTGCACTGTTATAATAAGGTATTATAATATTTGAAGAGAACATCAGAGCCAAGTGATGCAGGCTGTCTTGCCTCCAGACTTCTTTCTTGATTCTGTCTCTACAACAGTTTTGTCTTGGAAACAACTGGCTGGAGCAGTCCATAAAAGACATAAAAGAATGGTTTAAAACATAAGTGCCTCAGCTGATCAAGGGTTAAGTTATAAATTTTGTCCTGACAGTGTTTGTTGGCATTGCCCAGAACTTTGACCAGTGTGACAGTCAGAATGCTGCCAAATTTAAAAGCACCAACTTTGTATCAGAATTTGGACTCTGGACGATGGTAGGGCCTAAACCCAATAGAATGTACAGTGTTAGATGACTTAGCAACTCATTTTAAAGTATCTGGCATATTCAGTGGGATCCACAACCTCCTTCATAAGCAGCCCTTCCCAGAAGCATAACTAATGGACTCTCAAAGAGCATGGGACTGCAGAGAGTTTCTGTTCAGCTATCCAGAATTTCAAAAATCTGGTTTGTCCTACTGGGCCTCTAACAAAGAAGAGCAATAGTATTCTGCCTGATATTAGCTATGTGTTGTATCTGTAGACAGCATGAGACTTGGAGAAAATGAGTGTGGCTATGACCCTTACCCAGTGTCTGCATATCTCAGTTTGGTCTTTGATGCACTGTTCTAAGGGGTCTTTGGAGCTGAAACTCTGCTCTCTCCAACACACTCCGTGTTTTGGTGCTTGCTCAAAGCCTGAATACAAGACTAATTTAAACTTGAGCACAGGTAGTTATAACAACAGAATACGAGAACTAAGCTGTGGCTTCTTGGCAGATTATTTTAATTATCTTCCTCTCTTTTTTCTTGAGCTCTTGTCACCCTCATTTCTTAAGTTTTCTGGTGCACTTTACAGCTTGATGTTTTTCATAGTTCATAGTTTTTTTCTCACACTTGGGTGTTATAATTAGGAGCATGTTTACGTTAAGATGAAGTTGTTTACATACTTTCTCTTGGAGTAAAAAACAACGGATGGGCTGTTGTCTTGACCAATGGGATGGGAGAAGTGTCAACCTTCTCCTCCAATCTCTAGTCTTTGTAGAAGTATTATAAATATGGAGTCAGATATTTTAATAAATATGCCTTTTCAACAGAAAGTGTCCGTGTGTGTCATTACTTGTCCAACACTGACAAGCTCTTATGGTTAAATGATCAGACAAGCAATTTCTTCAGGCAAATGATTTGGCTTAAAAAATATATGTTTTTTCCAGGTTTTGACTGGCCATTGACAATCAGAAGGCAAGTGTCCCAAGGATGAACTTTGTTTCACTGGGTTGACTGCCTAAAAGAGTATATGCTCTGCATGTGCATGCAGTCTCTGGACAGAAAGATTTGTTTATTGCATTGAACTTCCTTGAAAACTAATTTTGAGGTAACAGACCTAGGAAAATGAAATCACTTTTGACATCTGAAGGTAAATTGTTAAAATACCAATATATGGAAGACTATGCAGCTAATTAACTTTTACAGCCAATATATAGGCAATTAACTTTTTCACATTTACCATATGTTTATCCTCCTGCAGGGAGTATTTCCAGGAGGAAATCATAATGGGAAATAGTTCTGCTTTTATATGGGAATAAGATCTGTTGATGATAGCAACAAATTCTTACATAGCTCATGGTATCTTCAAGAGATGCTGTTGAAATCCAAGAAGTGAAATGTAAGGATTCAGCAATTAATTTCATGATTTCATAGTGTTAATTTCCATAGGTGGTTAACTATAAATGGTCCTTTGTTTTTTCCTTAGAACAACTCAAAGCAGTCAGTATCAGCAGTACTCAGGAAAGAACAGCACATCAATTCAACAAGACTCTAGCTGAATTAATTGCCACACAGAGGTACACTGTGTTTCTAAGCTCCCAGATTACTCGTCTCAGGAATAGCCACATATTTCCTGTCTGTTATACAGTAAATGTACAGTCCCAGGTCATGGCTAAGCCTTTGCTGTTGCGATGAAGACCTGTACTCAGGTCTTTTTTGTTTGTGTTAGGACATTTTTTTTTGTGTCAGGATTTGTCTCCTAAAATATTGATAAATATCTGCTCTTACCACACAACTAATTGTGACAAATATTTCAGTTGCAGATAATTGTTATACTGATGCCTTAAGTTTTAGCTTTATTATTTTCCAGATTCTGTACTACATTAGTATATAATTCTGAACTTCATACAAAGTGTTAGCAAGTTCTCTTCACAGTTTTGTTAGACAGAACAATCCTTTTCCAGCCCGAGAACCACGGACACCATTGCAGCTTCAGGCTCAAAAAGTTTAAACAGCAAATTGAGGAATCTGGGAGGATGGGACATCATAACCTGAAGGTGAATTGGACAATTAATCCCAATATGTAAATGGACCAAACTTATGAAAGTGTGAAAACTCATCACCCAGGGTCCATCTTGGGTAGAGCCACGGCCAGGTTCTTGTACTGCCCAAGGTGTATCCTTTGAAGGCCTTTTAATAAATACCTACTTTATTCCTTTAACACTGTCTAGCCTCTGGTTCGTGCTCCTGCAGTCCGCCTCTCTTCACTGTAATCAGATGACTGCAATCATCTTGCAAACATCTGAAACTATTAAATGAAGAAAAACTTTACTGCCAGTTCATAAAATGTGTCTCGAAATTATAAAACTAAATGCACAAATTAATGCGTTGACTGCATTGTCTGTGACTGCTTTTGAACTACATGTAGCTCCCTAGGTCATTTTCAGTCCTCGTCTCTCACCATAAGAACTGTTAGAACACACTGAAGTCTCCTTTTTTGCACCTGTGACAGCAAAACGTGGTTGCCCGATGGCAATTGTAAGGGCCCTGAATGTGTCTAACTTTCCCAGACATGCAGCTGGAAGATGCTGGGCTCCTGGGTCTCACAGCAGGATTGTCACCTGCACAGCTGTGTCGCTGCTCTGACAGGACTTGTGGGAGGGGAAAGCTCTGTTGCCATTTGCCAAAGAGCTCTCACTTCTCCAGTGGTGATAGAGGAAGGAGAAATGTCTGCTTGGGTGTTCGGGTGGGTTCTCAGACCAAAGCAATTGGAATGAAAGGAACAGATGATGAGGAATTAGCCACTGCTGTGGTGAATTTGTTGTTGTGTATCACTATCCCAAACTGAACAATCACTCCATAATTAAATCAGACTTGCCACAAAAGGTGCAACAGTGTTTGCACACTGGCCTAATTTTATTATATTGTTTTTCAATTTATTCCAATGAAATCACTTACACATTTATTCGATTATGACATTTATCTTGAGGTAGTAGTAGCAGAATACTTACTGGGAGAACAGAGAAGAAGAAAGTGAAAGATTATCTTGGTTATGTTTGTCTTAATCTTTGATCCTGGAATAGAACTGTATTATTAAAAATGATATTATTAAAATATCTGACATGGTTTCTGATCAAGTATATAATTTTTAAAGTACTAATTTTACAATTACCGTTATTTAAAAAATGTAAATGGAAAATTTCTGATTTCAACACTATGATATGACAATGAAAATACAATATCTAAGATAAATAAAATAGGATTTTAAAATGTTTATTTAATGCTAAATATTTCTCCAAAAAGCTGTAGGAAGTATGTTTCCTATGGGACCAACTGCTGTACCTGCTCCCTTTTCATTTTGAAAATAGATCACTATGCAAATATGACTAATCACTATGCAAATCTGACTAATTTACTTTTTTTTTTTGTCATGTGAAAATAGTTTCATTTTCAAGTTATTGAGCTCTTTCTGGTTTTAATGGAGGTAAATATTCAAAAGAAAAAATATGTTAAAATTCTTAATCTAAAATATGACATATATCAGTTTGAAGACAGAACAACTCATTCTGAAAGTATATATTTTAATGTTTTTATTTAATTTAGTCTAAATTAGCAAATTATTTTGACTGCTCCAAAGTACTTTTTGCAGAATTAATTGAGCATTGATATTGATCATATATCAACATATTAACTCTATGTTTCAGAAAGGTTCTTTTATATCTCTTTATTTTGAATATTGTCTAAAAATTTCATTTTGGAAAACTAAATTCTCAGTAATAAGTGTTTAAATTTGAATGTCTTGAAAGACTTCATGATAGAAGAGAATATATCTTTACCACCTAGGAGTTTCTCAAAGCACACTGTTGTGTAAGATTTAAATCCATAATTTTCTTGATAAACTGAATTAATAATCTGGAAACTGATCCTGAATTCAAACTTCAAACAGGGCACAATTGTCCAAATTCTGCATTACTTCACCAAAATAAGAATAGTAGCCTTGGTAGCATTATGCAAAAATATATTGGGATTGAAGCTACACAACAGTGACTAATGTAATGCAATAGCAAAAAATGTAATTATTGTTATTATCAGAAAATATAAATAGGAAAACTGTTCCAACAACACAGGATGTACCCTTTTTTTCTTTTTTGGTAGAGCTCCTTTCTGTGTGGTCTTGGCAGAAATGCTTTCGCCTGTACTGGTAGAGTAGATAAACACCAGGTTGAGAGAATCCAGAAGGCTGCAGTTGTAATGATCCTTCAATGAAATGCTCCTGTAATGCAGTGCAAGGTGCTAAGGTACAATTGTGAGTGCTAGATGTGAAGAAAAACATTTTCCATCTGTTTAATACACAGACTGTGTGGGGTTTCATTTTAATTTAAGAGATTTACTTCACAATATGAAAATGTCTCAATTTAAACATGGAGGAAACTAGAGAATCTGCATTCTGAGACTTTTAAGGGACATATATTGGTCAGGGATTTTAGGTAGGGTTTATGGAAACTATTTATTTTAATGGAAATCAAGGACATACCCAGAAATATTTCTAGATACTTGTAACCAAATTTATTGCCACAATTTTTGTCTGTGAATGTCTTTTCAAAGGTAGAACATTAATCACATTAACAAAACTAGGCATTTAAAACTGCCTTGAGACACACTGAGAATAATTTTTGACATTTAAGTATGTGCTTACCCTTTTGTTCCATAACATTTACAATAAGCTTATGGTTTCCTCCTCAAGTTTCATATCTACAGTAACATGAAAGTGAATGCATTTGTTAATTATGCATTTATTATGTGTGTTTGTTAATTAATCTTCAAAATAAAATTGCAAGGAAGCTGAAGGTCTGCAATAAAGATGTTTGCAAATTGGAATTGAAGCTATCAGAGGACAGCTGTCTATATGACAGTCAAAAGCACTCTCTTTTTCAATTTTCCAAGTTGATTTTAATGGCTGTGTCAGAATAAAACCTATTCATCTATCAAAAGTGACTGTAAGAGAACTGAATTAGTCTTTTGTCATGAATTTTCTGAAATGAACTGAATGAGCACTCAGCAGTCATGGATGTTAAGGCCCAGACAGAAAATACAATACTCGAGTTCCAAGTTCAGGAGTTAGCTCTTGCTCAATTGTCAGATAATTTTCTGCAATCTTGCTTTAATCCTACATGCACTTTTCCATTATGGAATTATCTCTTGTAGTTCTCTTACATGGCAAATTGTTTGGCTCAAATATTCTTGATGTTTGTGGTCTCAGACAGCAATTCAAGACTTTCCACTAAAAAAAAGGAATTAAAAAAAAATTCTACTTGTGTTTAGGCAGAAAAATATTTCACAAAAGACAGGAATACAGCTGCAGGTGACCAGTCTGTTTTATTTTCACTGACATAATACTCAGTCTTTCAGAACAAAATCATCTGTTTCATGGAATGTGCAACAAATGAAGATTCATTTTACATGTTTAGCAAATATCCATATTTTTGCTGTCAAAGTGTCCTTAATGGACACTTATCTTCCTGAAATAATTTTTCCACTTCACTTGGAGATTGTGTCCAGCCCTAAGTATTCAGTTGAATCAAGAGCTTATTCCTGTGCTCATTTATTTAAAACCAACTGCTAATGATGAAGTACTTTGATTGCTGACAGCCTTTCTCACTACACTGCATTTAGGAAAAAATGCATAAAACTGATCAGTGAATATGTTTGTTAATCACAAACTGATCACAAAAACATTTTTTAATAATAATGAAACACACCAGGAAAGTGCATTTTTGTCTTCTTTTATGTGTAAGATACACCAAATGCAGGTAACAACTTTATTTAGAAAAGCAAATGGCTAAGTTAACTTTGTAAAAAAATTAAACAGAATCCCCATAAGTCATAGAATCCCCAAAAGTCATAGAATGTGATAATCCACAGTGGAATCCTGATGCTGGATTTCTTTCTTGGTACATGTAGCTGAAGTATGCATCTATTATGGTCTTTTTCTCATTTGCACTTGGTTTGACAAAACCAAGAGATTTTAGGTGTTGTTGTATATCCTGTTTTCTTCAATCCACAACACTGTAAGATTTGACGACAGAACTTCCACTCCTTACATTTATTTCTGAAATTCTTCCATTGACATGACTTTCTTCATATGACTTCTGCTGAAAACATTCCTCAAAACCTAACAGCTTGATTTAATATTTATTACCTTCTGTTCCCTCATTCACAGAATCACAAAAGCCTGGGGATTTAGGATTGAAAAGGACTTGGGGAGATCATCTAGACCAATCTCCCTACCAAGAAGGTTACACAGGGATGCGTCCAGGTGGGTTTTGACTGTATTCAGAGAAGGTCTCTGTGATCCCCCTTGACAGCCTGTGCTCTGCCACCCTCAGTGTAAAGAAATTCTTCCTCATTTGAGGTGAAACTTCCTGTGTTTTAGTTCATGGCCGTTGCTCCTCATCCTGTCTCTGGGCACCACTGAAAAGAGTCTGGCACCATCCTTTTGTCACACACCTTTGAAATACTTATGTGCGTTGATGAGATCCTCTCTCAGTCTTCTCTTCTCTAGACTAAACAGACCCAGATTCAGCAGTGTCTCCTCATAAGAGATGCTCCAGACTTCTAAGCATCTTTGTGGCCTCCTGCTCCAGGAGTTCCTTTTTTGAGCTTTCATTCCCATGAGTTTGCAGATTAAGAAGGACTGTAGAGAGGAGTCTGTAAAAAAGGATAGAGGTGCATAGCTTTCCCATCCATATTTTGCCAACTATTTTTTGTTATATTAGGGGCAATAATTGTTTCAAATCTGTGCATATTGTATTTATCAATTTAAATTAAGAACTAATGAACCTAGATGTAGTGTATTTAATTCTTTTTTTAATCTTATATTTCTCTCTTTTCCATACTTCATTTTTACACTTTAGCTGGATCATTGTTTCTATTCTATGACTTTATAGCAGTTCACTACTTAGAGACTTAATAAATCAGAATTTTTTCATATTTAATTTAACATAATTTCAATTTGGTTATTTAGGTGTAGTGTTATTAAAGTTGTTGTACAATTAGTTCAAGTAATTTTACACCAAAGGCTTTTTTTATTGTAAAGAAAGCATGTCAGTGTTTGTTTTTAAAATAGGTAATGAGCAGCAGGAGACAAATCTTTGGATTTGATTTTTCTTCAGCTCCATTTTGCACCAATTTTCCTTTATTTCTATCATTCATTTTTTAATTAGTTGTATTTCAACACTAATTAACAGTTATAGGCATTTTGAAACAAACATTCCTAATAATGCTAAGAAACAGAGATGTTTTAATCAGTTTAATGGGGGTTGCCTGAATGTATTGATGGCTAGGTATTCAAGATAGCACAAAATGCAGTTCAATGTACATATATAGTTCCTCTGAAAGACAAAAAGCTTATATTTGAGCTAAGAATGGGCAGGCAGATAAGGAACTCAGAGATGCACAGAATTTACAGGAGCACTTAGAATGAATATTTTTGGCCAATACTGCCATTTTCTAGACAAAAAAATTGTTAATGAAAGTGAGAGATGAAAAAATGTAATCAAGTTGTTTACTTGTTTTCTCTTGCAGATGGATAAGAAAGGCATCAGCTAAGAAACATTATGCATAAGGAATCTGTAAGTAATAAAGGCAGCTGTCTATTTATTAGCTAAAACTGACGTTATATCCACTTTTCTGGCAAAAGTTGTGTCAGCTATTTCCTGTCACACAATTGTATTGCTTTCTTCTGCTGCCTATTTGTATATTTAGGCTTCATTATTCACTTCTGATCTTTTTATTGACCAAGTGACCTTCAAGGCTCATGGAACTGGCGGAGGCAGTTGGGCTGGAGTGGGAGCTGAAGATGAAATGCCGGCAGGGGCAGACCTTGGAGGCACGACTGGAGCCTTAATGGGCCGGTGCCAGGGTGGACTGTGCCGGCTGCATGACAATTGCCGAGGAACTGTGCAGAATGCACAGGCTCAAAATTTTCCTCGAGGTGAACCAGGAAAGTCATTTGAAAGCAGCCTGGGAAGAGATATGGCTTAGAGTAGAAATGAAGCCTAAATCTGGTCCAGGGCGTGGATTAATGCGAGGAAGAATGCGCTGCTTCGAGGCTGACCGGACTGTCCCAGGGTTCAAATGCCAGGCAGGGCTGTAGTTAGGCAGCTGAAGCTACATCTACAAAGCTCAAGAGAGAGATTAAAGATAAGTAAAGTCTGATGTATGAATTCAGTTAGGGACACGGTTATTTATAATACAACATTCTTGTTTGATGTTCCTGTCTACATTTAATTTTATTTCTGATAGTGATATCTCTTGTTGCTGTTATTCTTCCAAGACCTGCTCATTTTTCCTTTCCTAGTCATATATAATATATTTTTGCGAGGTTCTGCTTAGACATAAATATTTTCATTTGGTCCATGTCCATTTTACTTAAAGGAACAGCTACGGAATTGTTCTATGGAGGTAACACTGAAGTGCTGTTGTATTCCAAAAATATTTTTTTATATCATAACAGGAAGTAGTTTAAATAATGCATTTTTAAAATATAGGTAGCTTAATTCTAAATAAGAACTTTAATAGTTTAGCTTTGTTGGGAAAATTCAGAGCTTCTTTGGGTAGTTAATAGATGCCAGGTAAGGATTATTGCAGAGAGAATGCCCTTTCACAGTATCATCTGAAGAGGGTTTGCATCTCAATTGAGGGGCACTAAGAGGAAGGTGCCATATGTTGTAAATTTTCAGATGCAGTAGTTTGGCAGAAAAAAGAGAAAGAGACTGAATTTATGGAAGAAGAAAGCGAAGCTATAGAGATCAGTATAAAAGATAACTGGACGACTTGTCTAAATAAATTATAAAAAAATTATAAAATCAATGGGCTATTTAAAGTACTGAGACTATATAAATTATATAATGCTTACCCCTGAAGACCACTTAAGGTACTTGGAGGCAGCAATGATGTCTCTCTCTCCTTTTCTTCAGGCTGAACTCTCTCAATCTGTTTTCCTAAGAAAGGTGTTTCATCCCTCTGATCATCTTCATGGCCCTTCCCTGGACCAGTAAGAATGGGTCCACATCTTTCTTCTGCTGATGACTCCAGAACTGTACACAGTTTGGTGTCACAAGAGCAAAGCAGGGGGAAAGTCCCCTTGCTCAGCCTGCTGCCCACACTTCTTTTGATGCAGCTCAGTTTGTGATTTGCCTTCTGGGCTGTGAGCTCACTCTGTCAGCTCACGTTCAGCTTTTCATCCATGACAACCCCCAAAACCTTATCAATCCCTTATTCTCCCAATCTGTATGCATATCTGGGACTGTACCAACCAGGGTGCAGCATCTTGTACTTAGATACATTGGACTCAATGAGATTCTTGTGGGCTCACTTCTCAGGTTTGTCCCTCTAGACAGCATCCTGTCCTGTTGTATCCTTGAAGACAGCTTCGTAAGGTGAAGAAGTTTTAACATTGTTAGAGATCACTGCTCTTAACGAGATGGGTTAAGATGTGTTATGTGCAGCATATTTTAACTTTCTTTTGGATTTTTTTTTCACTTTCTTTGTCATATGGTTTGATTATTTTCCCCAGATAAACAGAAAATTGTGGGATCCCATGAGTTCTTCATTCCATCAGTACAGCTTTAAGTATTGTTCATGTTTTTAAATCTGGGTAGGTTTTTGTAACTCTCTTTGATGTTTCAGTGCTGTGCATTAATCTGAAAGTTAGGTGTCAGAAGAAAGTTCAGATACATGAAAAAAGTTCCCACTGTGTACAAAGTCAGTGAAACAAGGCTAGAGTTACTTCAGCATAAGCAAAGAACCTCTATAAAAGCAGCTACCACAAATCAGGTGAGGTGGGTGAAACTGTTGCACCACAACTTATTCATTTATATAAGCCCTTTACTGTGCTTTGAAATCTGCTGTTTTGATATAGTAAGCATCATAGGTTGTAAATGCATAATTAATACACTATTTCCCTGCTATGTTTTACTGTTCAATTTTCTCTGGCTGAACTGCATTAAACTACTGCATTTATAAAAACCCCACTCATATTCATGGTTGAGTTATGTTGATTTAATTTTAAGTTCTCAACTGATTTATATTATTTTGTTCAGTGTTAGATTAGTAATGTACTTGTACAGTGATACATAGTAGTGATATAACATTGAGAATTAATAATAAGTCAGCCTAGAAGTAGTTAATTTAATACTCTTTACATTGTATACAACCCACGTTTTCAATTCATACTTTCTTTAGCACACAGACTGCTAAAGTTTCACACACAAGTTTTATGTAACTAGTCATTTGTGGACTAGTGCAGTATTCCTTAACTCCAAGCTTACTATTGAACAAAGTTTAGATCTTTAGGACATGTCTTCTTCACACTGCTCTGATGCTATTTACCCAGTGTCACTTTTGTATTTAGTGCTCCCTGGCTGTGTTAGACTCCGTGTGAAGATGCTTTGAGCTTGCCAGTTTTACCCTAAGCACCAGAGGCTGAAAAGCAATTTAGGCTCCTCCACTTCCACCACTGAACTGCAACATAGCTCAAGCAAGATAATTTTCCTTAAGTGCAGCATGATTAGTTTGTTTTAAATGTCCTGGACATGGGTAGTGTAATGAAAGGGAAGACTGGATTGCCCCATAAGGTATGGTCCCACAGAGTTTACACATGGTCTACACCTAGAGCCTGCACTGCCCACCCTTCTGTTTCCACCAGGAGCATCTGAATTAATGTAGGGCTGTGATGCAGCTCACCAAAGCGGTGTCTTAGTGAGAAAGCTGTTGGTAGCATGCCTTGGGGAAGGGATAAGAGCTTCCAGGTATGTTTGAAATTGCAAGGCGTCCTTGGATTGTGTTGGGGGATGTGAAGAGGGAAGGAAAGCAATCCTAGTATAGGTTTGTCCTTATGTTTTTGGGAATTGACTATATCCCTCCTCCAGCTCAGGTTTAATCTTGGAAAAAAGCTGGCTGGTATAGCTGAATAGTGAGCTAGTGGGCTGTTTTGATTATGTGATGGGATAATCAGGAGTGAGTGCTTGAGTTTGCCCCGCAGCCTCTTGTGCTTTCCAACATAGACAACATGTAGTTCTTTTTTAGAAGTCAGATAAAAATAGGTAGCCTGAATCATGCTATTAACCTACTACCTATTTGTGAAAAGGTCTGAACTTTCCCTATTAGGCAAATAAAGTGATTCCCTGGTAGCTTTGACAAGCATTTTCACATTGTTACAGAGATGATTACCTTCATCCCTCTGAGGGCCTGCCTGGGACACAATACTGCTTGCCATGAACCAGAAAGTAACGGATCCCAAGTAAGAGTTGCTGCAGTTTGTTTACCATTTGTTAAAGTTCTCTGATATTTAATAGACTTCAAGGAGCTCAGGATCCTATTCTCCTGCTGGAGCTGGTAATGAAAGAACAAAGCTTCTCTCTTCTTCTCTTTCTTTTTCTCTGTGAGGTTTCTGGAAGATATTAACAACTCTGTTAGTTTGTCAAACCCTGGGAGATTTTCTCCAAACTGCCACACCTGCAAAGAAGCTGGAGGAAGCTGCTCTGCCTAGCTTCAACCAGAATAGCTTATCATTAAAATTAGACTGGCATTGTCCTTGTCTAGTAAATACAGAACTGACAGCCTGTGGTGTATTACACTCTGTGCTGCTGCCTTCTCTTGTAAAACAGATGGTTTTTAAACACCAAATGAACAAATAGCCTTTCAAAGGCAGATTCCCTTCACAACACAGTGTTGCCCTCATTAGCCTCTCTGATATTGCTTCACCGAGATACAGATATATAATGTATTTAAGTTGCAGTAAAAAATTATTTCAGAATTTTAGTTATGAACCAT
The DNA here is from genome assembly GCA_013397245.1 of Thryothorus ludovicianus. Classification (NCBI taxonomy): domain Eukaryota; kingdom Metazoa; phylum Chordata; class Aves; order Passeriformes; family Certhiidae; genus Thryothorus; species Thryothorus ludovicianus. Next base: position 221,243 of record VZTB01017517.1, on the reverse strand, counting down.
AGATTATACCAGTAAATTCAGCAGACTCTGGGAACTCTCAGGAGAGGCTGAGGTCAGCTGTAGAGCACAACATTAGGAAGGATGAATCACTCTTATCCTCCCATTTATCAAAGCTGATGCCCATGACAGGCTGAAGGAGAACCAACGGTTGCAGGAGAATATTTAGCTTCCGAATTAAAAGAGCCTTTTGAATGTTTGCCACCAGTGCCTAAGCTTCACAAAACTGCCTTTCCTTCACTTTCTCTTGTCCCAGTCCAGGGTTGTTTTATCATTACAAACCTGCTTTCTGTTTAGATATTTGAGAATCTTTTATTTACTCTCAGAATTGCATGTTAGGTACGTTTGTAAACCTTAGACTTCATAGATGAGGAAGACTTGAGATTAAATACTGTAATGAAAGGAATTTGTCCTATCCAGTGCAAATAAGACCAAGTGATCAAATTCTAAAATGTAGTTACACTTGATCTTGACAGGACATAGGATTATGGATACTGCTGCTCATGGAGTGCTGCCTGGAACAGCTGTAAGCATTCAACTGCTTGGCAAGGAAAAACCTTGTATCATTAAAACTGTGGAGTCATGATATGTATGAACTTTAAAAAAAACCCACAGAGCATAGAAAAATATTTCAGATTTGAATTTCAAAATCCTACTGTAAAACAGGCTGGTTTGAATATTATGAAGGTGCAGGTGAATCAGCCAAGGGGGAAATAATTAGCAGATTCTTTGTTTCTTTTGACCTCAGCTTCCCTGATGCTGATTAGGGAAGTTTCTTCTAGGGTAGCATGCCAGGAGTTGTCAGATGAAAAAATATTATACACAAACATGGCATAATTATTATGTTACCAGTCACACAGGAACACGCCCTCAAAGGAGAATATATTGCAGTAATCATTTACAAGATCTTTTAACAGTCATGTATGATAAATGTAATTTTGATTTGGTCTGGTATACTGTTTTGTCCTGATGATAATTCTTTGCAGTTTAATTTTATTAACGTAGCAAGTTAGAAAATGGTGTTCTGGATCCACATTGTGAATTATTCATTGCATTTCAAATATTAAGTTGCCATCAAATGCTTTCTGATCTGCATTACATAAAGTTATGCTGAATCTCTAATGTCTGGACTGCCTGTGTAATGAAGAACCTCTCAGACAGTGTTCAATCAAAATACACTTGAGAGAAAGCAGACACAGTATTTTGATAAGCATGACAAGTACCTTATAGTGTTATTTTGTTTGGATTTTTTTATTTTCTAAGCAGGAAGAATCTAGAGTTCATTACATTTCTTCTTCTTAGAACTGTCTCCCAAAGCAGAAGAGTTTTTATTTTAAAGTTATTACAATGAAATCATTAGATGAATTTCTAGGGCTGCTATGACTGGAAAAGCTTTTAAAATAATTATTTAAGCATCTCTAATTTTATCCAACAAAAAAACTCTCTTCTTTGTAAGAAGTGTGATAATGTGTTCAAAAAACATACAAATATATCTGTAACATGCCCTTAGATTGTAATCAGGAAGAGGTGCTCTTCACTGCTTTTTGTGTTCCCTGTGAATGTAAAACTAAAAAAGCCCCCCAACATTCATATGACTAAACACATGACTTTTAAAAGTTTAAAATACATGACGATAAATAACAAAGTTAAGTAAAATGTTTAGGAAGTCTAAGTCATAAGGAAATGTTTGTTGTTTTTGGACATTGACTGAATTTATTCCTTGTTGTTTTAGCAGACTGCTGTCTTACTTTTGTATTATTGTTGTTGTTGTTGTTGTTTTAATGTCTGAATGACCTGATCTCTCTTTTAGTGCTCCACAGGCATAAGTATTGGAAGACAAAAATTTGCGTAATTCAGGTACACCTTTTTTTTTTTGTTGTTTGTTTGTTTGTTTGTTTGTTTTGCTTCTTTGTCCTTGGTATGGGAGAGAGAAATTGCTGTCAGAATAAGCCGTGCTTCATGCTCTGCATTTAGCTGTTTCCACGGCCAGTTTTGCATCCTTAAGCATTCAGAAACCAGCTCGTGTCGTGGTGGCACGCTGTAATTGTCAGTATTAGCTAAAAAGCTGTGGTTGAGCGTTAAGTCGCTAGGTGGCATGTGGCAATGAAGGAGAAGGAAGTTGATACTGGGAAGCTCCGGTGGGCGCAGCTGGCGCTGGGAGCCTTGGAACAAACGCGTTCGAGTTAATGTATTGCCATCTGCCTCTATTTTATTCACTTGTTGGACCACAGACCATAGTTGTCTATTGCTCAACATGCTTTTACTCATAAATGATGCCAAAATCTGTTCAAATATTTCCTTTTGATGACTTCATGAAAAATCACAGTGTGTTCATGTTTGTTGTAGGAATAGAGTCTTTTCCTCCTCTCCCATCCTCTGCCTAAAAAATCAGACACAGTCTTCATCTTCTTATCAACATAACTAAAGTATATTAAAGGAAGGGTTAGATAAGGGTGGTACTGGGTGTGGGGGAGAAGGAATAGAAGGAAGTATCAGTAGTCTAGTGCATAAATAGCGCATTATTCTGTGAAACTGGTATGATTCAAAAAATATATTATTATTCCAAGCATTAAGCCTACAAAAGAAAATTTTCTGTCCCATCTGTACATGCAATTGAAGGAAAATATATCTGCCAGTTATGAGAGTTCTCTACCACAGAAATCAGTGTAAAGGTAGTTCTGCAGGTGGAGGCACAGGTAAGATACATCTCCTTATAGAAAGAAGTAATAGGAGCAGCAGACAGGTACAAAACATTGTATCTGTTCTATCTGTCAGCCTCTAAAAGTTTCTACCTATGTTCTAGAATGACATTGATTATTCGAAGATCAGAGACAAAAGGTGGATTTTTGTAACATTGCCTTAGTACATATAAAAGTGTCAGAGGCTGTGGCAATCTATGCCAAAATATGTGGGGAAGCTGTGGACTAAAATTTTTCATCATGTATGCCGTTTCTTGTGTTAAGAAAAACAGCCTTCTTATTTCTAGATTTTAAGCAGTATCAGTTTGCAGGTAGACTATGGATGCCAGTTGTTTAGCAATGATGTCATCCTGTCCTGTAAGATGTGTTACCTTCAACTACCCCTGAATTTTCTCTGTGGAAAGCTTTAAAGACATGAGAATCTCAGGTAGTGTATTCTTGGAAGGATTTTTTTTTTTATTCATTTGCCTCCACATCCATTTGCAGATGTAGAAGATGGAAGTCTGTGAGGTATACAGGAGATCTGAATTTGAGGAAGTGAAGTTTTGAGGTACTGAATGCAGAGTCATGATCAATTCCAAAGATTCCCTGGAGTAAAGATGCTCAAGGGCGACGTTATTGCTCTTTAAAACAACCTGAAAGGAAGTTATAGTGGTACAGGTGTCGATCTCTTCTCCCAAGACTCAAGTGATAGAATGAGAGGAAACAGCTACAGGTTGCACTAGGGGAGGTTTAGATTGGATATTAGGAAAAATTTCTTCTCTGAAAGGCTTGTCAAGCATTGGAATAGGCTGCCCAGGAAAGCCACCATCCCTGGAGGTATTTAAAAATGTGAAGATGCGGCACTTAGAGATGTGGTTTCAGAGTAAACTTGGAAGTACTACGCTAACAGTTGGATTCGATCTTGATTCTATAATTGTATGAATCTATGATTCTATGATCTTGTATCTTCTCTCTGCAGAAGTTCTCAGCCCTTGAGAGGGGCTCAGACAGCCTAAGAGGCAAAGACCTGCCAATGACCTCCAGCTGATCAGCTGGGAGTTGAATTCCTGGTGCACCTCTATGATCCAATCCTTTCCTTTGGACCATTAGAATCAAGGAGGATGCTGTCTGGGCAGCTATTACTTTCATGTTAGCCCCTACAGCCAGTCCTTATCAATGGATTATTAATGCACAAAAGGATTATGAACAAAGAAAATGTCTGGGTTTGTCCAGTTTCACGGTACACAAATTCTTACTCATCATTTAGTGTTTGCTTTTTAAGCACAAAATAGGGTTCATTAAAAAGTTGTTGTTGGGAGCCATCTGTGTGTCAGAGGGAGTAAAATGTCATATAAATTTGGTATCATTAAAGAAACGTATCAGATGATGTCTGAAGACATAAAAAAAAAAAAAAGAAAAATGTAACTTCCATTAGTCAGAGAGAAATAAAATACTTGAAATTTAAGCAGTCAACTGAAGTAACTGATTTTGTCTCAGTACAAGCCTTGTCATTAGCATAGCAGAAAAACCATTCCCCCTTATAATGAATTAAATGTTCTTCCTTTCTGGATAATTTAATTGCAGAGCAAAGAGGTCATTTAAAGTTAAGCAAGAGATTCATAAAACATAGTCCTGCTCTTCTTGTGCTGAGACATAAATTACCCCTTTGTCTGTGCTTTTTACTTTTTCTTGAGCTGTTTGTGTGTAGTTATTTCTGTTTATGCTTGAACTGATGCATTTCATTCTGACTGTGACCTTGATGGCTGCCCTGGGCTTTTATTCTATACTACGTCCCAGTTTTTGGAGATGGCTAAAATTAAATTTCTCTTTAATAAGGTAATCTGTCTTAGCAGACATTGATTATCTACTTAAACTAGTATTTAATCATTCTTAATAGGACTGCAAAGTATCTTCATAATATAGTGAGGAATAAGAATTTGTGAAGAGAGAAAAGGAAAAGAGAGATGTCTTCGTTTGTCACTGCAAACATTGTATCTGCAATCAGGAATGTATTTCAAATCCAAGTAAGTGAATTAGGATGTCTACATTTGATTATTTGTCCAGACTGTCTTCATAGGCAATGAGTCTGATTCAAGATGCCTATTTATCTCTATTAACTCTTAAGTAAGCATTGCAAACTACTTCAATTGTAGTTGTCTAAACTTAAGTGAGACATATCCTACCCACGAGGACAAAAAGTTTCATGACTGAAAAAAGCTTCCTTGTTGGTAGATACTCAGCAAGGGGAACAGCCTAAACAGAACTTGTTTCAAACTCACATGGGATGAGTAGGTACTTCTTAATTTTGGATGTCTCAGTTCACATTTAGGAAGAATTAATCTGGTTTTGACACATATAGGATGAGTTGAATCACAGCACAGAGATGAGAACAGAGAGATATGTTCCATTTTGTTTGTTCCCTTATAAGAACCTTATTCAGTGTTCATTGCAATCGTTCCTTGCAAGGGGTTTATCTTCAGGTGAACAACAGTCCTGATTGTTTTGACTTCAATTGTATGAGAATTGATACCCAGCAGCAGTACCAAAGGGAGTATTTCTGATATTGAGCCCCCCAAGATTTGAGCCCCTAAATATTTGGATCAAACTTTGCAGGTGTTTTTTATTTGTTAATCAGCAGCTATAGATGAGCAGTTATGATAAAACAATTGCACTGTGGACACTGTATGCCTGGCTAATCTTTTGTTTTAAGGAAGAATGAAGACAATCCCAAGATGAGTGGACTGTCTGGATGAGAACCACCAGGATTGTGTGGTGCAGTGTGAAGCAGAGCTGCTCAGTAGCCAGGGGTAAGGTAAGCTTGGAAAGCTGAGTTTGAAACCACTGACTTATTGACTGCCAACTCAAAATGGACCCTAGACTCAAATGGAAGAAAGAACTGCACATGAGGACTAAATTTGCATGGGAAGTGGGAGATACAGCTGGCAAACAGGAGTTTGAGTATTCATTAATTACAGTTATGTACCCTAAAACCAATAAATGCTAGTGTGTTTGTTTGTTAAAGTGTATAAATAGTTTAAGGATGATAGGTGAGTTAGTCATTTGTTGGTTACCACCCAATTTTGTACCAACTAGAATGAAAAATAGAAATACTCTCCTCAGTGTGTGAATAAGTGCTGCCCACATTTGAGCCAATGTCTCCACCATTGTCAGGGGTAGTTCAAAGAGACTGAAATATGGAAGTAGTTCAGTGGAGGCTGAAGTGCTTCTTGTGCATATTTTCAAGTGTTTCCAGCCTGCAATGACTTAAATTTGTATTTAGTTCAGTGTAATGTTTGTTGTATTAACTTAACTTTTACTCATCTCCACTGAGACGTGCTCAGGTTTTATTATATTTATTTTTTTTTCTGCTGATAAATTCTTTAGAAGTATACCTTTCAGCTGCAGTGAAAAACAAAGATAGTTCAGAAAGAGCTTTGATATATGGTCTTTTTAAAGTTTGTTAAAATATTAAATGTAATTTAATATAAATATTAACGTAGGAATTTACAAATGGGACAGACTACTTCTTTTAATATGTTCATTTTCACAGCTCCTGTTTTGACTTAGGGATATAGCTGATAAAACAGCCAAGAATCATATATCACATTGTATTACTACTTTCCGTATACATTATTCTTAACTTTATTGTCTTATTTTTTCCCAGTTACAGTCATACAAATATATGCAGAGAATTTAGTCCATTGTTTTTCTTTTCATAATCTAAAAATTCCTTCCTTTATTCAAATGCTGTTTAATTACATAGAAACTGATTGGGCATTAGATGTTTAAAGCCACTAAACAAATGAATGGTCATTAATAAACAGACAAAATGTCATTGTTCTATATTTCAATTAATTGACCTTAGTTACTCATGAGCTTTATCTCTTTAGGGAAAGACTATTCGAAGTTCAAGGCTTCCCAGTATTATCCATCGTTACACACTCAGATTAACTCCAGTCAAATTGAGACATTAATAAAGTTCACAATGCTGTCATAAAATATAAGCATTAGTAATAACTGAAATTTTCACTTGAGATTCTTCATAAGAATGTTTACTGTTGGGCTAAATAACACACAAACACAAACACTCACACGCTCCACACACAGCCCTCCCATTTAAAGAACTGTTTTAGAACAGAATTACATCTGTCTTAGTATTCCTGACCAAAAAAAATATTTTAAAAACATGGTTTTGTTGCTTACTACAATGTTCTCCTACTGATAAAGGTGCAAACACCCTATTTCAAACAAATTGAGGAACATAAAGAGCTACATAATTTAAGAAGTCCTACACCGATGAAATAATTGTAATTAACTTTTAGCACCATTAATTATATCCTTTACATGTATTAAGACTGGAGTGTGATTTACTTGGTATTTTATTAGATGATATCAAAAGGATCATAATTTTGTAATGTATATAATTTCCTGTGCAATTAAGAGTTTAAATAGGTATATATGTGTTCTAAATAGAATTTATATTGTAACAGTTTATTCTGTTGGCACAAAATGACCTTGCTTATAGAGCTGAGCAAAAACGTGCAGTAGAAGCAGTTCAGGATGTCAGAATGCAATCCTGTTTCCAGACAGAAAGAGAAGCTCACTTCTGGGCAGCAGGGAGTCCTAGTTGATGCAGAACCAAGAGCTTAAAGCTAAGTCCTTGACTGCTGCAGGCTTGACACTTTGCTTCTGCTTCCCACAGCAGGTGGCTGGAAGCCATAGCCTGATATGGTGGGACACACGATTATAACCTGCCTGCTTCGGGTGCCTGTCTGGCAAGCAAAACTTCCCAAATTTTGCCAGTGTTGATACAATTCCACAGGACAGGTATTTTGGTTGGTGAATCATGGATACAGTGACCTGGTGAATTTTTCATGTATTACAGCTTGCCTGCAGGAGCATAGATATAACCAAATATAAAAAATTCTATGCAAGTGACCTTCCTGTTAGTGCACACTTATTTTCTGAAAGTAATTAATGAGTGTCTTGACAGGATATGCCAGCAGGGAAAAATATGTATAAAGTCTTTGCATCTGTATCAGACATGGATTAGTAAGACAGCCTTTAGACATCATACATTCACCCCTGTATTTTCATATAAATGTAGAATTGAGTGTCACTGGAGAAAAATCATTTCCATCTGAAAGCAGCCTTCACCTCTCTATGTGCAATGGAACGCATATTCAGTGCAGTCCCAAATACCTGTATCACTGACTAGAAATGCATCTTATTCTAACTTTCTTAGAAGTAAACAACATCCAAAGCAGAGCTTTTCAGTCTTTCCAATCATGAAGGAAAACATTCAATGCAACTCCAAGTTCATAAAATCATGTTACACAAATTTTAGATTATCAGCTGTCTTGAAACTATTTTCCATAAACATATGCAATTAATTTATGTTTGATTGGATCCTCTGGAAATTGAAGCTGTGTACTTTTTCAGAAACTTGTTATTTAGAAAAAATATGTTCACAGTCCTGTTTCTCTCTACACAACTGGAATAAAATTGCAGAAAGGCTTGACAAGCTGAAGCAAGAAAACCCCTGTGCTTCTGAATGAGTCCTGTGTTCCAAAGCACTCTGTTCTCATAATTTTGAAATACCTTGCATTTATCCTTTCCTTTCAGTCCATGATAAAGTCTGCTACCTTTTCCCTTTACCCCCTCCCTTTGCAGCTCTGTCCCTAGAACCAGCTGTCACACAGGGCTGCCTGCATTAAGGATCCACTGAAGAACCATCCCGTGATGTGACATCATCTAGAGGCATGATTCAATTAAGTGAAAGGTCTTCTTAAGGATTAATTTGTGCTTAGAGACACTGATCTTTATTTCTTCTTTAATAGTCAATGAAGAGAGACAAAGGCTTCCCAGCTGCTAATTTAGTCTATAAAGTTGAGTTCTTCCAGAGGATGATTCAAAGCAGGATCCTGCCTTTCTCTCAATCAATTATACAAGGGACTGGACTTCATTAGCACTATTGAGATATTCCCTGAAGACTTGCCTTTTAACAAAAGTGAACACACGGTAAAATATGTAAGACTTGTCAAAAACCTTCCCCTGATTCCAGCCTTTATGTACATTTCAAGCTTTTCTCTCTTCACCTCTTATTCTGTGAGATGTTCCCTTCAGGTCAGACAGTAAAAGTTGCTTGTATCATTGCTGTACATGTTCATTCTTTTGGTACAAAAAGGTGTTAACTTTTTACTGGAGAGAAAAATTCAAATTTAAGGCAATTAAGGGGAAAAAAAAAAACATTTAAGGGAGGAAAATAATCAGTTTATACTGGAAAATTATCTACCATCTTAGCCCACTCCCTTCTCTCTTGTATTGGCAAAAGGATCTTCATACAGTAGAAACAGCTAACCATGTAAATAATCTTGTATGACTAAACCATCTTGGATCCATCCCCTTGTCCATATTTATCTTCTTTCTCTTTATGTTTTTTTCTACTGGTCACAGTTTCTCATTTAAAATTACTGCAGAGTCAAAACCTACGGTTTTCATTCAAACCAGATACCAATTCCTTAGTCGCAAAGTTTTTTGCCACATTTTTATTTCTGGTCCTCCCAATAATCAGAGGAATGCAATTTTTTTACAAATGTCAGAAGTTTATAGCATTTGGCCCCTACAATTGATGAAAATATATAACTCTTTTTAATCTAAAAATGAATGGTGATTTTAAAAGATCATATTATATTAGATTATCTGTATTTTTCAGTCTGGTAGTAGCATTTGAATCAGTTAGACACAGTATACATACACAAAATAATTAATGATACGGAGAGCTAAAAGTTTAATTTCAAGGAAAGACATTAATCACTTCAAAATAAGGCAGAAATTTTTCAGAAGTGATCAACATTTATTTTAAATGTCCATAATACTTTTTAGAAGTAGTTCACATGTTTCAAGGTTAACAGAGTCACTTCAGAAAATGAGGATTCTTTCAGAGTTGTTAGCCTGTGCACCTCTCTTGTAACTACCAGTTATGCACAGCATGAAAAAAATGACACTTTTTTATTATCATGTTGTTTTTCTTAAGATAACAAGGTGATAAGTTCAAAGGTGCTCTAAGTGAACAGCTAATTGCATATCAACTCCTCTCTGCCAGCAGAGACTGTATAAATGGAGATTAAAGGGAAAATAGATGATCTAAAGGTCCAATAGAGTCGATTGAATAGTTTTTACCTGAAAGAAAGAAGCACACTTAACATACTAGTCTCACGTAACTGGCATATCACACCAAATATAGATTTTAAACAAGCACTTTATGAGTATTATTGTTTAATTAAATGACTAGGGTTTATGTGGAGTTTGGGATTGGGGTTTTTTTTTGTGCCTTTGCAGATTTTGTAATATATTTTTAGTAAATAAGCGGGCTACAGATTATGAAAAACCTTCTACAGATGGCATCATCTGATTCTTAAATTTCTTTGAAAGAAATAAATCAAGCTATGTTGTTTTAAGTGCCATGAAAAAAAATGTTAATAGAAATGTAAAAGGAAAATTGAAAACATTTACAAATATCAAATTAATCAGTAAAGGTGAAATCTATCTCACCCAGTCTTAACCCCCTGAAAATGGGGGTTTATTTAAACTGTATATGAAGGCTTGACTTCATAAGCGAGGCACAGAGAGATCATCCAGATTTATTTATTCCACCTATTGTATCTGAAAATCATTGAATCAGGAAGATTTTCATGTTGTTATAAATATATTTGGTCTCCTTTTAATAAATATAAAGGAAGAACAATTTCAGGTGTCTGGATGCCAGGTTCTCACCAAAGCAGCTCTACCACTCTCCTCCTCAACTGGAAAGGGGAAAGAAAATATAACACAAAGCTCATGGAATGAGATAAGGACAAGGAGAAATCACTCACTGTCACAGACAAAGAGGACTTGGAGAAATTAAATTAAATTAAATCAATTAAATCAGAGTATGGTAATGAAACGGGCTCCTGGGGCACAGCTGTTTCACCATGGTCTGCACCACAGGCTGTGGGGGAATCAGCTCCAGCACCTGGAGCACCTCCTGCCCAACCTCTTTCTCTGACCCTGGTGTCTGCAGGGCTGTTGCTGTCACATGTTCTCGCTCCTCTGGCTGAATTGCACAGGATTTTATCCCCTTCTTAGATATGCCATCCCAGCATTGCTGATGGGCTTGGCCTTGGCCAACAGTGGGTCTGCCTTGGAGCTGGCTGACATTGGTTTTGTCAAATGTAGGGGAAGCTTCAAGCAGCGTCTCACAGAAGCCACCCTGCTACCAAAACCCTGCCTCAAAACCCAGATACATTCTACTCTATGCCTCTGCCTTACCTCAAATTCCTCATGTCCCTTTTTGAAAGCCAAAAAGGACTGTGGTATGTTGATTTTGTTTGGATCACTAACATGCACCATTATTGCCTTCCTTGTCAGAGCAGGGCAGAGGAGAAAACAACATGGGAAAAACCTCATGGTTCAAGATAAAGGCAAATTAATGAAGAAAAAACAAAGGCTGTGTTTGCAAGCAAAAAAAAGAAGAAAAACCCAAATTATTTATTCTCTACTTCTCAACAGAAGGTGATGTCCAGACACTTGCCTGGAAGCAGAGCTTCAGTGCATATGACATTTGTCCTGGAGGTCAATTGTCATAACAGCAAATTACACCCCTCTGCCTCCCAATTTCTCTTCTCCTAGTTTTTATTGCTGAGCAGACAGCATATGGTATAGAATAACTCTTTGGCCAGTCGGGATCAGATGTCCTGGGTGCATCCCTTCCTAAGATCTTGTCCACTCTCAGCCTCCTGGAGAGAGAGTAAGGTTGGAAATACAGCTTTGATGCTGTGCAAGCACTGGTCAGCCAAAGCCAAAACACTGGTGTGTGTTACCAACGCCTTTCCAGCTACCACTCCAAAGCACAGCAGGATGTAGGTTGCCATGGGGAAAACTAATTCTGTCTGTCAGACCCAATACACCAGGTAAAAGACAAACTGAAAAAAATAATACTTACATTTTAGTGAATAGTTGTTCTCAGGGGCTTCGTTGCCTAACAGTATGTGGTTTAGGCAATTTAAAAGAAGTAATAACTTCATTTATATTTGGGGTCTAATCCACTGTATTTATAAACATTTTAGGTTCTAAAATATATTCTCAGTCTTAAAAAGTATCTGTCATTTTGTTGAGGTTGTTGGTTCAAATATGTCTTAGGTTACTGCAATAAATTTGCACTAATTTCTGTTTTCCAGCCAGATGTCTCCACCAGACTATGGAATCCTTAAAAACCTTCTCATACCTGACTTCAAAGGCTGAGGTAATTGCTTTATCACAGCAGGTTAGGAAATCTATGTCTGACACAGAGGTTGAGTCCTGAAAATAGTACAAGTGTATGTTTTATGCATATTTTGAAGACAAATTAGCTTGTTTCAGGAATTTTGATCTCAAAAGGTTTAGCTCTTGAAAATTTGGGTGTTCCTTTATCACTCACTCCAATTGATGCTTCTGTTAAAAAGTTTCTTTTATCAGAAACTCTCTTGCAAGAATTCTACTTGCCTTAGAAGCAAGCACAAAGAATATGAGAACAGTGGACAATCTTCTGAGGGCAAAAGAATAAAAATAGAGAAGGAGATTTTACTGTTTTGTTTTGTGAATCTGCTCTCATCAATTGAACTGGATACATTACAGTCATTTTGAGACTCCTTTCATCTGTCAAAACAACATCTAAAAGCCCTCCACAACTTACACATTTTGGAAGTCCTACCCCAAAATGATCCTTTTTAACTGGAGGCAGAAGTGCTAACTCTCTCATATAAACCAGAGAGCACACAAATAAATGAATTAAGCAAACACTCTCGAGCAATGTACCAGTCCCCAGCTGGAGAATGAGTTCACTGCTTACCAGCCACCATGCTTCTTTTACCCATATGATGTCATAGCTCAAAAAAATTGCTCTGTGCTTGACAGGAATTAAAGTGCCACCATGTTAAAGGAAATATTACAAAAGAAACTTTAAGGCAAGAAAATGGAAAGGCAGATAAGCCTTGAAGTACTTCCTGAAGTTCCTCACTGTCTCAGCTAATTTAGGAATGTGTGCTGTCTCATTTTCTTTCTAAATATTTAGGCTGAAGTATCCAACTTTCTTTTTCAAGAATTTCATTCCTACTTCTCTGTTATTGGGCTTTTGGACAATCCTACTAAGTTTCTTTTTTTTTTCAGGCTGTGTCTTCCAGTTTTTTCACCAGCATCTCCTGATTTACATTTTGTACAGTAATGTCTGATTTGTTTATAATCTTCTCAAAGGTTTTAGGCTGTTTTCTCACTCTTATATTTCTAAGATGTTTGTGAAACCATATAGCTGATGTCTTAAGAAATAGCAATTTTTCAATCACCATAGAAGACTTCAATATTAATTTTGCTGTAAGTATTGTTTAAAGACCTATCATCATTCAACAGATGGCGAATTGGGAACAGTATCATTACAGAAGTATTTAAATTCCTAAATACAGTGTTGGAGAACAAATGCAACTGATAATGGTATTAATATTGAATAGCCTTGGCTATTCAGATTTCTGACAGCTGGCAGATTTCATTGCTAAGTCATTAAAAATCAACAGTTCTAAGTTTATACTGATCTGGATATTCTTGTAAGGATTTAATAGAGAATAACCTTAAAAAAGTCAATTAAAATTAATTATGTGAATAAAAAATGAGTTCTGCAAATGTTACCAAATGTTTTTGGTTTGAAGTGGTCAGATTTCAATAAATTTAGGGAATTAGTGATGCTAATAGAGGAATTAAATATACCAATTCACAGCAATTCTGGGGCTCCTTTGCATTCAAAAAAATTATCAGAAACCTAGAAAAATTTTGTGGTAAAGCATTATGGCCTTTTCTCACTGAAAAATCAGCTGTATGGCTGTCAGGAGTACACTTGGAAGAAGGAAAGAAAAGTAGCTTGTGTAGGTATAAATTTTCTTCTGTAAGTCCAAGTTAGACTGTTGCAAATGGAATAAGAATAAAACCCCAAGGCCATTATAATTTCATAAATATCCATGAATGAAAAAATCAAACCAACAAAAAACTGAAAAAAACCCCAAACCGAAACCCAACAAACCTAACCGAGTTTGGAAGACCTGCCTCATTCACCAGAAACAGTCCAACTGCATTAGCACTGCACTCGGCCAAAGTCCATATACTGACCCCCTGCATTTGCTCTCAGGAAGACAACATAAAACAGGTGTGGAACAGCACATGGAAATGTGAGGGTCCATGCACAATCAAAGCCAAAGATGCAATGTTTAAAGTCAGAAACGTTTGCTCATTTTTGTCATGGGACCCTAAAAATCAGGAATTTATATGATAAAAAAATCAGGATTTTATAAACGTGAGATATATGATGACAGATAACATGCATTGATCTACAGAGTTAGGAGAGAAATTAGTAAAAAAATTTAAAATCTAAAAGAAAAAGTTACCAATCCCATACAAAAAGCAAAAAACCCAAAACAACCAACAAAAAAACCCCAAAACCCCAGTCTCAAAATCCCCCCCAAACATCCTATTGAGGTGCAGGCCCATTCAATGGATTTATGTAGCGTGCAGGTAATAGAGGAGTCTCAATACAATCATCCAGATGATGATTATTTGCAACAATGAGCATTACTGCATTTGCTGTACATGTTTTGATCTTAGTTGCTACGAAAGTTAACTGTTTACTCATCCATTTTTTATGAAAGCAAGATAATTAGGGTAAAATGGAAAGATATCGACATAAAAAGCTTAAACTTGACTTTAGACATGAAGATTTTGGAAAGATACATTTTCTCTGGTTACTTGTAGAAATGGAACAGTTGCTTCTTATTTTATTATATTGAAGCCTCAGTATGAGTAATTTTCCAAGATTTTTGTCTTGATCAGTAAAATACTTCCTGGGTACAGTCCAAACTCAGCATGCATTATACGGAGATTAATGGTTTTCATTTGTATCTACTGTCATCCACTGTTTTTCAAGGAGGTAAATCATTCAAGATATCCAGGTAAAAGAAGAGATTAAATTATCCCTAAGCTTTTTTATTGTAACAATGCAACTTCTCTAGTAATAAAAATAAATTAAAGAGATCAATGAAAAATAGGACATTGGTCACACAGATTATATTTTTAAAAGTTATAGTGCCAAAAAACTTTCTCAATCATATTTAAATCAGATTACCCTCATTAGAGCCTAATCATTTGCTGTACTTGTATTAAGGAAAAAAAGGATTCAAGTATTAATCAAGTATTAATTTATTAAGAAATAAACATTCCCATCATTTCCCAATTTTATTTCCACATTACTATTATCTTGATTTTAGGTAATTTCTAGACAAAGCCAAATAAATTTTAAAATCCAGAATAGGGAAAAAAAAGTAAAATTTTATAAATTAAAATAAAATATAACACTTTATAAATAACACTGATATTCAGCTACTTTGGATTGTGCAACAGAGAAAAACCCCATAGGTAACAGGGGCATTGCAGAAATGGACACACCAGTGAATCACAACGGGAAGATCCCCTGTTCTCAGTCCTGTCCCTACTACGTGTGCACTTGGTGTGGACCTCTGAGTCCCCTGTGTGCCCTGAACATTCAAACTCAGATCTCCCAAAACACCCCAGGACACTGGAGTAAAGCTACTGCTAAAAATAAAATATGAGGGAGGAAGAAATTTCTAGATGTTGTGAGAGACATGCTGTTGACCCTATTAATTTTCCTAGTTCTTTGTGATTAAGTAAATGGTTAACTATTTATTTGTTCATAAAAGCTCAATTAGAATAGCATGAACCTACATGTTAAATGTGTTCCTTTATTGGTAAAAATACCCCCCAAACAAAAAAAAAGAGACAGAATGCTTTGTTCAGCATACCACGTTCATAATGGATAATAATGGTGTTCACCAAGTTGTGCAATTGTATCTAGAATATTTGTCCAAGTTTTAAAATTATTTTATGTTTTTCTTTTTATATTGCTCCAGGGAAATAAAACTCATGTATTGCAGGCCTAAGAAATGTAATGGAACCTATCTAACATCTAATTTCTGTGTGTATCTTCTCTTGCTTCCAGACAGACATTTGAAATGCAACTTTTGTTGTACAAACTTCCAGTTTTACACCTTTTTCCAAGACATCTGCCTTGATTGGCAGAGCTGCTGCTAACTCACATGTGAGGTGAGGTAGACAGCAAAAATAGGTTCCCTTGTACCAGCTAGTCTACATAAACATTGTCTACTCAGCTGATTTTGCTTCAAACAATTTCAGAGAAATATGGAATCATTTACAGTATCAACCCTGAGCTGAATACAAGTGCATAGGAGAGACAAGTTCTTCAATGAAAGCTTACTTTTCATAGAAAATAAAAATAATTTTAACAGTATGACATAGTGGAGATAGGGAAGCATTGTATAATTCTGGGTAAAGGATTTTTCCAAACTTGCTATACCAACAAAGTCCATGAAACCATTACTCAGACTCACCAGATTTCATAAAATCAATTATTTTCATTTCCTTTGTTCTCATTTCTGTATTATTACCTAAGAATGTGAGCTTCTAACCAAAAAGAGGCAAGAAAACATGACATTAAAAAATTATTGGTTAGAAAAGCTTTAATACATAAATCAAGAGGACTGAAGGCAAAAGTAGAACTAACAGAGCTGCTTTTACCTTGTGATTCAAAATGATTTTTGAATGCCATAGGATGATAACACTATACCAACAACACTAACACATTGTTTCATCCTGAGCTGAGAAAACAAGCATAGATCTTCAATAAAGGGTAAAAAGATAAAGTAGTAGTTCTGGTAAATCTTTAGGGAGAGAAAAGGTGGTCTGCAGTTTTGGACAAGTGTTTTACCTGCCAGATAGTCCACTGAGAACTCCTCATTTTGTTGTTCAGAATCTGCATTCAAGTCCTTCCCCTTCTTCACCTGTGCAAGGAAAACTTCTCCATCCAGGAGAGGAATGGTGAGAGCAGAAGTAGTGGCTCCTCTGAATGTTACTGCCCTTGCTCCCTGCATGGGTGCCCAATCCAAACAGAGCAGTGGGCTATTGCTGGGGGGGAAAGTACCCAGCAGTATGTGAGCAAACAGAGCACAGCAAGACCAGTGATTGTCCCCATGGTCAGCTGAGTCCTGCAGTCACTGTGGTGTCTGCAGGAGTGCAATCTGAAGAGGACACATGAAGTCAGGTCAGCAGGTTTGCATGGCCATACCTATGGCATAGCTCAGGCAAAGGCCATGCCTGTGGGTCTGAGCAGAGGTGCAGCTTCAATGCTGTAGGGTAGGGCCTCCAGCAAGGCCTCCCTGAGGTCCTTCTGCCACCCAAAGTCCTCTCCCAGCGATTTGTTGGGAGATGAGGCAGCTGCACCCCATCAGCCCTGGCTTTGAGCACAGTCAGCCTGACCTCTAGAAGGGAAGGGGTCTATAGAGCCCCTGTGCAAGTTCAGCCCTGTGATGCCAATCTTGGCCTTTTCCCAGTAAGACCATTAATGAAACGATGGCTCATGTTCATGTCAGGGGCAATGAACTCAGGGTAGCATTAAAAACACAGGAACAACACTTAACTACAGTAAGTAGACAGTACTTACCTTCTGCCCATTCTAGGAAATCTCTACGAAAAGCCAAGCAAAGAACTCAGAAAAAAACCCCACCCAAACCATTTAGATTAAAAATGCTATGAACTTCTGTAAAAACCTAGAAAAATTAAATTTTATTATAGAAATTAGATGTGTCAAGTAAGAATTTGGGCTCTCTGATATATTAATTTTACTTACAGTTGTATCTACAGGCTGGTTAAAAAATATTATAAATACCACATGATTATTGAGAAGTATATAAACTATTCAAAATTATCATTTGTATTAATAAATGAAACAGCTGATATAATGCTATCAAACCAGATATTCAGCTTTGTGTTTGAATTTTAAGTCAGAAGTGTTTCTCTAACCACCTAAGACAAGACCCTTGTCTATTTCTATTAGGTCCAAATTTGCTATTAGGATCACCTTTGCTAATTAAGTCTACCTTTGCCATTAGGAATGTAAAAATACTCCAGTGTTTTTACAGCAAATTCTCAAACAGCTGCTAAATTTTTCTGGTCTTCATGTTGCAAACCTATTAATTTATAAACTTATTAATTTACAATTGTTTCCATGTGTTTATTTTAATGTTGCTTAATAACTCTTTTTGCTGTTGTGAAGAGTGTTAATTACTCTCCTGAACCTTTCTGTAATGCAGATAGTAGAGATCATGGAATAGTTTAATTACAGACCATTGTTGCAGGTACAAATGGTTTATTTCAGAAGTACTAAGTGAACGATAAATTTAATTCAGGGCAAAATTGGGACATCAAGGTCAAATACTGAATTTATTGTAGTAAAGAATTTTTGGTTGTTGTTCTGAGGACTTCTTATAATTGCTGGAAGAAGTTAATTATAATTATTTAATCCATAACACATCACCTTCCAACTAACATTCACAAGAAAGACTTTGTTCTCAGTTGTCCCTGTACAAGTGGAGTTGCACAGGCTTAAATGGTTACTGTTTGATACATAATTTTTGTCTGTAATTTCAAAGTTGTGTACATTTTTTTTTTTCAGGTGTATAAACTTTTTTACTGCAGAAAAAATCTGTGCATGTTTTTCCATGAGGTGTGTACTGCATATACTTACACAAGACCCAGCTACACATTGCCCTGCATATATGATTGAAATCTGTAGGAGAAAAAAAAAAGTGTTTAATTTAAAATGCCCATAAAATTTCTTTTATGTATGAAATTGTAAAGGATTTGAGCTCTAAAATCTTGTTTCGAAACCACAGTTATTCAAATATTTTAAGTGCATGGCAAAACAGCAGCTAGGGATTGCTTCGGGTGCTCTAAGGTAGCTAATTTTTGTAAGCAGGGAGCATGGTGCCCAGCCTGTTATTGCCATGCCAGAGGCACAGGCTGCACACATCCTATATTTTCATATTTTTCTGCCAACTCTGTGCAAATCTTTCATGTAGTCTCAAGTGATAGCAGTTTTTGATATTTAGACACATTGAAAGAGATTCACATCCCTGAAAAATATTAATTTAAAAATAATACTGCATGGCATTCCAAGAAACCAATTGAGAAACTTTTATAAAGGTTTCAGTAGCTGCTAAGCTATTTATTGCCTGAAATTATGCATGCAAAAATCTATTACATGATCATCAGTATCACATTTTTAGATTATGTATAGAAATTCCAGTTGCTGGAGCAAAAAGTTATGAACTATGTTTCCAAGACTGGAGAAATGAGAACAGTACTCTGTCAGGATGAAAATAAATCAAAATCCTGTAGTTAACTCTAGAAATGGGATATTTATTTAAGTATTTTTTATAGGAAATGAGAGAGAGAGTATTGAAAGTGAATTGTGAAATTTTACAGTTGCAATTCAAGAAAATATGGACGGACTATCCCACATACAAGGATTGTAACAAAGACACCATCCAGAAAACTGTGATTAGAAGATACTAATCAAAACAGTCATGCAAGACTGGCATTGTAAATGGTCAGAACAGACAATGGAGTCTAATAAGGTCTATTAAATATAATATAAAATGTGCTGATGGAATGCTGATCTTACAACAGGCACAGGAAAAGAAAAAAAATCTACATATTCTTGAGAAATCACTGAAACATAATTAAAAATCTGCTTGATTGTATTCATAGGGAAGATATTAGATGAGATTTTCTTTTCAAATTCTTATTGTGCAGTCTGGGAGCCACACTTGCACTAACACTTTTGATTTTCAAGATTCTCCTTAATGTGGTACATTAGGGAACCAAGAGCAATGGCCATCCACAGAACTGAAGTTTCTACTTTCTAGGAAGAAATTGCATTCATCAATACTATCACACTATGGCATAACATTGTCATTGTGACCAATAGAGGTGTCAAGTGTCCCAGATGAATTGACTTCAGTCCAAGCTTCCAGGGCTTTAAAGACAAGCTTACGAGAAGCAGCACCGCAGTGTTATGAACACCTCAGCTAGCTCTAAATGATACAATGTGACTGCACAGTGCAGTACCTTACTCTGAATGCAGATTTATGTTATGTTAGACCTTGGAAGCAACAAAAGTACACTAAAGTAACCCCTGGCAGGCAAAGGCACAGCACAAAGGTGCCTCCAGTTTCAGAACTAGCTGGGACAAAGCCTCTGCCTGGCATTGTGCTGTGCTGTGCAAATACAAATTATGCATTCTCATGTGAGGAGCTCTTCAGGAGGACGCTTTTGTTCAGCTCTGTTTCAGAGGATGAATAATGGATGGCACATACTCTTTGTGCTTATGTGCTTTAAAAGCTATAGCAAGAGCTTCTAGACTTCAAACGCCAGTAGAGGCTGACCTAAGGACAGTCCTCCCCTTTTCCTTTTGTCCCTAGGTACTAAAATGACTAACTCAGCCCTTGTTGTCTTTTTCTATATTTTCAAATCCAGACCTGAAATGCAGGCCACAGCAACTTAGTGTAAATCTTGGTGCACTTGAGATTTTATTGATATTAAAATCATTGATAAACCTAATGAAAAGAAAGTGCCTATATATCTCTGAAGAAAGATTTGAACTTTGTGAGTGCTAGGTCTTTGCTAATTTAAAGTGTTGATAAACGTTCCATAATCATATACTAACAATAAAAGCAGTATTATCTAAGCTACTACAGTTGTTAAGTATGGAGGAGAACTGAAAAAGCCCCAGTTTTTAATCAAGAAATACAAAATGAAAGAGAAATGTAAGAGAAATTACAAACAGAATATTTGCAACAGTAAAATAAAAATTTTACTAAAGAATTCTGTGTATTGTATTCAAGACCATACATTTTTTCTTAAAGGCAATAATTTCTTGACAACAATACATTAATTCAACTGGATGAATACTACAGTTAAGTGCCTCTTTAAATGACAGTCAATTGTATATTCTATCAGCCAAAAGTGAGATTCATTTATCTAACTAGACACATTCATGAGGAATCTGTCACTAGGTGATGATAAAGACCTCAAAGTTTTGGTATTTAGACTGTCATCTTTAGGCCAGGGAGAGATCAGGTAGCTTCCTCTGGAGAATCCTGCAAATCCTCCAGCTGAGGAAGGACCTTCCACACCCAACAGAAAGGAGTGGCTGATCCCAGGCTAAGTATGAGAGTGGTGAAGCATTGTAACAGATTGCCCAGAGACGCTGTGGATGCCCCATCCCTGGCAGCCATCAAGGCCAGGCTGGATGGGGCTTTGAGCAACCTGATCTAGTGGAAGGTGTCCCTGCCCATGGCAGGGGTGTTAAATCAGATGATTTTCAGGTTCCTTCCAACTCAACTGGTTTCTATTTCTATTTTAGCTTAGCCTAGTCTAGTCTAGTCTATTGTCTACTATTCATGCTCTAGAGAATGAGTAAGTGTCTGAAATAACTCCCAAAGTTTCCGTTTCCACATTTGGTATGTCAGCTTTCCCTGGAGGAGTCTCAGTCCCTTCTTTCCTTCCTAAGACAGTACCCAAAGCAATAAAGTATTTTGAAGACAGAACTTTCCTGTTCTACTTTCGAAAAGAGGTACATTTTTCCCCTGTAACCTGCAAGACAAGAGACATTGAGCCAGAGATGAGCAGCAAGCAGACAATAACTGGTTGTATGGTCTGAGTGTAAAAACAACTTCTATACTACTGGACACTGAAACTAAGAGTCCTTAGTGAACAGGCATCAGAAGCCAGATCTGCATGTGAGTGAACCTGTGGCAGCAGTGTCAGAAGACTCTCAAGAGAATAACAAAGAATATAAAAATTACTCAGGCAATAAATAAGCAGTCTAGGAGAAATACTCAAAGAAAAAAAAACACTCAAGCCAGAAAATCTGTTACTTACTACCCATGTAATACATTCAAGTTCATAAGTTCAATCACCTAATTGCAGTAATTAAGTGTACATGAATTGCAGATAAAACAGCCATGCCAAGTTAAATAAATACAAATAGTTAATACAAAGCACCTGAAGTCAAAGGCATACAGGCAGAAAATTGAAAATTGGAGTGAATGCTATGAATAAAGCAATGCCTTTTAATAGAACCATTAAATGTGAACTGTAATTGCAGACAATAAGGGCAGAATGCTTGAACTTTGCTAGAATTGTTCCAGGGATATGTAAAGACTTAAAGAGCACAGTTGCCTTTCTCAAACACTGTTACTGCAGGAGGACCTTGGCATGAGATAAGCACAAAATGGAGTGACTAGATGGCACTAACTCCCAGCCTGACTGGGGCAAGGTCTGGCTGGCACACCCTGGGTAATGCATCCTGGCAAAAATCCCCACTGTGGCAAACTGTGTAAAACAACAACTGCTCACATGCATATCACCCATGAAACAAAGACTACATCAAGTTATGGGACAGATGGCATCTGCAACCACTGAAACCTCCCCACCTGAATATGGCTCCATGATGCCTGGAATGTGGGCTGAGAGTTCAGTCACCATGATGGGAACTCGAGGTAAGATAAAGGTGGTACTACTGTCTGAGTGTTATCTCAGACCTAGGGGAATGTTAACAAATCTGGGGGAGAAGTTTGTATCACTGACAATGGACATAAAGAAGGCAGAATTTATGGGCCATGAGGAAAGCTGACTCAGCAACGGAGTGCTGAAATGAGCTCAGGCTGGGTAAAAGGTAATTCACCAGGAGCAGATCGTGACCACCAAGCACAGACCACTGACACAGAAACACACTGACTCACAAAAAGAGAAAAAATTGAGCACGGGGATTAATTAGCAATAGAAGTGAGGGAATAATTCAGCCAATAGAATAAGAGAAATGTTTGGCTGTTAATTCCTTTGTTTTCAAAAATATGTAAATAGTGAAAAGTTTTGAACGACCTTAGGACCACAGCCACCAGGAAGCCCAAGGTGAAGAATAGTCAACCATCTTCTGCTTTATCTCTCTCTCTTTCCCCCCACACATCCCCTCTACTTATATTTCTTTCTATCTCTCTATCTCACATTTACTGTTAAGTAAAATCCATACTATTAGCTTCAGCATATGGCCTCATTTGCCCCTTAATTTGGGCAGAGATATTTTTCAATTGCATCTTAGCAGGATACTTTACATGTTTAAAATTAAATGTTGCATATGAAAAGAAGCTGTGAAGAAATTGTACTGTCTTGAATATATTGGTACAAGGCTGTGTACCTGAGTATAATGGTAATAATAAACAAACACTTCACCGCCTGACATGCACAAATTTTGTGAATCAGACCTTAGAGTATCTCTAATGGCATCAGAATCTGTCACTTAAGGGAGTAGAATATCCGGATTTTTCCAGTAAAATTACGTTTTATGCTTACCCAAATTAGTCTAAAAATTCATCTAAATCTTAGCACCTCAAGACATGAGTTAAATATATATATATACACATATATATATACATGCATATATATACACACATCTTTACATATAATATATATATTATTTGCCCATATTGTCCTCTATCCAATAAAGTACACACTTTTGGTAACAGAATGGAAAGATATGAACTATTATAGTTTCTTATATAATTAATCATAATAATTTATTATTCATAATAAATTCAATTTATAGTACAGAGCACTGTTACTGACAGTGTTCTTAGAGTAACAGCAACAGGCACAGCGATGTCTTATAGAAAGCAATGAAAAGCTTTATATTATATGGACAATTTCCTAAAAAAACAACTTTCCAGTATATCAAAGAGGCAGAAAGAGGCATCTTGATAACCACATCAAAGATTAACATCACTACAGTCCCCAAACTTCTAGACATCATCTTTGAATGAGGGTGATGTGACCATGTAACTTTACAGCCCCACAAAAAATTCATCTTGATCCTTCTGCGGCTCAAAAATCCTGCTCCTTCCATCTCAGCTTTTTCTTCTGGCAGATGGAAAGGAGAAAGGGTTCTTAGACATTTTAAGGTTGATTTCTTAGTCTTGCATCTCAGTTGAAATTACACTCAAAATTTTAATCAGTAAGGCTTTCACAGCTGCGGGTGTGAAAAAAACTCTCCTTACTGACACTGTTATGTTAGAAAAATACCTTATGCAGAGACATTTATGCTGACAGAGTCTTTGTCATACTTAGTTCATGTCATTGAGAGGATTAGTGAGACTGTGATGGCAGAAAAGCACTTTGTGCTGCCATGCTCTTCATGTACACTGGGGGCTCTGCTGACAAAGCGTTTGGTGCAACCAAACCAGTGATTGAAGGCATCAGCTCAGATTTGTTTATATCTCTCCTCTGCTCACGTTTGATGTACAGTCAGCACCATGTAAGTTTTAATCTACTGTGGGTGCTGAAGTGTCTCACACAGCAAAGGTGAAGCATAGAAACTCACAGGATTTAAAAATTAAGACAGTCTGAGACTAGCTTGCTATCCTAAATCCTGTTATTTTTCAAGGATCTCTTCATTCTCTATGTCCAAGTCTTTGGATAATTTATGCATGATTGTCGGTATATGAAAAACCAGGAAGATGAAAGAGAAACAAGATACTTTTAGGTCTGTAAAAATACATTCGTGGTACACATTATTGAAAGTTAAAGTTGTCTTTTTTCATGTACTTTAGTCACTAAGAAAACAATGAATGTGATCTCTTTTATCTAAGGATTGAATTGGCAGAGGCATTATAATACATTCTTAGTAGTACCTGAAACACATTCTACTTTGATTACTGCCAGGACTTAATGCTAACACCTTCAGCATCTTCATTTACTTGTGTTGAAAACAAGCTTTCAAAATTCTTGGAGTCACATAATTTAGTTTCAAACTTCTGACTTCCATCTCCATTTCTGTGGTTTTCTTTTTACTTAAATGAAAATTATTCATGGGATTCAATACTTGGGCTCTCCAGACCTCTTGGGAAACTATGACTGCTAGCTGCCCACTGCAGTTAAAACACATTATTATTTGCTTTTGACAATCCATTAGAAGAAAACTCTTTCAATAAACTGATTAACTTAAATACTTCCTGCTTGACACATAAGCATCTTCTGCGTCTCTAACAAAGAACTAGTTGAAATGCATAGGTAAATAGATATTCTCTTTCTATTCACACTTTCATGTGTGTTCTTCTCCAGAAATCTGAACCCAGACAATTCTGCACAAATTTTTTTTTATGGAAAACTTTGAGAAAAGCAAAGGAATATACATATATAACGTATTTAAGATTATATATATATATATATAAATTTGATAAACTCCACAACTCCAAATCACTGTTAGTCCTACATTTATTAAATGTCTTTAAGTATAAAAATGCTTCCGGATATTCAATTTATGTTTATATCAAAAATGCTTTCATAGGGATTATTTAATTGATGAAATTGGTTCCATTCAAACAAAGTATTAACTGTAGATTTGAACCTCTCAGGTACCTAAATCATCTCAAAACAAAGTTAGGTGATGAAGCTTGAAGAAAAGCACTAAAAAGACCTCATATAAGAAGAAGTCATTTTGGTTCTAAAGCTGCCAATATGTCCTTTCAAACTGGCTTGGAACTAACTCCTCTCTTAGTACAGCTGAGCAGTAGGGGCCAGCAAAAGTTCAAGGGAAAGAAATGACCCAGGGGAATGAGCACTGACCAGTCCAAGCTAGATAAGTTTTCATTTTATGTACAGCAGCATTTAAGAGCTTGTCCTAGCAGACCATACTTTCCTACTTAAATGATCTGAGAAAAGTCGACTAAGAACCTCACAGGCAGGTGCCAGTAATTCCAGGCAGTTCTCGTATTTTGTAGTCATTAGGTGAGGGAAGTTCAGCACACAAAAGTATTCTCCTCAGACAGGGAGTGTTTCAGTGACAATATCAGCTCTACCTATCCCGTTTGCAGTATTTAATCTCTCAACAGGATGAATGTTTTTCAAATCAGTCTATTTCAGGAACTATTTACATTGCTGTGTGTGCAATGGAAACATACCCACACATAACAACAAAATGACAAATACATTGCAAATGTGAATTTATAATGTTCTCTATTTCACTGGACACTGGCCTTGAAACCACACACTCAATTCTGTCAGTGACAATTTATAATTACTAGTAAGCAGCTAAAGCTGTTGTTGATGATAGGGATTGTTCAACAGAGTTATTTTTTTGTTTTCTGTTTTCTACTCTTAACTATCCAGCTCACCTATACATTACAGATTCTTTGTGAGGAAAGGCTGCAAACTCTACTTCTTAGCTGAGGATATTACAGGGAAATACGTTTCACAGAGAGTAATCAGCAAACTTATTTTTGAAGCTTTGGGCTTTGTTGCTTAGAAGAGATGAGAGGAAGATTTAGATTACAAGTCAGTCCTAAAAACTGTCTGTTTTTGCTAGACAGCAAAGGTAAACACCTGTGAGCCAGTTCAATGCACAGATGCAAATCAGACTACATATGAATTTCTCTGTTATGATGAGTCTCAAAGGAGATCCATTAGAGCTCAATTAAAAAACAGCTTGATGTAAATTTTCTTCTTCCATTTACTTGCTTATGTTTTTCACATATGCTGCATAGGAGAAAAAGAGGTATCTGTGAATTTTAGAAACTATTCCAGTCTTCATTTCATTTTATACAGCTTTCTGTTTATTTTTCTCTTGTGTATTTTTCTTATAAGGGTGTACTTTACCTAGTAGCAGTTTATGGTAGTTCGTTAAAAAGAAAAAAAATCACAACCATCGACTTATTCCTAAGCTCCTAAAATTGGTAAGGTATGTGAGTATTACACGGTAAGCCAAAATAAATTATTTGGAGACTTCTCGGAATGCACAGCAACAGAAGAATAGAAAGGCACATTTTTGGTCTTAAATTTAATGGTTAACACAAGCATAATTGCAGATAAAGAAAAGATTTATAAAAGTGAAGTATTATTTGGATGTTTGAGAAGTGTGATCTTTTTGGTCATTTATCTTTTGTGTCCTCTTAAGAAAGCAGCAGCTCAGTGCCTTTAAGGCAGGGTGGTGAAAACTGGCTGTAATTACTGGTGACAAGTGTTATTTGCTTTACCTTGTCCTGGAGTATTTGAACTGTAGCTTGCAATTAAAGACACTGAATAGTAATTAACTTTTACCTTGAATGTTGTTGTGAAACCTTAAGTCAATATACTACAACAAAAGAGTTTAATAAGGCAAAAAAACCCCTTTATTTCTTATTACCAAAGCCAAATTAATCCGGGGGAAAAATAGGTCAGAAATACTTCCATAAAACAGTAAACTGACAGCGTTGAATATATAGTTTCTTTTAAACTTCACAAATTGATTTTTTTTTCAGAGTTAATTTATGTGCACATCAGATGGGATATTATTCAATGTAAATGTAAGAATATTAAGTTATGATGAGAATTTATGCATCTGAGATTAAAGAAAATATTTGAGACACAGTTTCATAATGAATACAGAACTGCCACAACTTTTTTTTTTCCAAAATAAAGCTTTTAGTCTGACACTGCTGATTTGTCATAGTTACAGAGTGAGGAAATATTCTGAATGGAAATTCTGAGTTTTACACACAAGCATGTAGTGTTAACAAAAGAGTGGGCCCTGAAGTGTGTAGAAAATTAATCTCATCAAAAAAGGCATAAAAACCTTAATCCAAATCTTCCACAAATATGCAATTAAAGTAAAGGGTGAATGCACAGATATACTGTAGGGTGAGTCCAGGAGACCAACAGGAGGAGGCAGACCAGCAATATCTCCTGGGCATTCAATTAATCCTGCCTGCTCCATCATTTTCCAGTTCTTATTTAAGCTGCCATAAAAAGCTGAACTTTCCATTAGTGTTGAGGAAGACAGTAGTAATAGAAAGAGATTTATATCCTCAATTTAATATGCTGTATCACTTTCTATAGTCTGTTCATTATTAGAGTGTAGGTAGGTCATCCAATCATTATCATTCAAGTATCCATAACGATTTCAGAGAAGCATGTTCAAGTAAGTCATTCAGTCCTACTGAATGAAATTATTTGGTTTACTCCTAACTAGACGGTGATGGGAAGATACAATGCATGCAGATCAATGGGGTTTACTATTGCTGTGCAAGATAGTAAACTATGTCCTGTACATTACAACATAATAAAAATTATAGATGATTAAAAAGAAAAGAAATATTTATATTACATTCATAATGTTTTGAAAATCCAAGGGCAGATGAAACTTAAACTTAGGTTTTACTTTCTGAAGGGTTTTTGACTTGTCCACTTTTCATTAAAGAAGACAAAAGAATGCTATGAAGAGAAGAGAGCTGATCTTCCTTTATTATGCCTTGTTTCTCACCCACACAACATTCAAGAAAGTACTGAAGGCCTGTACTAAGGCCAGCCAATGCAGTGGTGCCTGCAAGAGTACTTACACATTTGGAAATAGTAGTCTTGTGTTTCAGTGGATTTGTCAGTGAAGTAACAATCCTGACAACTCTCAGCAGTCCTGTCACAAGACTTTGCACTCAGGTCTGTCCTTCTTTCAACTGTGTATAAGCCCTGAATTAAAGAGGCAACAGTTATGGATATAATTTTCCAGTTGAACAAATTAGTCATATAACTCACTTTCCTTGTAATCATTCTCCCTGATTTGCATGTGAAGACTATTGTATGATATAATTTGTCTTGTTTTTCTCTGATCCTTACTTTATTTCCAGCATAGGCCCTTGTGATTTGTGTTCAATTAAGCCACAAACTCTTTGCAAGATAAAACAGGCTTTAGAATCACAGATTCATAAGATTATTTACTTGAATAGGACGTCTTGACATCATTTTCTCAAAAATCCCAATCAAAGAACGGACACATTTTCCCAAGTAATAGCAAGACAATTGTCTTTTAAAGCAGTTCTTCCCAAATTTATTACAGCAGCTTCCATAATGGAATCCTTATTTTGATTTCTCCCTTTATTAGGTTAGTTAATTTTATGTACAGCATAAAATGAACTCCCCTCCCTGAGTGGGAGGGGGAGGAATAACTGAATTCTCAAAAAACTTTCAAATTATTGTAAAATTTATTGTTGAAACTAGAGACATACAATTAAGATACACAATTTTATAGGCAGTTGTGTATAAAAGTTATTTTTAAAAAAAGGAGTTATAAGAACAATATATAGTTTTGATCAGCTTTAATTTTCATTACTGATCTCCAGCTGACTAGAGACTATTTTATAAGAAGGCTGTAGAGCAACCTCTCATAATCTGTCTCACCTTCCTTCCAAGTGGAATAGGGTTGAATTTGAGTAAGGTAGCTTGAACTAATTTTCCAGTGTTCCAGAAAAAAGGGTTTATTTTTAGATTTACAGTGTGCTTGGAAAAAAATCTAAAATGATTATTACCTTCTGGATTCCCAGCTCTTCTCCAAATAAGATTGAAACATCTGTAAGTTTTTTCAAGCTGTGAAATGAAGTCTTAAGAATATCAGCATAAGTTCCCTTCAGAGGAGAAGATGTCTGCAGGAGGCACATACAATGCATACAATTTAAAAACTATCAAGCAGAAATCTTGAAAAATACCAATGCCAAAAAATCTTAGCTAAGATGAGGAAATAATACAATAAAGCTATAGGGCAATTATAAGGAGAAAGAAGAGAAAAGACAAATTGTATCTTCTAAAACTGTCTGTTGGGGGGGTTGTTTTTTGTGGGGTTTTTTGTTTTTTTTAATAATTGGGCCATTATGCACTTGCTAGCAGTAAAAAAAATCATGCTGACTATAACCATCTGCTACAAAACAGCTGCAGGTACTTACTATACTTTAGTTGTGGTGCTTATAAAGTGGGGACTAGCATTATGAATAAAAGATTCACTTTCTTATCTACTTCAAATTGCACAAGAAATTAAAAATATTAATAGATTAAATTAAATTTCATCTTTTTATAATTTAAAACAAAAAACAAAAGAAGTACTTTTGCTTTTAACTGAAGATGCTGTTAAGCACAACTGCCATGAGATACAAATAAGGAGTTCTAGGCAAAGTGATTGAGGAGTTTAATGTAAAGTAATTGAGAAGGTCTCCTTGTTTAATGCTTCTTGTAATGTTGGATCTGTAATTAACAGTGTTCCAATTTACATTGCACTGCAAGGAAGCTTTTTTCAGCAAAAGTGATAGTTTTAATAACAGTTTTGATTGTTTTATTTTTTGTCCTTCTATAATTTTTGTTTTGAGGATAATTTTGTGTAGTGTGAGCTGATGTTCTGTTTTCAATTCATAGGGACTTGCTAGCCAATGACTGCACAACAGTAATACTGATACTATTCACTGTAGGGACATTAAATGTAACATCTTCAATTTTGAAACTGCTGTTTTGTGTTCACCTTTATGGAGAAAGTAAGACAACTCCCAATGTGACATGTTGCAAAGATTTAGACATGTACATTTAGGTGCCCATTTGCAAGCTAGTAAAGATACTACTGTATTTTCAGAAGATTTTAGTTTTGATTCAGATGCCCACTCAAAGGCTCTCAGTGCCTTTTGAGATGTCACACACACTGACGAATCTTACACAAAGTCTACAGAAGTCCCATGTCCTTTGCAGGAGTAAAGGATGAACAGAATATAGTTCGGTTTTTCAAATGATGTCAGTTGATGTTTTTTCAACTGCTTTACAGCCAATAGTTTACAGAATGATCCAACAGCTCCCTCTGTAATGAAAAGGTAGGTGCTTAAGTGAATAATAACTTTAGATTTAGATTTGAGTGCCTGTACACAGGCACCAAGTACCATTTTGAATATTCATGAGCCTTTTAGCTATCTACACAAGGCCAGCTGATAGAAGATCTATGGATAGCTTATATACTTTTAAACAAGTGTTTGTAGACCAGGAGAACTATCTCAAAGAAGCTCAAATGTCACTTGAAGTCTCTGGTCAACTGAATCTGACCCTAAAAAATATGTGGTTTGCATTTACATAAAATCTTTCAATATTTGTGATACCTTAGATTTTAGCTTTTATATTTTAGATTCTATGCTCTTTTAGTGGGTAGATTTAGGTTTCATATTAAGTGCTACTGAGTTCTCTTCACAGAGCAGATAGATGAAATAATTCCTCTTCTAGCTTGATACCAAGGACAACTTTCAGGCCCAAGAACAAAAACAGTGCTGAAGTGAGAAGAAAAATCCAGGAGGATGGAGCTTCATAACCTGAAGCTATGGTTGGATAATTGATTCTAATATGCTGATGGACCAGAACTTACAAAAGTGTGGGACCTCGTGATCAGGTGTCCATTTTGTGACCGTTTTGTGACCATTTTTTGGGTCTTGCTGGGCTCTTATGTGGCCCAGGTGTACTCATTGAGGCCTTTTAATAAATATCTACTTTTTCCTCCTGCTCTGTCTAGTCTCTGTTCCAGGTCAGCCTCCAGAAGGCAGCACTTATATCATTTGGCCTACTAATCTACTAATATAGAAGAAGGCAGATGAGGGTTGTGGTTGCCTTCCAAAGGTCTTATGAATGGACTGTTTTTCCTCTCTCCTACATCACAGCAATTCAGGAATCACTTTACTTAAAAGTCATCATAAGGGTTTGAAGCAAGGGAATGTCACAAGGTAATTCTAGACTTCATAACATTTCACTTCTTTAAGCAATACTTCATATTTTGCTGAGGTGAAAATTTTTTTTGTATCCTACAAACTTCATTTTTTATGGAATTGAAAGGCATGTTCATAATGAGTCCAGCTACACTCCCCAGATACTCACATTTTTCTGAAGAAACAGAGTGAATGACACAAATTTGACTTCCCTCTGAACTGTCCTTACAGTTAACTAAAGAGAAATAATAAAAAAAATCTCTAGTTCATTGACATGTCAAACACAAATGTGGTTAATGTTCTTATCCACAGAATCAAAGAAATATTGAGGTTGCAAGGGGCCTCTGAAGGTGATCTTGTGTAAACTCCCTACTCAGTCAGGGTCACCTAGACCCAATTGTCCAAGACTTCATAACCAAAGTCACAAACAGAAATAAAAATCTTATAAACACTTTGCCCTTACCTCCTGAGATCTTGTTTTGTGTTTGGAAAATTCTGTAGAACTTTCATTTTTGTTTTATTTTTTTTTCTCATATTTTGCTATTGTCACTGCAGTAAGGATCATATTTTATAGAATTACCAAATAAAAGTTTCATTGAAACTTTCATTGAAAAGCAACATGAAAATCCACTTTCCTCCAAAACGTCGGTTCAACTTTTTGAGTACTGTAACATTTCTCTCAGCCTTTCTGCTGTTTTATAAATGTTCTCTCACACCACAAATAAATTTTTAGTGATGATCAAGTAACAAAAATGTCAAAATACAAAGAAATAAAATCATATTAAAAAAAAGCCCTAAAACTAAGGCCTAACACATGTGATATTCACTTTTGTTTTCAGACTAATTTTTCATTCCTTTTTTAGTATTATAATCACTTCATCCTTATAATGAGCTCTTTGGGGATTTTACAGGGAATATTTCCCTCCTGTCATGCTATTTCTTGCACAATGGTTCAAACAACACAAAAGTCCATCTCATAATATATTGAGTATATAATGAAATAATTATGTTTCCTGTAACCTATGAATTCACATGAATATCAATCTTTCTGCTAACCTCCCTTATTTTGATATAAGAATACAGTTCAGTTTCCATGAAATCTGTAAGAAAAGTCATAGATTTCATGGTTGCAGAAATACACTTCTAAACATGGGGTCAAGTGTGATACGATATGAATGCATTTTACACCTTTTAAATCCTTAGCACCTTTGACCATTAAAGTCTTAGGACCAAGTCACAAAGAGCACCTATTTAACTGATCAGCTTCCATCAAACCTCAAGAGAAAACACTGTGAAATACCTGCATGTGTATTTGTGTATCTGTGTGAAGATGAGCAGTATACAATAACAGTTTAGAAGAACATTGATCTCTGTCCCTTGCTTCATCAGACAGCTTCTAACAAAACCCAGAATAATTCCTATAGGTTTACAGCAGCCCGTGTTGCTTATGACACTTCATTTGAGTAGGACTAATCAAAGGAGGAGCAGGAGTAGCCAAATCTAAGGCTATTTCTCAACTCCAGGTCTCTGTATTATCAGTGAACTGTAGGATCTGCACAAGTGGTACACGGAACAGGATATCTTCACATGCAGGCAACAAAACAATTGAAACAATTGAAATGGAAAATGCAAAAATAAAATTTGAGCATCCCATTCAAGTTTGTTGAAGTTTACAGATAAAAACCTTTTTTCCAACATTGCACAAGATAATGTTAGTATTTTTAGAAGAGTAGTTAGCTTTCTTACAGGAGTGTAAGGAGCATAGTGAACTATTAAAAAAGTACAATCTAACACATATGAGCAAGCTGAATAAATGCCAAATGTGCATAACTTCATTCATTACCTGAGAAACAACAGATGAAAATATGATGTACACTGTGAAGTTACTTTCCTCCCAAGGACAAAGAAAAAAAACATCCAGCGGAATACATATCTTGACTGAGTAGAAAAGGAAGTGAGCTAAACAGCCAAGGAAATATAGCTGGAATTTTTATGTGTTATATTACATCCTCTTCCCCACCCCTGTATGACCTTGTGAATCAAGGTCTTGCAGAATACTAACTAAAATTACTTTATAAAAGTTATAATCATGAGTGCTGAGCTAAGGGGAAAATGAAGTGAATTGTGTGATGATAACAAAGATTATGACTACCATAAATTATTATCTCAATAGGACTGAGCCATGTAGGATCCAAATTTAAAACCTAAAGAACCTATATTGTTATTTAACAACAGTCCTAGAATACTTCACTGCCCCTCTTCATATCTAAAGGCCCCAAAGTATTATTAACTATCCTAATGGCTATGAAACCCAGATGAGAGACAGTCTTAAAATACTATGGATGTTTTAAAATCAATGACTCTTAAATGTAGAACACAAAACAGGGAGCATAATCCGGAACTCCACAACCTAGTAAAGTGTTTTAAGCACTACACTGTCAACTGAAGATTCCTTTTATCTTGCAAATCTCTTCTGCTTTGCATTTGAATGCTGTATTTTCAGTAGGAACTCATCTCTATGCTTGCTCTTCCTTTGCAATCTTTCAAATAGAGCGTGGGGTAGAGGAAAGAGGATAATATTTTGGTGAATTTGGGTTTCACGAGTACACAAGAAATCCTGTCTCAAGTCAAACCAATGGTTCATTTTGCCATGTGTTTTAATCCAGGAGCAGCAGGAGTTGTCCTTTAGAATGACAGTGCAAATCAGCCCATTTTGTGCAACTTGTACTGCCCCAGGATCCCTCTGTTGTATCACAGGTGCTGGAGGACACTTCCTTGCCTAAATACTGCAAAAGTAGCTGTTACTGATGAAGGCCACTTGATTCAGGAACTCTGGTAACACACTCTGATATTACTAAAGCCAGTTTGAGTGTTGCCTTAGATGATCTAGCAGATACCTCTGTGACAGATCCTTCTTTCAAGAATTAAAATCTCTGAGGATATTCAGCGTGACTAGAAGGGCAGTATGGACCGTCCTATATTTTGCACTATAGTCTTCTTTGTTTTCTGTTGCTACCTTTTAATATATTGTGAGTAGTGGCAGTGGGTTCCAAAGCATTTTAAACCCAGATTATTCAAGCCAGCATAGACAAGTTAAGGAACGTAAATACTAAAAGAAGCCTTTGTCTAAAATGTCACGTCAGGAGGTTAAAAAGACAGAGAAATAGAAAGGAGAGGAAAAGGAGAATAGTAAATTCAGACATGTTTGTGTAAATTCAACAACAAAACTAAAATGTTCCTTCTGTAGCCATTTAAAGTGATTTGCAAATACATCAAAAACAATTATAATACAATGAAGTCGGTTGAAATAATGAGATGTACCTTCACTTTGTAACTTGTTCTAAGGTGAGCATATGTATTGTGCCATTGTCATGCAATCATCTCGAATTTTGTTTCATTTTCAGCATTAATTTCATTAAGTGATACCCTCCAGTATAGTGTTTCATGCATAATGAGACGTGAGGACAGGGTAGCAGTTCTAACAAAATGTGACACTTCTGCAGGCTGCTCAGCAGAACTTGCTCTGAGAATACACTTACCCGTATCTTCTTCTAATAGAGTCTGTCACATTCCTGACAAATCAAGGATGCATTCTGTTAGAAAAAGAAGTGTTTGAGCACTGGAATGTCGTACTTCGTATGACAGGGCAACTCTGTGGGCGATGTGACTGCTTTCAATTACCAAGTCCCTTGTCTCAAACTGACCTTCAAGCTCTTCAACAAGTTACTTCAGTCCTAGTACATTTTTAGAAGTATTTGTTTCTCATTATAGATATAATGGTGCATATTGTCAGGCATTTACCTTTTATTAAACACAGTCAAGAATTTTTGTTATTTTTTTTTTCTGTCAAACCTGTCATAAACGCTAGTAGGCTTGGGACTTTGTTCTTCTGACTGGGAAGGCACTAAATTTACAAAAAAAGTATATTTGTTTGGAAATACATGGCTCATTTTGTTATTAGTTCTAAACTAGTGAAGGTATCTGAATATATCAGTATTGCACTGTTTGCCAAAGAAGTTAGCCCTACAAAGTTGTGCTGTGTTCTCTGTTGTCCAATGGTGCTAAAAACTGAGATACAGAACTGTGGGTTGGACTGTGATAGAGATTGGAAACTACAATGTCAAGTTGCAATACTGTGTAAAGCAAAGATAAATATATACTAAGACCTGGGATTTTGGTTCAGAGCAATCATTAATTTGAATGAAACAAGTGTGGAAGATGCACTTCATTTTTAACAGATAATTCACTGGATATTCTCAAACTATTCAAGAAAAAATATTGAAAGGTTCAACAGTTTTTTTTTCCAAGGAATGGGAAGAAGCAAAATTAACAAATTCTTCATATTTTGTTCAAGTTTTTCTTATTTTTTCTAGCTCTGAGGAACTATAATGCTGTTTTCTGAAATTATATTATTCTCCTGAGTGATCCAGTTATTGTGAGGATACTCTTCTAGCTCTTTCTGATTGCACTGGCAGTAGATGTTTTGCTGATTCAGTGTATGTGTGTTCATATCTGTATTTGAGAGATATATATATATACAAGAAAAGATCTGATTAAAATTGAGGTTAGATAAACCCTTAAAAATAAGCTACTAGGAACAAAGTAACTATAAAGATAAAATGAAAACAAGTTTCTACAGTTAATGTTGCATTTGTGTTTCATCCTACTTTGCTATGGCTGAAATATGAATATTGGTTTGAGGCAGTCTTGATTTGTAGAAAGCATTGATGTAAGCATCAAATATTATTTTAAACTGTTCCAATTTTAATTTCAGATACTCATAAGGAAAACATTTATGAACTGAGGATCAGAACACAAACCACTAAGCACAAAAATGCCAGTTATTTGGTTTTGGGGATTTTTTACTTGATTTAATGCAAATATTTTTGCTGCTTTTTCTTCCTATAAACAACAAAGAAAGGTCTGATAGCTAGTTTCCTTGTGTATTCAGATTTTGTACTTAATATCAAATTATGGATAGATAGGACACCTAAATTCAAAGCATTTTCCTTTTCTCCTTAATTCCTGTTGATTTTTCCTCTTACTTTTTAAAGAATAATGCTCTGTGATGTTAAAGTTTTCATTTGCATGTCCTACCCATCAAAATCTCAGATCAATATAATGAAGTATTTAAAAACAATCAAGCAGCTGAAACGTTCTTATGGCTTGATCAGAGTAGAAGTAGGTAATCTTTATGCAAATTCCCGTGTTTATTTAGCATTACACTTAAGGAGAGTGGAATGTTACACTTGGTTTCTGAGAAGAAGCAAACAAAAGCCAGAAGAAGTGGCGTAGTTGTATGCAAAGATGTGTTTACATATGTTCATAAAGTAATTTTGTTTTACCGACTCTCAAAAAGCAGGATTCAGTTTCCTAAATGCAGACTTGCAGAGCTCTTTCAAGTACCCACCTGCTGCTCCTCTCCTCGAATGATTCTAGCTCCACACAACTATCTGGAAAAATATTAAAGCATCTATAATAACATCAGTTGCCCACTTTTAAAGAACAAAATTGCTTTTTTCTGAGTTGGAAATAAACACTGAATATATGAGAAATATGTCATAATGAAAGTGCAAGAAAGAAAAACATCTGTAAAGATTAATCAAAACATTCTGCTTCAGTGATTACTAAAACATTTCTTCTCAGTTTTGGCTTTTATTTCTCACTTTAAAAATTCATTTATGTTTTGATACTAAAAGTATTTTTCTTCTGAAGACCAGAAAATAGATTTTAACAAGCTATAAAACTTTAACAATCATAAATTTATTTTTACCCAGAAAATTCAGTGACA
Source organism: Thryothorus ludovicianus (assembly GCA_013397245.1). Classification (NCBI taxonomy): domain Eukaryota; kingdom Metazoa; phylum Chordata; class Aves; order Passeriformes; family Certhiidae; genus Thryothorus; species Thryothorus ludovicianus. The sequence continues at coordinate 184,266 of VZTB01017517.1, read as the reverse complement.
ATTTCACTAAGAGATTGTTTCAATAAATCATGACTTTCTAAATTGAAGAATTTCACATGAAAGTTTGTGACTAATTCCATTTATGGTATTTCTTTCAGATGTCACAATATACAGTGCTTCTATGAGACGCAAAGAAAGAACTTCTATATCATTGAGTTGGTATTTGCTATATTAACAGAGACATCAGCTGCTTCTCATAAATCTCAATGTAGTATGTGGAAAATATCCACTGGTAACATGATTTTTTTCTTTTTTTAATGGAGTATTTATTACTTGTTTAAATATGTTTTTTGTTTGTTTGTTTGTTTGTTTTCCCTAGAAATAGGTGCTTTCTTCCTGGCTCCCACAATGCACTTCTAACTGTTGTGGGGAGAGGAGCAACCTGATACACAATTTTCCTAGACAATTTTCTTTTTTTGCTATTTGCCTTCTGTAGTTCTCTATAAAAAGTTTTTTGATCTTTCCTGATAGGAAATAATTTCTTTCAGTGTACCAGGAAGTAAGTCATTGAAAGAAATCCATGTGTTCTCAGTCACAATTGTCATAGCTCCTTTGAGAGTTTTGGTGTTTCAAGATTTACATTAAGGATTATCTTGTTTCCTATCTTTTCTTTTGCACTACCTGTGGGGAACAAAACTAAATTATGGAGCCCAGCTTTACAATGGCTATTGCTTTCTCCCCAAAATATCTTGAAGCTGAGCCATATGATTACCCACTACATTGTTCTAAGAGCGTTCTAAGCTCCTCAGTTTTTGTAAGTTCTCAGTGTAGAGTTCTTCCCAGATCCAAATCCACCGATCTTCTAGGTGGTCATACGTATTTACCAAAACTCCACTGTCACATGCTGTTTTTCACACTGTCTTGGGTTGATGTTAAATTGTATTTCCATTTATCTGTTTCACTCAGAAATAAGTGTTGTACTTTTAAAAATTGGATTTGAGAGTGAAGAAGACACACTGGAATTTCTGAAGCAGTTATTTTTAAAACATAAAGATAAGGGTCTGCAATTTTTTTTTTTCAGACTGACACAGCTTGTGCTTTTAGTAAAGTGTGAACAGCACAAGAAAGCTTTCCTTTATTTTTTGTTAGTTTTTTTGCTAGTTGAGGCAGAGAAGTTTTCTGAACTGCGTTTTTTTCCTTTTCTTGAATTTTTTTTTTTTTTCCCTGCTCTGGACTAAACACCCAAAAGGG